>JANRMT010062834.1:42834297-42902409 GCA_026402145.1 Polypterus bichir lapradei | reverse complement strand
TATAATATAATATAATATAATATAATATAATATAATATAATATAATAAACCACAACAACCCCCATCAAATGCACACCAGAATAACTATAACGAAAGAAAAATGTCTGACTCGGCCAAAGATGAAAAGAGCAGCCACAGTCCCTGTGAGGCATTTAAAAGCGTATTGCCATTGTTGTGAAGGAGCCCCTGTTACGTTTCTTGACGCACTTCAGCTGAATAATTTGTTGACTGAGAAGTCCTCAGTGTTAGTGTGTCAGAGTGAGGATGTGCAGCATTGTTCATAATGGCGCTCAATTTTGTTTTAATTCTCCCCTTTGCTACAACCTCCAGTTTGTCAAGATTGCCTTTTTAATTATGTTTGTGATATGGTTGGTCTCTCTTGAGATGATATTGCTGGCCCAACTCACCACCACATTGAAAATCGCCCTGGCCATCATAGATTTATCGAACATGTAAACAATGTCATTACCCACGTTAAAGCAGTGCCGTCGCCTTAAAAAATAATAGTCTGGTCTGCCCTTTCTTCTATAGTTCCTCCGTGTTACAAAACCAGTCAGCCTGATGTGGACCCTCAAGTACTTGCAGCAGTGCCCTGACCTCTAAATATACTGTCTGTGTAGTGACTACGGTGCTGTCTCACTAGGAGGCACAGATCTTATTCTGTGTGTGGAATTTGCATGTTCTGCCTGTCTGCATTGGATTTTCACAAGGTACTCTGATTTTCTTGTCACATCTACGGAGATGTAGAGTTTATTGTATGTAGTAGAGTGAGGAAACACAAGTCCCTTCAGTGAATGGTGGAGAGGCAACCCAGTTGTCCCTGTTTACTTTGAACAGAAATGAAACAAAATTACAAGCAGGCAGTGAAAATAAACACAAAAGCAAAGGATAGCCAAATAGGGCTTCAAAGTTCTTATTCTTTTCTGGAACGTCAAGTATGCAGGAGCTCCGTCCTGTGGTGTGCTCTGCTTACAGTGTGACGCCTCCTTCCATCGACACCATAATTTATAGGTGGGGGACTGGAGGAGGCAGAGTCGTGTGACGTCACTGGGTGTCTTCTCAGCGCTGTGGAGGAAATTAGAAAGGACGCGATTAGTGCCAGCGCCCCCTCTTGGTACCACTTACCTTAGAGGAGCCCAGATGTTGATCCACTGATGCACATGTGTGACAGGTAAATTGATGATTCTTAATTAGCCCAATGTAAGTGAGTGTGAGTTTGAGCTCTAGTGTGCCCCATGATGAACTCCTACCTTAGTGCTTTGGGATAGGCTCTGACGTTCCGTAAAACCTGACTTAGATAAAGCCGGTTTTAAATTGGATGTAGTTGTGTTTGTTTCTACACATTTCTATCTTTTATTTACAATAGTTTAGTGAAAGGTAAAATTTTAGTTTAAAATATGTTTGGTACTCTCCATAAAGCTTGCAGGTGTTTAAATGGAAGGATGGTTGTAATAACATTATGCTCTTGATGGCAATGTCAAAAATTGGAGACTTTTTTTTTAAGTAGAAAGAGAAACAAAATAAAAAGTGTGATTAATTTCATAAAATGTTCTACCCATTCACTTATTACATATGTGACTTAAACTGGGTCTATGTGCAGATACTCTTAACATTTTACATGCAGTGCACTCAAAGAGTCCTGGTCTTGTCATGGCTTGAAGTTTAATAAAGATGCTGTAAATCAAACTTCACCAGCAGAAGGGCTGGGGCACACCATTTATCCGTTGATGGATGCTTTTGAGACCTTTTGTGGTTTTAATGGCAACCACACAGCTGTGACAGCATTCATGTTTTTCCTTTTGATCAGTAAAAATGAACAGCGAAAGAGTTTCATATAACAAAGGTAATACCTCTTTGATGAAATCCCATGCCAACCAGCAAGTACAGATAATCCACCCTCACCCCAGCCCCAACGTGAAATCCTAGCCACAAAACCAAATTATCAGCATTTCCTACTGGACTGAGGGGCTGTTGCAGTAGTGTGATTGGCATGCAAACGTAAAGAGATTGTGACAATGTTGGTGTACCAGCATTCTCCATTCATCTAGCAAGGACACCTTCTGTATTTCCCCCCTCCACATCCAACTTGCTGCCTCTTTACATTCTTTGATACGTGTTTTCAAAATACCAATAACTTCTGAAATGAAGTTTTATTATATTTTGTGGTTCAGATTTGGTGGCATCCATATTGAGTAGTAATGTCTAGTCTGTTTCTCCTATATTTTATGCTAAATGTCTGCTTTTCTAGTATTTTAAAACTAGTGGTACTATAATGATCAATAATGGTTTATTATATCATGTGTGACCACAAGGAGCAACACTGAGTTCCAAACCTCAGACAAAATATCACCCAACACAGTCCTGGGTTCAAATAAAGGATTTAATTGAACAAATATCTCACAAAGTGTGCACAAGCAACCAAACCACAATCACAAAGCAAATTAAATCTTCATTCTCTCCTCCTGTTGACTGCCGTCTGCTGCCTCCAACCTCCAGGCAGTGGGCTCCTTTTAAGCCTGACCCGGAAATGCTTCTGGTGACATAGTGTGTCCTCTTGGAAGCACGTCTGGGTCATGAGGAAACCAGGGAAGTCCTCCTCTGACAGCACCCTCTAACAGTACCCAGGGACACCGACAGAGATGCACTTTTGGACTCTAATTTTCATGCACCCCTGCGCAATGCCTCAGGAGGACCACTGCCACCTGTCATATATTTGATGGAACTGCTCCTGACCTCTGGCTTCTGCTGGTCCATCCTTAATATACCTCCGGCCAGGCAAGAAGATATTTTCCCATCCAGCCGGCATACCCATCTGTCCTTCATGGCACTAACACACTATACGCAGTGTTCATGTCTACCAGCACTATTGTATGTACCATATATACTCGCGAATAAGTTATCCCGTGGATAAGTCGGGACTTGATTTTACCGTATAATTTCTGGTATTTTATAATGTCGGCCGTATAAGTCGAATGTGGAAAACTCACACTATTGGACCAAGAGATTATGATATGTTAACGCCCACCTGAGAGAGTAACTATGGAGCGCACTATGTGGGTATGGCAATGCTCTGTATCAGCATGTGCTCCCAACCTCTCTCTCTCTCTATTGTGCCTACTTGACCACACGGTATTGCCTGCATTATTACAAAGTGACATTTGCACTGCTTTGTGTATCTCACACCCTCATACACCTTTATTGTAAGAGCATCCCATATCAGACGATGGAGAGTTGAAGCTGGTTTTAAATTGGTAACTACGCTGCTCCAACAAAATTTGATGTGCCTGAGAAACTGGTGCGGCATTGGAGGAGGCAAGAAGATGTAAAAAAAAAAATTTAAGTGTCACATTTTTGAACGGACGTATAAGTCAGGGTCTGATTTTATGATCGATTTTTCGTATTTGAAGACCCGACTTATATGTGAGTAAATACGGTAATCTTTACTGAAAGTGTTAATGATTATAATAAGTAAATACATACATACATACATATATAAAACATTTTACTTATATAACACATATCCCATGCTCAAAGCATTTCACAAAAATCCAAAATGAACAACATGTAAAAACAGAAAAAAGACCAAATATACAGCGTTAGATACAAAACAAAAAAATCAGCAAAAGCAGTAAGTAAAGATAAATACAGGAAACAGAAAGCTTTGAATTGGAATAGGAGACAATAAACCAGAAAAATACAAGACAGCTCTGAACAAACAACACAATTTGTGATAAAAGTGCAAATCATCCTGAGCACCTGGACTGAGAGAAAGGGTTAGAATATCAGGGTAAGTTAAACGCCTTCCTAAATAAATGAGCTTTAAGTTGTTTTTTAAACAGGCCAGCCGATCTCTTTCATTTAGTGGGGTCGTTCCAAAGTCTGGGTGCCATACAGCTGAAGTCTCTGTCACCTGAACAGCGCAGGTTAGTTTGAAGAACAACAAGATTGACAGAATTGGTGGACCTTAATGGGCGGGAAGGACCAAAGTGAAGGAGGAGGTCAGTGATGTAGTCCAGCACAAGGCCATTTAAAGCTTTGTATGTTAGCAATAGAATTTTATATTCAGTGCTTTATGAAGGTGCAGCAAGATGGCTCCTTGTTGTAGGTCTGTGTATGGACTCCTGCAGCACAGTTTTGAACCAACTGGAGCTGTGATAAAAGATTAGCAGGGACACCTGCCAATATGGAGTTACAGTAGTCGATGTGCAATGTAATAAAATGATAGACAAGTTTCTCAACATTGGAAAAGCAAAATAATGAGCAAATGAAGAAAGTGTTACAGAAATGAAAGTAAGAAAGATTTCTAATGTGATTTATGTGGTTAGAAAAATAAAAGAAGGAATCAAAAATGACACCCTAGATTCCTAGCAGAAGAAGGTCTGTTGAAATCATCACCAAAAGGGACTGGAAAGAACCTCATTTTCGTAAGCTGAGCTTTAGTTCCAGTTAGCATGATTTCGCTTTTGTTGCAGTTTAATTCTAAAGAGTTATATTCCACTCAGGGTTGCCAGATTTCCAAAATTACAGATCAGGAGGATAGCTCAAAAAAAGAAAAAAAAATGAATCCATACATTTTAAAACCAACTTAATCCAATTCAATGTAATTGGGGACCACGGCCTATGGAGGCAGCATCACCTCAAAGGGGAGTCAGTCAGTCAGGATCAGGATCAGTTACGCTGGACCAGTTTAGAGCTGCTAGTTAACTTAACTCAAATGTCTTTGGAATGTGAGAGGAAAATCAGAGTTCCTAGGGGAAAACTCGCGCAGACAGGCACATCCTACTGATCTGAAGCAATTATAAAAAGTCAAACTAAACAAATTTTGTTTGGTGGTTCAGAGCTCGGCAGCGTTTTTAACACAAGCCATTGTAGGGGTATACTACATGCTCTGGGCTTGAGATTTCTGTATCACACAACATTTTCAGACATGAAAATGCATCGGAAGTACTCGGGCAAGTGCCAATGTTTCGTTCCTCCTAAAGATATTATATGCTTTTTCTCTCTAATTGTGACAACTCTGTAACAATGGTGAAATGCTCTTTTCTGTATAGACAGAAAAATGTGTTTACTCAGAAAGTTGTTTTTCATGCAGAAAGAAAAATGAAACCAAGCTTTAAAGCAGTGCAGCAAAGAACAATGTCAAAAGAAAGCACAGCAGGCAGATCCACCTGTGAACACCCCATGTCATATAGTGGTTTTGCACGCTTTGTTTTGCCAGCTAATAAGATTAATTTTGTTACATTTGTAATTGCTCAGTAAAACTGTTTTCAGCTTGAGCATCTTCCAGGGGTATCCAGTACTCCCAAAATTAAAAAGTTGAATGGACTCATCTTATTAAGTACAATACAATACAATACAATACAGGGCGGGTTGGTGGAATAGTGGTAGCGCTGCTGCCTCGCAGTAAGGAGACCCGGGTTCACTTCCTGGGTCCTCCCTGCGTGGAGTTTGCATGTTTTCCCCGTGTCCGCGTGGGTTTCCACCGGGTGCTCCAGTTTCCTTCCTACAGTCCAAAGACATGCAGGTTAGGTGCATTGGCGATCCTAAATTGTCCTTGGTGTGTGGGTGTGTGTGTGTGTGTGTGCGTGCGTGTCTTGCAGTGGGCTGGTGCCCTGCTTGGGATCTGTTCCTGCCTTGCGCCCTGTGTTGGCTGGGATTGGCTCCAGCAGACCCCCGTGACCCTGTAGTTAGGATATAGCGGGTTGGAAAATGACTGACTGACAATACAGTACAATGTAATTTATTTTTGTTTAGCCCAAAATCACACAAGAAGTGCGATAATGGACTTTGACAGCCCCCCAACCTTGACTCTCTAAGAAGACAAGGAAAAACTCCCAAAAAAACCCTTGTAGGGAAAAAAAATGGAAGAAATTTTGGGAGACCCCTTTCCAGGTAGGATGGGCAAGCAGTGGGTGTCAAAAAAGGGAGTAAATACAATACAACACAATACAATACACAGAAGAGAACACAAGTAATCCTCAATATAAATATTACAAGTACACAGCACAATTCAACAGTAGGCGATATTACATAATGCAATTTGGATTCGTTCAGAATATCCATGTTCAAATAAATGAGGTGAGGTGCAATTTGGCCAGCATAAAAATCGAATGCAGTCTTGCACAAAGAGAATATAATTAAACGTGATTAGGCAACAAACAGAATGTTATTTTAAAATAATCTGAGGAGAATCACACTTGCAGGTATTTGGAAGAGTTCCACTAAATAATCTCATTTAGTAGGCATACCTCACATAACTGATTCTAGAGGAATTCCCACCGCTGCTTTACTTTCTGGCCATTTGCCTTTTTTGCACATACTCATGGGAAACGTGAAATCGACTCAAACATACTGTAATTACCTTAAACAAGGAAGATTTGTGTTGAATTAAAGATAAAAATGTTTATTTATGCCATAACGAATCCAATTTAACATTTCAGTCTTATAACCACTTATCAAGATGACTTAACTGCCTGTCATTCAACTGAATTTCAAATATTTACACATAGTGTGCTCTCACCCTAATCCCCGCTTTATCTGATTGCATTTTGAAAATATAGAAAATGTTCCATCCAACAACCCATTATTGAGTTTTCTTAATCCGTAATTGGGGACAAGAGGGGTGAGAGCCTTTCCCTGAAATATTAAGGGTACATGGCAGAGACCAAATGCCAGCAGGGCAGCAAACATCTCAAGTACAATTTTTTGTTATTTCTGGCAGACAGTGTGGTGTAGAGGAAAGGCTTTGGACATCAGACCCTGAGGTTGTGGGTTCAAATCCTACTTGTGTGACCCTGAATAAGTCACTTGACCTGCCTGTGCTCCAATTGGATAACCAAAAGAAATGGAACCAACTGTATCATAAATGTCACCTTGGATTAAGGTGTGTGCAAAATAATTAAATGTAAATGTCATCTAGTCCAGAGCTGAGATGAACAGACCACCCTTTTAGGCAGGTGGTGGTGCAATGACTAGGCCACTGGAGTTTAAATAGTGTTTATGCAAAAATCTACCTTTAATAAGTTTTCATCTATGTCCGCATTTTCTTGTTGGTGAGTTAATTTTAGAGTAACAGCCAGGGTCCAAAGTACCAGTTCCCTTCATAGTTGAAAACACTTCTGTCCTACCTTTTAATTTCTGTTTTCTTAAACTGAACTCCTCCTTCATTCTTTCCTCATAGCTCCTACCTGTCAGTCCTGTCTTTTTTTAGAATGTGGAGTCCAAAACCGTACACGGTACTTCAGGTGAGGCCTCACTGGTGCGTCATATACAGTAATACACCAGTACACCCGCATTTGTGACGTGCACATTAACTTATGACAGCTGTAAAGTGGCATGAATGAGAAGGGGTGCTTACGTGAGTGTAGGTGTGGCTGTGGGTGAGGATCAGTTCCTGGCTTGCACCCAATGCTGCCAGGATAGACGCCAACATTTTGTGATACTGTATTAAAGTGACTGGGTCTGAAAATGGATGAACGGATGGATAGAATGGGGCATAAAAGATCAATGTGCCTTCCATTTGTTATTCAGATTTCAAACGCCTGAAAGGATTTCATGTATTATTTTACTTTATGCTAAGCCTGATAAAAATGGTTAAAAGACTTAATCTGTGGAGGAATAACATGCGGCGCAGGAGATTGAAAATTGGGGCAGGCTGTCTGTGGCACTTTAATATTCATAATGCTTTGATTGGATATTTGAGATTCATTTTAGTTGTGCTGTTTATTTTCTTATATACTGTATTTGCTTTTTTTTGCCTTTTCAATTCAGAAGTGCCCGCTAACTTGCAGAGAGAACTTGGGAGTTGGTGGCAGGTGGCACTCTAAAAAATCCTCATACTGTTCCAATCCATTCAAACTAGTGTGGTGCTGGGGTATCACCCATTGCACAGCTGTGCCAGGGTCCTAATTCGGGATCCTGAGTTGGTGTGCTGTTTGGTGGGTGTGGCAACACGCTGTACCAGTGCAGAAGTGTCTGAAAGCTTTGTGAAAAGACAGCAGCAGCGTGCCGACAGTAAACAGTTGCACGACTGCATGCTTTTTTTTTTTTTTTTTTCTTTTCCATGGTATTCTCTTAAATCTCTAGGTATTCTGTCTCTTGCTGATGTGTAATATTTGAATTACCAAAGGAGCAAAGTTCATAGTGTGTAAACAGTTTTTGCCCCCTCCTCCCCACACTCAAGGACGCGGGACAAGTTGCTTTCGGCTGCGTCTTCCTATCTATCTATCTATTAGGAGAGGTTTTATCTTGTCCTTTAACTCTAGCGAGTTGGATTTCTTTCATTATGTATTAGCAACGGTCATTACTTTTCACCGTTAATCTGTTATATTTTTCTAAACGTTTGGATACGGAGAAATCAGACTTTGGCAGAAGTGCACTCTCGTCTGTAGAGTCACACGCTCAGGGTTTATTACTGTATATTAACATGTTTGCCATGTCATTTGCTGTTCCTGCATGAACCTGCCACTTTACGCACGTGGTATTTATGCCACCTTCTCCATTTTTTCCCATAGTTTTGTGTCGGTGCAGTTTAACTCTTGTAGTATATGGCTTTCAGACATGTTGCACATGTGTTCCTAGACATTTTTTTAGTTATTATATTAATCTGTTGAAACCTGCTGTGACTGTAGTAGGTGCATAGAAGGTCCTGAAATTCTGATATAAATGGATTTTTTGACAACTAGGTGGCCCTTTTTTCCTCAAGTGGTGTAAAGTACTGCGGTGGGATGGCAGTTTGTTCCTGCCTTGCGCCCTGTGCTGGCTGGGATTGGCTCCAGCAGACCCCCGTGACCCTGTAGTTAGGATATAGCAGGTCGGATAATGACTGACTGACTGACTGGTGTAAAGTAAATCATTTTTTAACAGTAAAACTTACAAATCATGGCTTGTACCAGAAATGTTGGTTTCCCTCTGTCGTGTGAGGATAGGCTGACATATTGACTGTTGTTTCTAAATATACACTTGTGTGTTTATAATTTTAGATATGTCCGGTGCTAGACTGATATCCTGTGCAGGCCTCGTTCCTATGTAATGACTTTTTGTTGTCTGAATAAGCTTTAGCTGGCATCTTTGACACAACTCTAGAAAAAAGCTGATGGGGAAAAGTTTAATTCCACTACAGGTCACTTAAACTTATTCTGGGGTCATTGTGTAGAGTTGATTCACATTTTACATGTTTGTACTCCTGCACATGCCTGCACTCACTTATTTCGGTCCAGTTTATAGACCCCCTAATAAACTAAATCAAACGTCTTTCCTGTGTGGATAAAAACCTGATTACATGTAAAAAGCTCACACAAACACGAGGAGATACTTCACTGTACCACCACACCATACTGCTACAGCACGTTAACATTTTTTATTGATATGTCTTGTGATGAACTGGCACCACATTCTGTGTTGGTTCCCATCTTGGTTTCAGTGCTGCCAAGATTAAGGTCCCTGTGACCCTGAACTGGGTAAGTGAATTAGAATTTAAACACATAAAGTTCTTGGGTCCCAGTATTTGACCTCAGCTGTAGCCAGGAAGTTCGCCCACTTCAGATCCACAATGAAGCATCTTTTCTCACCTGTACTGTCGCTGTCTGTTTATCCCTTCTCTTTTGATGATGGCTTCTCTTTCTTCTGCTAATGATCCTTGCTGTAATTTACCTACTGACTGTAGATTCGGTGAGCTTTCAGGCACAAAGAAGGCACAGTACCACCAGAAAGACTTCTAGAGTTAGCATGGTAGAGTTGGGTCAGGGCTAAACGTCTGACTTTGCTACTGATACCAGTTATCATGGCACCACAGTGATACCAAAGTAAATAACAGATAACCCCCCTCCAATCTGACAGCTGCTTTAATTGCCCAGGCCATAAAACGTGGCAAATGGCTCTGCCACACAATCATGCACCTCCCTGGTGCATCACACTCCACAGATCGATACAAGGAGCAGGTGGGGGGCTATGGGTGTCCTTTGGCTATTTCAGCAAGAAGGAGAGGTTGAGGAGATCAGGGGTCCCTTGGAGTTCCGATTGCATTATTGAATGCTTTAGCGTGAGGTGTTATAAAACTACCATTTACTTCTGGTACTGAAATGAACTAAAAGCTGGTAGCATGTGGTTTTCAATATGGGTTTTTTTGTTACTTTTTTTTAGTACTGTTATACTACAACACAACTCCAGTCAGCAGTGGCCCAAGTCTGGGAAGAGGGACTGCAGCTCTGTTTATCGGTTCCTTTTGTTCTTGAGCAACACAAAATCAATAATTCTGATCCTGCCAGATTTCCAAATATCACCAAGATGAACATTGTCAGGATTCTATGAATGATGGCAGGTTTTTAAAATGTGACTGGTCAGTAGTAAAAAATTTCAAACCCCATTTTGTGATGATGTTAGCAGCTGAATCTTTGTAAACATCAAAACCCATTCTCGGCTTGTATGAACAGCATAGCAAAATCCACATCGTGGCAAATATTTTTACTGGCATAATGGTTATATTTTCTATACCCAAGGAAGTTTTTATCATGTTTGTTGGCATCAGCTCCTCCCATACTCCTTGAACT
Source organism: Polypterus bichir lapradei (assembly GCA_026402145.1). Taxonomy (NCBI): domain Eukaryota; kingdom Metazoa; phylum Chordata; class Cladistia; order Polypteriformes; family Polypteridae; genus Polypterus; species Polypterus bichir. The sequence continues at coordinate 42,891,862 of JANRMT010062834.1, read as the reverse complement.
TTCTCTTTTTTTATGTGGGAGTTCACCCACATACCTGACCTCCCCTAAGAACTCTGTATGCACCCAGACAGATAAACGTTTGGGGGGCAAAGAGCATATAGCACAATGACTGTGCAAGATAGCCCTGGAAGAATCCTCAAACTAATCTTGTGACCCTTTCACAGACCACCTGTGCTTTCACTCTGCTCAAAACAAATTGATCTGTCTGCGAGAGGTCAGCTTGCCCCCAAGTGACCTTTAAGAAAGGCAGGTTGCTTAGATAGTAAAACCAGCAGTTTGGTTGTCTTCTGTTAAGTCGCAAAGATTCAACACCATAACTTATAACAGCTTAGGACGTCTGCAGTTCATCATTTCTCATTTTCGATGCTGAATTTTGAGTTTTTAAAGCTGGAGTAAAGTGGATTTACTTCATATGGTGCCTGTGAGAACTTCTTTCACTGCTTTACAATAATACAGTAAACCTGACATATGATCTTGTTTAATGTGAAAAGTCAGTCAGTCAGTCTCCAACCCGCTATATCCTAACGCGGGGTCACGGGGGTCTGCTGGAGCCAATCCCAGCCAGCATAGGGCACAAAGCAGGAGCAAATCCTGGGCAGGGCGCCAGCCTACCGCAGGACACACGCACCCACATACCAAGCACACACTAGGGACAATTTAGAATCGCCAATGCACCTAACCTGCATGTCTTTGGACTGTGGGAGGAAACCGGAGCACCCGGGGGAAACCCACGCAGACACGGGGAGAACATGCAAACTCCACGCAGGGAAGACCTGGGAAGCGAACTCAGGTCTCCTTACTGCGAGGCAGCAGCGCTACCACCGCGCCTCCATGCTGCCCTTAATGTGAAAAATGTGTCTGAAATCAAACAAAGGGCTTTTTGGTTTAAAGTACATTCTGTGATTGAATATTTTTACCAGTTGACTTTATAAATTTAGGTATGCTGAGTTCATTGCTGAAACTGGAAATGTTTTGCCACAAATGTTTCCTCAAGATATTACGTTCAGTGAAATACGCCCTTTATGGCAGAAGTATTCTTCATGCTGAAAATACTATTTGAAGTATACTTTGAGCTGAAAGATGGTAGTCATCCTTGTTCTTAATGTTAGCTGGGGTGGAAACAACCCAAAATCAAGTATTTGCTACACATTTTTTTGCTGTCAATCAGTATTATTTTTCTCCTTTCTTATTCCTTCCAAATAGCCAGGAATTTATATTTGGAAGGTTAGAACGATGCCTTTTTATTGTCCAGAAGAGAGTGAGTTGTTTTTTAACCTCCTTAGTTTTCTAAAAAAAACCATGAAAGCGTTGCATTTTTTGGCTTGATAAATTACATTTTTTATTAAATCTCATCTTTCTACTGTAAAACGTGGAAAACACAAGTACAAAGTCAAAAGTAAAATTTAAAGTAAAAAGTATAATAAAGATAGAAATAATAATAATACCCTATACAGTGATCCCTCGCTATATCGCGCTTCGACTTTCACGGTTTCACTCCATCGCGGATTTTCTATGTAAGCATATCTAAATATATATCACGGATTTTTTGCTGGTTCGCGGATTTCTGCGGACATTGGGTCTTTTAATGTATGGCACATGCTTCCTTTGTTGGTTTGCCTAGTTGATTTCATACAAGTGACGCTATTGGCGGATGGCTGAGAAGCTACCCAATCAGAGCACGTATCACGTATTAAATAAAACTCCTCAATGATATACGATATGCTTCCCGCACGGTGCTTCGCATACTTAAAAGCCCGAACAGCACGTATTGATTTTTGATTGTTTGCTTTTCTCTCTCTCTGACATTCTCTGCTCCTGATGGAGGGGGTGTGAGCAGAGGGGCTGTTCGCACACTGGCCTAGAGGATACGGACACTCCTCTGAAAAATGCTGAAAGACTACCTTCATATTGCTCCCTTGTGGCTGCTTTGTCTGGCGGTGCCTCGCATACTTAAAAGCCTGAACAGCCCTATTGATTTCTGATTGTTTGCTTTTCTCTCTCTGTCTCTCTCACTCTCTCTCTGACATTCTCTGCTCCTGACGTGCACTCCTTTGAAGAGGAAGATATGTTTGCATTCTTTTAATTGTGAGACGGAACTGTCATCTCTGTCTTGTCATGGAGCACAGTTTAAACTTTTGAAAAAGAGACAAATGTTTGTTTGCAGTGTTTTAAAGTCACTGTCTCTACAACCTCCTGTGTTTCTGTGCAAATCTGTGACCCAAGCGTGACAACATAAAAATAACAATATAAACATATGGTTTTTACTTCTAATTTTACATCTATTCAGTTGCCCTAGTGACACTCAGGTCTAACACTTTTAACACTGTTTTCACAGCCTGAGTGATGCTTGGGTCTAACGATAAGTAGGTTAAATAGTTTTTACAGAAATTTGCAAGATCGGGATGATCCATCTGTTGTCTTGACTAGGTAACAGGTAAGTAAATGGTAAAATAATATACACCATTTATTGAAAAAAAAATGTGCCGCAATTTTCTTGGAATTCAAAGGCAGACAACTAAGGGACTAGTTGAGGAGGTTCTCTTTTCTTTCTTAGCACTTGGGTGCAACATGTCATGTCCTTCACTACTCTTTTGGATTTTTGCACAAGAACATGGGAGCAGTCGCCGATGACCATGGGGAGAGGTTCTATCAGGACAATGCACAAATGGAAAGATGTTATAGTGGAAAACGTAGTGACGCTATCAGTGCGTTTACATAAATACACATCATCAGGTTACGGTGAATAACCTGGTTAAGGCAGAAACCTCATTTCTTAATAAGGCCAGCTTACACACGCAAGAAATTCCTGGAGATCCCACTGGCAAAAAGCGCTTCCATGTTATTAAACTACACAAAAAATGGTTAAACATCATCATCAGCCACCATGAATTAAAAAAGAAGAATGATGTCTGTAATAATTCTCTTGTAGTTTATAAATATGTTTAGTAAAATTGATGCTTTATTTCTGTTCTTGTATTGTACACAGCACACTTTTCTATTTGATGGTGCGACTGAGCCCTGCAAAGGTCCCGCTATGTGTGCTTCTTGTCTTACACCCGTTGCTGCTGGAATAATAATAATAACGCAGGTATTTTCACTTCAGTAAGATATGTGTTGGGTTACTTATTACTTTACAAATTAATCTGACTATGTAATGCATGTTACCTTTAATGTGTTACCCTACTGCTCTTCAGATTGTATTGATGAGTTTAGCACATAAATTTAGCGATTTGTGAAATATTGAGACAGATTATTTCCGCCAGGAGTAGGAATAATTTGCTTGCCCCAAACATTTGCCTCTGGAAATGGATTTTGTGGGCACTTCTACCTGCAGCTACTGAAAGCGTGTACGAAGCAAATACATATACAGACTGGAACAAACTAACAAGAAATGTAATTGAAGCAGAAACCTTGAGAACCTTTAAGAAGTATCTGGATGAGAGATTTGGACAGCTTTTGGATGGGCTTGATAGACTGAATGGTCTCCTCTCGTTTGCCAATTTTTTTTATTTTCTTAAAGTCTAATGACAGTATGCAACAGACATGTTCAAACTATAAAATCCTTAACAGTAACCTGGTTAAGGGTTTACATGTCCATATAATTGGACTATTCACTGAGAAATCTACCTCTGTGAATCAGGTTCTCAGAGGCCAATAACCTGATTTCTCTGATTGGAATAAGAGTTCACAGGGCATTTTAGAAATCTGGTTTCTGTGAATAATCAGGTTATTGAAGCACATGTAAATGCAGTCAATATTAGCAGACATTTCTTGGTCATTCCACTGTGAAACACCTTCAGAGGATTATAGGAGGAAAAACTGCCAAGTGACTTTATTTTGTAACTAAAAATTGTATTTACTATGATTGTATGTGTAATTTATATTTTTTTCAAGTCTAAATAGTTATTTTTAAAATACATTAATTATATATTATGTTTTTCTACAAAAAAAAAGTGTTTTTGCTTTTTACCCTCCCCCACCATAACCTATTGTCCACGGAGGTGGAGTGAAAGCTTTAGATTTTTCAAAAATTTCAATCTTCAGTTTTCGACAGATCTCAACATTTTAATATCCCCTGATACTGAAAACATGGATACCTCAATGATGGGTGTGTGTCTGTCTCCGTGTTAGTCTTTTGAGAATGGTCTAGAGCTAAAACAGCTGGATGGAAAAATACCAAACTCGAAACTTAAGCCTGTTATAAGATGACGATGTGCTGATTAGTTTTTTAAGCCAAGAGAAATACACTGTAGAGGAACCCTCAAATACTGTAATTCTGTAATTAATTATGAATTCTTCTAATCCAATGCCATCGTAATGACCTATTTGATGATAAGGAAGATCAGCATCGGAGCAGTAAATAATTACTGAAATGTTATAGAATAGTTTGGGTAACTTAGCTGCTAGGGTGTAAAGCCTACACATGTCCGAATGTTTTCATTTTAGACCTTTATCATTTAAACATTGGATGTAATTGAACAATTCTATTACCAAATTTGCATCTTTAAATCTGTAAAGAACACCTACAATTCTGTGTGGGAGAATTTTTTTTTTGCATACCTAGGATATTTGGAGTACACCTTTACAAATTCTCACTCTGAAAAGGAAACTGTGTTCCTCTTTGGTTTTCATTAAAAACGCGTAAAGTTTGGCCTGAGCAATGGAGAGAAACTCATTGTATGAGTGACAAAAAAATAACCTCATTCTCAAATTCTCACTTAATGCAATATAGAGTTCTGCAGTCTTTAGATTTACTGGCAATATTTAGGATACAACCATAGGCTGGCCTCCAATCCGTCATCGACTCACTCATACAGACACCCACGTTACTTTTAGCCTGTATTCTATCATAAACTTTTTTATCTCGTTTTGCACAAAAATATGAAATTATAATTTTTTTCTTGGCCATCACTACAAACTATATGGGGTATGTAACAATTAAAATGAACATTTTTGGATGGAGCATTTCTTTAAACATGTGCAGGCTCTTAGTGAGTTAAGATAATGGAAGGATGACATTCCCAAAGGTAGTACAGACAAGTGTTCCATGTTTTGGGCTACACGCTGTTTGATTAGAGGATTCAATGCTACAATGAATGAAGTTGGCATACCTTTGCACGTCGTCTAAATGGTTGTGTTTACATACATTGCTTCAAGGATTCCAGACAATCGTCCATCTTTCTGTCTCTCCATCCTTTCACATTGCGTGTGAAGAGTAAACCTGCCCTGGAATCCTTTAGCGGGCATCTGGACAAGGCTGCCCTTGGAGCCAGTATGCTACTGTAGGTGCTGATGGGTTTTGAACATCTCGCACAATTTGCCTCCAGCTGGCTCAATCTTGAGCTATTGCTATCGAGTCGATGTCGTCTGAGGTCATTCTCAACTTGACATGCCTAAACGAAAGAATTCCTTAAATGGTTAAAAAAAAAATAACTCTTACAATTTGAAAATTGCTCAAATTATAACCATTATCCTATATACTTTATTCAACTTTTATATGATGTGTAATTTTTTTTTTCCATAGTTAAGCTGGTTAGAAATTTCACTTTAAAGAATCTATGCATTTTAATTGAATTAAATTAATTATTTTATGGGTGGCTCACAATTTTATTTTTAGTCACATATGACCAATAAAAACTTTTATTTTTTACTTTTTAGTGCATTTTTGAATAAAATCATGTCACTTAAAAGTCTTTTTTTATATATTCCTTTTTTTTTCATTTCAAAAACAACTTCTTCTTTTGGCTGCTCCCATTAGGGGTTGCCACAGCGGATCATCTACTTCCATATCTTTCTGTTCTCTGCATCTTGTTCTATTACACCCATCATTAATGATGTATTAATGTTTCTGATGCCTATGTATATTCCTGTTTTGCTATCAAAACAGGGACCCCAGGGCACTACTTTGCCTGGGGGCTTATGATGCTGTTAAGACGGTCCTGAGTCTAAATCCAAACTCCGGTTGTACTCACAATGGTAATTTGTTCAATTTCCGAGCTTGTTTGTCTTCATGTACTCTGCAAAATCTAGTCTGCTTGGAAGAGGTGTGCCCGAATATGGTTTAGTAGCATTTGGCCAACAGTGTGATAAACCATTTGGCCAACAGTGTTGTAACTAAACGTGCCTGAGCACGAAAAGCAGACATGACGTCAATGATGCAATAAATCAGATGCAATTCTCATTTCCTTGGATACCATTTGAGTTAAAACAGGTTTTTATTCCCACTTTATACATGAATGTGAAGAAAAGCTGCAAATTCCTCCCTTAACATCATTTGTCTCTGTAAAAATCTTCTTGTATAACAGCAAAACGCGTTATACCGCCTCACATGACTCCAAAACAACCACAAAATAAGCAAAATCATTTTGACATGCATGCTGTCACTCCATGTTCGGATCTTGTTTTGGCTTTACACGAAGTCGCATGGTCATGATGTAAGCATGTCCGGGCCCAGAACGTTAAAGTGCAATGTTAGTGTATGGAGGATGGACAGTTGTGCCCTGGCATGGTACGGAACAAACATACCTAGTGTGAGTACACACTGAAACTCACTCAGCCCTGTAAGGGTTGTCATCAGAGGTTATCAAGATAGAGAACAATAGTAAAGCAAAGAGAAGATCAAAAAATCATGGATCGAGACTGTAAAGCAGACCACTGGTCATTTAACTTAAGAGCTGCTTCACAGATAATATTGGGGCCAGGTGACCTGTTGATCAGGGTTGCTAAGAGTTCAAGCAGAACTACGTTATAAAAAAAAAGAAGTTTTCCATGAAGTAAAGAAGAGAGAGAGAGAAAGAGAGTCTGTGGATTTCTGATGAGAGGCCAGTGCTAATTTTACTGCTGTTGTTCTCAGAGAAAATAGCTTCTGTTGGATAGGAGTGAAGGAAATAACAGTGAGGGCCAGGAGAAGAAATATTTGTGGTTAAAATGAATTGTTAGTGAAAAGAATAGAAGACAGACACTTAGAGACAGCAGACCAGAAAGCAGATAGTGGGGGATAGTTGTACAACATAGGAAGAAATGTCCATGGATCCCTCGACAGACAGTTTGAAATTAGGATCTTAAGTGCACCTTTTTTATTTGACAGGAACAAGCAAACAAAGAATACTGGCCATAATACTGATATACATTATGATATTAGCGCTCGGTTGGCGCCGACCCGACACAGACTGAAACGAAGGCACGTGTAAAATAAACAAAAAGATTTATTTTTTCTTCACTTATGGGGTACGTCTTCCCCATGAACCCCACAGGCACAACACAGTCCTCAAAACACACACAAAGAAAAATCACCCCAAATTACACTCATTGTCTTCAACTTCTCTCAGGGCAGCTTCGTCCTCCTCCTCCTGACTCTGGCACCCCGAGTAGTGGCGCAGCCCACCCGGAAGTGCTGCAGGTTCTCGTTGACCTACTTCTGGCTACACTTCCTGGTGTGGGTACGCTCCCACCCAGACGGGCTTGTTAAGCCATGCAGCTGCCCCTGGCGGAGGCCACGGAGCCCAACCAAGGTGAGCTCCAGTTTTCCACGAAAGAGGCCCCGACGCAACCCAGGGGGCTGCCAACAATGGTTCCGAGGGACGTAGTGTGGCTCCCACGGCTGCTCCCCCAGATCTAGTGACAAAGGGCTGTCCCGGCTAGGCATGGGTCCCAGCTGTCCACCACAACATACAGTATGTAATGTGTGTTCTGGAATAAATCCACCCGACATTAACTGAGGTCCTTTATGCTAGTAAATCCGGCATCACTATGATATGATCGTTTCCTTCTCACTCACTATCTATCTTTTCTTCTTCTTCTTCTTCTTCTTCTTCTTTTTCCCCTTTTCCCACTTAGTGTGCCCCCCTGGTGGATAGATTACTCTCTGTCTGTCTTTTACTATTTGTTATTTTCTCACTCCAAAAACAAGTCACTCTCTTCCTGCTGCTGTTCTTCCCAATCTCTTCTCAAGTGTCCATCCCATATGCATCTAGACATGAGGCAACTTGATATCCTGTCAGATGTGCATTCCCTGAAAAGCTTGCAGCCATTTCTAGGTATCTATCCCTCCTTTGGGCCACCAATCGATAGTGAACTCTTGCAGTCCTTTAGACAGATGTTTCCTAAACTATGGGCTGCAAACCTAAATTGGGTCACGGACATGTCTGTGATGGGTTGTCAATGATTGTGTACTAAAATTAGTTGAGTTCACCCAAGTGTTAATCCTTGGGTCATGTGATGCATCTCCCTCTATTTAGTATAATATTTGTTGTAGTAGTGTGCTAGACATCACTGTTGATACATCACACAGAGTTTTTGTTTCTATAGCACAAAAATATAAAACTATTCCCCTGACACCATCTGCCTTCTCATAGCCAGAGAGGCAATCAGACTAAGATGACTGATAAGCAAAGACACATATAAGAAAGGGGGCAGGATATTGAAGTGACACACAATAAGCTTGCGAGGTGAAGGGACCGTGGTGCTAGTTTGAAATATCAACATGAAAATAACAAATGTGGCACACAGGGGCGGATCTGCCATCAGGGCATTCTGGGTATGCACCCATAAGCCTGTGATAACAAAGAGCCTTTTCACCAGGAATCCCAAATCCCGGTCGATGAAACGATGTATATATCCACATGGTGAAATGATCAACTCTCAGGCCGGAATCTAAAGTGAGAAATACCACACTGCTTTAAAAGACCCCGTGACCGCATGCTGCATGGTTAAAAGTATGATCTGCTTTCTGTCCTGGACCTAGGGGCCTGTGGGGGTCTTAATCCATCCTTGGTGGCACAAAAATATGTGACGATCATTGAGGGTTTATGAGGGGTGGGTGAATAGAATTGAGGTATTTATATTTTGTACTAAGAACAGTTCTGGGCCATGGACAAGCGGTTGTGCTTCATTGTGTGTTCGCTGTTATGGCACACGGTGACTCTAAATCTGTAGCAGAGGTGCAAAGAAGATTTTGTATTAAGTTTAATGTGCTTCAGCAAGAAGAATTCCTTCTCATAACACTTTAACGCAATAAAGTTCATTCTACTGGTGGTGTGAAGGACATGTTTGTTGGACCACTGGGAATTGCAAGAACACCAGAAAATATCCAAAGGTTGAGACAGGCTCTAGACATCCATCATGTTAGTCAGTAGCACTGAACATTTTAAACTGAACAGTTCATCAACTTATTCATTAAGATTTATCCTGTCACTTTATGAAATGCTAATAATGCATACGTTTTTAGGCTTAATTTACTTTTTTTTACTGTTTATTGAATTGTTAAATGGAAAAGTGTGATAATGTTGAGCAGTTTGTGAACTCATTTAGAAAAAGGTATTGTTAATGGTGATACTCATTTGGAAAAATTTTTTTTTTTAATAATATTATTTAAGAAAAGGTAGTGAATTCTATCAATTCATTGTTTTTTGACTACTTTATTTCTTATCTGGGACCTCAAATCGAGTGACTCAGTTAAGCGATCATTCGTACTGTCCCTTCAAAAATCATCACATCCTCTTCTTGAGTTCCAGTATGGTGCCAATTTTCTTATTTGGGTCCTGAGATTAAAAAGTTTAAGAACTCCCTGCCTTAGACCACTGCCCACCTGTGCCTTCTGTAGCTTTTAAACCAGGGACTTCTAACCGTTTCTATGCCGCACACACCTAGAAAATGTTTGATTTATGTTCGCATCCTCGACAAAAGTGATATTGCATTTGAAGAAGCCAAATTTCTAAGTTTTGAACCACATGCAGGTGTGGGAGAACAATTCAATTCAAAATGTTAAGCTTTTAAATAAGCACATAAAATTTCAATATAGAGTACATAAGCCTTTATAAATCTCAATAATTTGGTAAATTTGTCCCCCGTGTAGTTTAGACACTCGATTGATGAATTGAGGGTTGGGGTATCCCGTGAAGCATCAATTGCCGCAAGCAAATGACACACGATCGACGATCGAGGGGTTTGGGGGATTGGAGACTCACTTGAAGCAATGGGTGTTGGCACACCACTAAGCAATGAAAGAGTCGACAAGTTTTGTCCCCCAAAAACACCTGCACTGCAGTTCAGGAACAGATGTGTCGCACAGCTCAAACTGCTGCTCTACTGCCAGGACCACCAGCAGAAGAGATGGGCACAGTATAAGCAAACAGATGGTGTTGCATCAAATTCAGTCCCCTTTGTCCCTCCGTGGCAAAAGTGTCCATCAGACCTCGTAATCAGGATCAGGACTTGTATAGAATTTAATACTAGACTTTGCCCTTCTCTACGTATCATTGCAAGGTCCAAATTCCATTCTCTTAAATAAAAGTTATTTGCCTTTTCAAATGCTCCACTTGCAGCAAGGAACCCACAAGAACACTCATTTCTGCAGCTCATTCACAGGTGACAATTGCATGCTCAATGCTCGATTCTTTTCCTATCTTTGAACAGGAGCACTAAGTAATGAATAATCTACAAATGATGACACACTGCAAGACACTGACTGATCCCCAATAAATTTGGACAACACACCACACTCAATTTTGGTAAATCGTGATGCAGCCTTCCTATTTGCTGTACCTCCTGGTGGGTTTGTGCACCCCAGGTTGGGAAGCCCAACTTTAAACGGTTTCTACTAAAGGGGCAATGTGTACATCGTGAGACCTCCTTCTTCTACTTTCGGCAGGTCCCATTAGGGGTCGCCACAGTAGATCATCTTCTTCCATATCTTTCTGTCCTCTGTATCTTGTTCTGTTACACCCATCACCTGCATGTCCTCTCTCACCACATCCATAAACCTTTTCTTAGGCCTTCCACTTTTCCTCTTGCCTGGCAGCTCTGTCCTTAGCATCCTTCTCCCAATACACTCAGCATCTCTCTTTTGCACATGTCCAAACCAACTCAATCTCGCCTCTCTGATTTTGTTTCCCAACCATCCAACTTGAGCTGACCCTCTAATGTCCTCATTTCTAAATACATCGTGAGACCAGCTGTCCGAATTAAAACTTTCCCTGTGCTTCTTCACTGCTTGTATTCATTTAATGAAGTGCCAAAAAAACATGGCAGGAGTGTAACGTACAGCTCATGAAGACACAACCCTGGAGGCCCTTCAGTTTGTCGTGTTCCTTTTGCATCTGCTCAAGATATAAATACCCTTCACTTCTGCTTTAACTGTAGTCGTGCTTTGTTTTTAACAAAGTCGGCTCAGGCGCTGGCATAAAAGTGCATGATACTTTTTATACTTCTATCAGGTGGGTGAGCCTGATGTAGTTTTCAGTTTGATTGCTTTTTCAATTGCACCATTGGCATCCACCTTTTCTTGTCATTTTTTGACATTATGATTTTACTGTAACTTGGGTATATCATTTATAACTTAACTCTTTATTCTTAACCACAATCTGTTCAGTTGAGGAGCTTGGATTTTCTAAGTTCAGATTTCTGAAAGGAGTGCTTCAGGCTACAAATGAACGCAAAGTATCTTTCTCAATAAACAACTTTTCATCTGTTTATTAGCTGACATACAGTATATTAAGGACAACCGCCATAACTTCTAATAAAAGGTCAGCTTAGAAATAGATTCTGGAGTACCTAGTGTGGAGTTGGAATTCTTAAATTTCTTAAAAATCCTAAGCAGCCTTCCCGTCCTCCTCGGAGTGTGTCCGAGTGTGTGTGCATGTGTGTGCTTACATGTCAGTATGTAAAGACAAAGACTGTTCATTTAAGTAGTGCACTCTATCTGCACTAAAACAAAAAAAAAGTGTCTGTTTTTCCTTCATTCATCACTCTTTAAAGAAAAATGACACAGGAAGTCTGTGGCGGGATGTGGTTTGCCATTGAATCTGTCATTGTAAGTTAATGCGCTTTTTCAGCAGCTTCTATATTCTAATTTGCAATTTAAAGGTCATGCTTTTCCTTTGGAGATACTAAATCTAAGGAATATTTATTTATTTTTTTGGTATGAAGTAGCCTTCCCGTGGATTTTATTAGACTCTAGATTTTGTTTTGCTTTATTCTTAGGTTTGCAGAAATGAACTTTCTTGATCACCTAATGGAGCAGATTCTTCTTCTTTCTGTCAGTGCAGCAAGCTTCAGTTTGTGTGGACAAGTGCAAGTAATTTGAGGGTTTCCTCCAACTGTGAGGGTCCGCCAAGGTGGAGCAAGCTTGCGTGCGTTTGCTCAAGATTTGTATGGGACTGGTATCCATCAACGTCCTTCCTCTACTACATTACTCAAAACCCGCGTCTTCCTGCGGTTCTTCTTTTACTCCTACTTGGCAGGCTCTTGTCATTCTTTTATTTAATTTTGTGTTCACATTTTACTGTTGGTGGAGTTGCTGGATTCCTTTTTAGGCAGTTTTCAGTTTTCTTTATAACGGATACTCTTGCCTTATTCGCCTGCTAATTTTGGGATGGTGTTTGATTTGTGGCAGCGTGTTGCTTGCTTAATCCCTGAGTTGCCCATTATCCTTGCTTTTCCAGAAATGCTGAGTCTGCCCAACATAGACAGGTAAGGTGTCCGCCATGTTTTTTGTTCATCATCTCTCTTCTGTCTCTCATCCTGTTCAGCACATTTTCACCAGCGAGGCTTTTACTTTACTGTCTACGTCACAGCGACATTCATCTACTGTCAACCCAGCCTTATATAACAAATTAATATAATGGAATTTTAATAAATTAATAAAATGTTTTCAACAGGGCAGAGTTGTTTTTATATCAAAAAGTTTTGACACACTTGAAAGTTTTGGGTTCAAATCTTAGCCCTGGCATTGTCTCTGAGAAGTTTATATGCTGTCTCATATGTCTTCATAACTTTTTCTCAGCATCTCAAAGACATGTGTTTTATGTTGTTTGGCAACCACAAATTACCTCTTTTGGATAATGCTGGAATTCTATGAGGAAACAACAAAAGGATATGATCAATGTGGCGCATATGATATTATTTATCTTGACTTTCAGAAAGCATTTGATAAGGTGCCACATGAGAGGTTGGGCATCAAACTAAAAGAAGTAGGAGTTCAGGGTGATGTGTGCAGATGGGTGTAGAATTGGGTCAGACACAGGAAGCAGAGGCTGATGGTGTGAGGAACCTCATTAGAATTGGCTGACGTTAAGAGTGGTGACCAGCAGGGGTCAGTGCTAGGACTGCTGCTATTTTTAATATATATAAATGTTTAGATAGCAATATAAGTAACAAGCTGGTTAAGTTTGCAGTTGATACCAAGATAGGTGGATTACCAGATAATTTGGAATCTGTTATATCATTATAGAAGGAATTGGATAGCAGACAGGCTTGGGCAGATTTGTGGCAGATGAAATTTAATGTCAGTAAATGTAAAGTATTACACATAGGAAGTAAAAATGTGAATTGAATACACAATGGGAGGTCTGAAAATCGAGAGTACACCTTATGAGAAGGATTTAGGAGTCATAGTGGACTCTAAGCTATCGACTTCCAGACAGTGTTCAGAAGCCATTAAGAAGGCTAACAGAAAGTCATGTTATATAGCGCCTTGATGTGTGGAGTATAAGTCACAGGAGGTTCTGCTGAGGCTTTATTACACACTGGTGAGGCCTCATCTGAAGTAAAGGACACAGCAGTGCTAGAAAAGGTCCAGAGAAGAGCGACTAGGCTGATTCCAGGGCTATAGGGGTTGAATTATGAGGAAAGATTAAAAGAGCTGAGCCTTTACAGTTTAAACAAAAGAAGATTAAGGGGTGACATGATTGAAGCGTTTAAAATTATGAAGGGAATTAGTACAGTGGATCGAGACTTGTATTTTAAAATGAGTTCATCAAGAACACAGGAACACAGTTGGAAACTTGTTAAGCGTAAGTTTCACACAAACATTAGGAAGTTTTTCTTTACACAAAGAACGACAGACACTTGGAATAAGCTACCAAGTAGTGTGGTAGACAGTAACACTTTAGGGACTTTCAAAACTCAACTTGATGTTTTTTTGGAAAAAATAAGTGGATAGGACTGGCGAGCTTTGTTGGTCTGAATGGCCTGTTCTCATCTAGAGTGTTCTTATGTTCTATGAGGATGTGTGACGGACTGGTGCCCCAGCCACAGTTGGTTCAGATTTAGAACCACCAATGTGACTAAGATAGTCCCCGCTGTGAAGCCCCGGGCGCCCACAGCCATTAGCATCCTCCATCTCCCTGGACATTGATAGTCATAACCGAAGATGGACTACGGTGAGTGAGGCCGCAACAAGAAGTTACATGGTGCCAAAGTGCATAGTGTAAGTTTATTCCATATGTGTGGTCTTCATAAATAAATAATCCATACAAATATCACAGTGTGGAAGATATAAACTCAATACATGAAAGAAATCCAATAAATAAGTTAAAACCAAGAATAAAATCAGAATGTGAATCGCCTTTCTTCTTTCCAGCAGACATACCACACGTGCACAACTGATGCCAGGCAGAATCCTTGAATTGTTGAGGATGAGGATGTTGAGCCTGTGGGCGTTTTCTACATAATTTAACTCATTAGTCATAAACCAACCTGATTGCCTGCAATTTTTCTCATTGGTAGTGTAGTGAAAAAAAAATCCTTGGCTGAAGGGACAGCCAGCAGTCATACCACATGCACTTCAGAACAGGGAATCCACCTGAAGCTAGGCCTGTTTGGGACCAGCCAGTACTTGGATGGGAGAACAACCAGGAAAAGCTTGGGTTGCTGCTGGAAGAGGTGTTGGTGAGGCCAGTAAGGGGTGGTTACCCTGTGGTCTGAATTTGGATACCAATGCCCTAGTGCAGTGGAGGTGATCCTGTGCTGTAAAAATGGCACCATTCTTCAAGTGAAATATAAAATCAAAGTCCTGACTCTCTGTACTCATTAACAATCCCTGGGCTTTCTTCATAAAGAGTAGCTAAATTGCCCATCACGGTCTTGTCATTCCGGCCCCCTAATCATCCCTTGTCTCTTATTGGCTATCTCTTGCCCCTTCACCACCTAACAGCTAATGTGTGGTGAGCATACTGATGCAAAATGGCTTCCGTCACATCATGCAGGTGGATGTTTTGTATTTGTGGAGGCTGAAGTGGCTCTCTACTCACTACGTGAGTAGTGGGAAAAGTGCAATATAAATGTGAAGAATTACTTTTTATTATTATTATCTACTTCCAAGTGCTTATTTCACTCCAGCTCACCCTCCTGGTCTATGTGGCAGGGCTGGTCCACATTCTGGCTCTCATGTCAGCCACCTTTTTTGGTGTCCACTGGGACCCAATGAGCCTGACTTCCTTTTTCTACCACCTCTGTCAACAACAGCAACAACATTTATTTCTATAGCACATTTTCATACAAATGACGTAGCTCAAAGTGTTTTACAAGATGAAGAAAGAAAAAAAGAAAAAAATATAAAACTTAAATTAGGCAATATTAATTAACATAGAATAAGGGTAAGGTCCGATGGCCAGGGAGAACAGAAAAAACAAAAACAGAACTTCACACGGCTGGAGAAATAAAACATTATCTGCAGGGGTTCCAAGGCCATGAGACCACCCAGCCCCCCCTAACCTCAATGATCTCAATCAGTCCTCATGGTTTTCAGGCTCCACATGAAAGAATTAGACGATGATGGTAATGTAGACCTCTGGCCTTCAATCCATCAATGTAGGGACAGCATAGTGCTTTGATCAGGTGGTGGACAGAAAATTGGAAAAAGAACAACAGAGAAAGTAGTGGTTAGTACGGATTTCGGATCCAGGAAAAAAAAAAGTGACAACTAAATGCGCATACGGAATATCAGGGTTACACTAAAATGAAGCTATGAGAAAGCCATGTTAAAATAATGTGTTTTTAGCAGTTTTTAAACTCTCCACCGTATCAGCCTGGTGAATTTCTATCGGTAAGCTATTCCAGATTTTAGGTACATAACACCACTTCTTTTAAGTTTAGCTCTTGGAATCATAAGCGGACCCTCATTTGAAGATCTAAGGTTACGATTTGGAGTGTAAGGTGTAAGACATTCTGAAATATAAGATGGAGTAGATTATTGAAGGCTTTGTAAACCATAAGCAGGATTTTAAAGTCAATTCTAAATGACACAGGTAACCAATGTAGTGACATCAGAACTGGAGAGATGTGCTTGGATTGCTGTCGGTCACTTCAGGTCCCTGAAGCTCTTGATCACTCCTCAACAGGATTGCTTGAGGGTTACTTGTGTTTTGTTCTGTGTATTGTATTGTATTTACCCCCTTTTTTTGACACCCACTGTACGCCCAACCTACCTGGAAAGGGGTCTCTCTTTGAACTGCCTTTTCTAAGCTTTTTTCACATTTTTTTCCCTTGCAAGGTTTTTTTTGGTGGTGGGGGGGGGGGCTTGTCCTTGACTTCTTAAAGAGTCAAGGCTGGGGGGCTGTAAAAGGCAGGATCTGTTAAAGCCCATTTCGACACTCCTTGTGCCATTTTGGGCTATTTAAAAATCAATGGTATTGTGTTGTATTGTGATCTGCTCCTGCTCGTTCAACCACAATGCATCCCTGACCGCTTCACGTCCTTACATCTGCATGCCCAGTTTTACTCTTTCCTTCTATCTTAATCAGTTTTTCCTTCCTTCCTTACCTTTCTGATCTAGTCGGACCTTTTTATAGTCCAGTGAGTGTAGGTGTTTACCCAACGAACTACAGAGCACTAATGAGGGGTGCCTGTGCTGACTGCACTTGTGCACATGAATGAGCCATCAGTCAATTCCCCCATAAAGCACTCCATGGCTACACTGCTTTTTTACTGCAAAGTCTGAGCCGCACTATTCTTTTAAAATTCCAGTACCTACTTTGGTCCACTGATCATGTCACAGGCCTCAGCCCCCAGACACCCTTCACCACACCCACTACTCATGGATGGACAGATTTTTTTTCTACAATGTTTAAGCATTAAGAGCCTTCATAAAGATTTCTGTGATTGGGATCTGATATGCAGGAGGGGTTGGATACAAGTTAGGATGTACTGTAATGAATCTGATTAACCATGCTGTATGTGAGAATTGGCCTCAAGTGTTGTCTGCTAGAAGATTACTTGAAGCTATTGAGTAATAGCATGTGAGCACATTGCAAGTGGGGGTCAGTGAACTTGTAACCAGAGCAAACGTGCATCAGGTCACATTGTTTTGCTGTGTACAGAGTGTGCTGTTTAAAGTTCACTTTTAGTACTGGTACATTTGAAGCTCTTGGAATTTTTTTTTTAACATCAGAACAAAAACAGATTGGTTCCAACAAATATTATATATATAAATAAATAAAACAAAAGTAAATTATGGACTTAAGGTAAATACGGAAGTTGATATTGATCGTTAGCAAAACTTAAAATTATCAGTCTCAGCTACTGACCAAAAGATAGTGTGGTCATGAAAATCAGAATCAGTGTTGAAATGTTTTTTGTAATGATGAAAATTATGAAAGTGTAGCCACCCACAAACTGAAAAATACTGTATAGTTGCTACCAGTTAAAAGCAGAGTTTACAGTATTTTGCTCAGAGAATAATTAATTTGACATTCATTGGAATACTTAATTGAAAAATATCAGCCCCAATTCTGGTTATATCAGGTGCAAATTAGGAGCTAACACTGAAAGGCGTGCTAGTCCACAACAGAGCCCATATCTTTGAAATGTGGGATGGAAACAGGAGCACTTGAAGAAAACATCAGGTAAACTCTGAACATAGAACACTCTAGAACTGTGACACATCTGTGCTAATCGACACTCTGACACAGAAATATAGCATAACATGACATTTTTAAATCTACTTAGTCCAATTCAAGGAGCCACATCCGGTCAAGGCTGGAATCAGCCCTATAGAGCAATGATGCTCTGATCAATCAGATGCCGATCTAAATCGGCTGATTTTCACTCTAGATGACTCAATTAATGATCGGTATATTGGCCGATTTCAAACGATTTTTTTTTTGGGATCTTCTTTTCTAAGCTTTATGGTAAGTTAGTTGTAATTTCCCCTTGGGATTAATAAAGTATCTATCTATCTATCTATCTATCTATCTATCTATCTATCTATCTATCTATCTATCTATCTATCTAGTGCTCCTTTACACAAAGCACTATGGTACCTGAGGAAATGTACATGTAAGTTTTGCTGCCAGAACTTCCTGTAAACAGAGAGCCACCTGGACGACTTTAGAAGAAGAAGACAGAGTAGTCCAGGATATCGGCTTTTACAATAAAGAGAATGGAGTATGGAGTAATAAACTGAGAAAAAGGAACCTGAGGAGTTGTGCTGAGCTTGTAGAGGAAGAGCAGGCATACGTGTTGCAGAACCGAACTTGGTCTGGGAGAAAAGACAGGTGTGTCTTCAGCAGAAATTAGAAGAGGAGCTGCTTTAATGAGTACAGACTATTTAATTTTGTCCTTTAATTGAAATGGGTGCTAATTGTCTGAGTGTGAACGATAAGTGAGCTAACGTTTCACATTTTTAATTAGAAAAAGAAGAATTGTCCCTTGTTGCTTAGTAAACAGCAGGCTTATTAGCTTAAGCACCAAATATGTCTGTTTTATGTATAAACTTGTTAGCCTTGTATCTTCTTGTTAAAAATGTTATGAACATTTTATTAGAATTGTGTCCTGTAATTATAGCAAGCATTTTATTTCTCTTATGCCATATATATGTTATCAATATTTTTGGTGTACACATTTTATCAGATAAAAAAAGTATGTATTGTACAGGGGATATTATCTATTTTAGTATTTTTATGGTCATTGAACAATAAGCCTACAGAATTTCATTTTGCTAATAAGAAATGAGCAGGTTAAACTTGTGGCCTGCAGTTTAATTGTACAGTTTCCAAGGTTAACATTTTAATATGTAAGAAAAATATTCTGCATGTCTGGTCTGACAGGATCGTGTAAAAATAATTTTAAAAGAATAAAATAAAAAAGAATCAGAAGTAGTATGGGAATCAGACAATCATAGTAACCTGAAATCGACGATTGGTGTTGCCCCTACAAACGCCTGTTTGGAGCCCCTTTGAAGAAAGTGTTAGTCCATTACAGGGCCTCCTCGTGCATACTTCTTGTAAATTAACACAGAAATGAAGGTTGGGGTCTCTCAGGATACCTGGTTTAATTGTAACGTCCAAGGGACAAAAATGGGGCATAATTGTGCCAAGACAACAATCGCTGTTTGCCGTCATTGAAAGAAAAAGTCTTCAGGGGCTCAGAGCTCTGGTTTCTTCAGAAGGTGGTCCACGTATGAATGCCATCTTCTTATGGGCCTTTAAGTTATATTCCATTGAGACCACAAGTGGCAGGGCATCAATCACACTGGACATAACCTCAGAAGTCCTACAGGGTTTTTTCTTCCTCCATTTCAAGGAAACAGATGGAGCAAAGAGTCATACTTAATTCTTTTGCCATATTTGTCGAGCACCAAGCCATAAAATGCTCCTGATGCCTACATGCCTGACAACCCACAGTCGCACTCACACAGATCCAATTTGAAATCATCAAATTATTTAGCATGATTATCATTGGGAATGCAGGAGGAAAACCAGGGTATCCATAGGAATAAAAGCAAACATGGGGTGACCATGCAAACGTCACTCAAGACACTGACTGGGCATGGGATTAGAACCCCAGACACTGGATCATCTGAAAGACAGCAGCACTGACCTCCATGATTCCCTTCTTGTAGAGAGATAGAGTGAGAGTGGTTGGGAGTATGCACTGATACAATGCGTTGCTGCACTCACCACATGATAAACCACCTCAGGATCTCAAATTAGGACCTTAGCGCAGCCTTGCAATGGGTGACACCTCAGCACCACACTAGTTTAAATGGAATGTGTGAGGTTTATTATAGTGGCTGGAGTGCCAATCCTGCCACCAAACCCCAACTTTTCCCTGCAAGTTGGACGACCCGCTTGCGGGGCTGGATGCAGGTTAATGCCATACCCAGGACGGAGCAATTGCAGGTTAAGGGCCTCGCTCAAGGGAAATGTTTTAAAGTTAAATCTGCAATATACAGTTCAGTAAAGTAATGTAGTAATATACCTGTGGTATTATAACAACAGTGTGGTAAGTTATGCTGCCATTTGACTGCACTTTGATTCTGGGTTGGGATGTACTCTCTATAAAGTTTGCATGTGCTACCCATACTTCCCAGCAGACTCCAAGCAGGCAGCCATGTTAATTAAAATCTCTCTATTGTTCTGATGTTGCAATGTGTAAATGTTCCCATCAATGATTTGGCATTCCACCAAGAATCGTTTCCTGCCTTATTCTCTTTCCAAATGGAACAAGAGATCCTCTCTTATACATGAGAGTTGAACTGAGTGACTTCAAAACTGCATGGATGTTATCATAGCTACAAGTCATACTCTTCAGAATGTCAAAATTCATCCATCCTTCCATCCTTTTTTTTAAGTCAGCTTGGCCTATTATTAGGGTCATGGATAACCAAATTCTGTATTGGCAGCATTGGGTGAACACTTAAAACTAACCCTGGATGGACCATTAGTTCATTGTGGGGCACAATCACTCATACACTCTCACTCTGATTTTGAGCCATCCATTAGCTTGATATATGTTTCTTTTTAGGATGTAGGTGGAAATTGGAGCACCTGGTGAAAATGTTGGTGGACACTGGAGAACTTCAGGTCAGGTCAGGTTGGGGAGTATGCACTGGTACAGTGGGTTGCTGCACCTTCCACACGACCAAACAGCTCGGGATCTCAGTTGACAACCCCCCACACAGACACACGGTCCAGTCACACCCTCCAGAAATGACCTTTTCTCTACCGCAGCCAGATGTTATGTGGGTGTCCCCTTGGCCTGGTCCAGTCGTTCAGGTCCTCAACAACTAGGATCCTGCTAGCCGTATCACCCTTTGGGAATCGCGTTACATGGCTGTAGTGCCGTAACTGATGTTCCCTTACAGTGCAGGTAATGTGCATCATTCAGGACTCCCAAGAGCAACCACTCATTCAACACACCAGCGGTACCTAAGGATTCTCCAAAGAGACACAGCACCAAAGGAGTCCATGTCTCTCAACCATATAGCAAAACGGCTACTGGAGATCTACCAAATTCTATAAAGCAGTGGTCAAGGGTCAGATTCAGAAAACTTGTGTAAGCACAAAAAGAGATTAGAAATGTGCGTATTCACCTTTCCAAACAAAGGTCAGGATTTATATAAGAAAACTTGACAGGAGAACACACGTGTTTTCATGGCACCTCAGAGTTGCAACATTTTGGGGAAACTGGGGAATGACAACACCCTCAGTGAAGTAGGTCAATGTAGCCAAACCAGCTAAATGACGACTCCTGCGTTTAATACTTAATATCAATAACCGATATTTTAATGTACGTTGCTGTTACAAGCACATTAATCCTCAAAGTTGATTAATATGATGCACAGACAAGTATTTTGGTTCCCTCTTAAGAGGGTCAATGCTGCGTATTTGCACTTTTTTGGTTTTTTATCAGTTTACATTTGCTATCCGTTGTCACTTCTCAGGGAACAGGCTGACAGATCAGAAATCTATCAGCCAGGCTTCAACTCTTATCATGTTCACTGTGCTAGAAGCCATTAACTGACTGACAGAGTGTTATATTAAGTTTCTGTATGGTGTACGTACATTAAAAATAACACATTTTTGCTAACATAAAGAGACAATTTGGCACCAAATGAGACTGAAGCTGCTTTTGTTAACATTAAGCAGTGATGCACTAGTCATCTGTGATGCCAAACTGAGATTGAAAAACAATGTGGCTCAGTGGCCATTGTCGACCCATGATTCATCTATTTTTATACAAAGTAGCTCTGGCAGATGACATGCTGATGGAGCTGTACATGATGGCTGGCTTGTTAGTAAGACAACTGGCTGAACCCTCAGTTTTTCATATGTCCTGTACTGTTCATTGCAGCAGCAATCATGTCATTACCTGTGACTACCCACGCAGATGCTGGTGCCTCGATTCCCAGAATGCAGTGGAGAAGCACAATAATGTTCTGCATTCTCAAGCACTCAGTTGTGGAGCACAACATAGTGCAGTTGGCAGAGTCTAGATGTGTCAGGTGGCAAGCTGCTGTACCAGCCAATGAAAGTCTGCAGCATCGTGATTGCTTATGTATAAGGTGGATCAGCATAGTCCAGGTATGGTTGTTTCTAAGTGGAAACAAGGCATGGTCCACGTACCTACATTTACAAGATGATTCTGATTTATAAAATTGGTAAATTGCATAGAACTGTGTGTACTTCAGGTTTTATAAATCAGATTTTTGTTGGTGTACGTGTTTTCCTGTTTTTGCTTTACATATAATTTCACACACAGCTTTATTAATAAGACCTCAGGCCAGGCTCTAAACCCAAATAACTAAAACTGTGAGGCTGTAGCTCTAACCACTACTGAATTAATACTAAAGTACTGTATGACTTAAGTTAAGTTATGTCAACTTAAGTTTCAGGGTAGCTAGTTTTCACAGTTTCATTAATGCTTACTGCGAATTTTCCCCTGTTGATTGGATTTTGATGGCATGCTGATAGTTCTGTTCGGCAGAGTGTTGAGTCAGCAGAGTTTTCCAAAGGAATTTTGCAGCTTTGATATGCCTGATCTCAGTTACATACACTAGTGAAGCAGTAAACAGTCATTTTACTACAGATTGAACTTTAGATCCTTAACTTTGGTTTTGTAGATGCACATGCTTATGTGTTTTCACTTGCTTGTGTTTGATTTCAGTTATCTTATGCAACAAGTGGAGGCTGACAATAAACACTGGTGATACAAATCTAAAATGTGTTCTGTGTTTAGAGTAACAGAATGTATCTTGTCTAGTTTTGCAATCATTTGTAACCTAATATGCCATGCTAGTGTATTATCTTGTGGTTGCATTATTACTATTGAGGGTCTTAAAAAGCCAATTTACCTATCAGTTATATTTCTCTTATATCCTGGCTGCTCTCTGTATGCGGTTCTTCCACTTTCTGTGTGTGGTTTTCTTCAATTCTTTCAGTTCATCTCAAATTCCAGATCAGTAGATGATTTTAAATAGGCCTTGTTTGAGTATGACTGTAAGTGTGTGTGAGTGTGAGTATACCCCGTGATGAACTGATGCTCCATCCAGGATTAATTCCTGCTTTGCATAATGATGCTACTCATATAGGCTTTACAACAGCAACAACAACAACATTTATTTCTATAGCACATTTTCATACAAATGATGTAGCTCAAAGTGCTTTATAGGATGAAGAAAGAGAGAAAAAAACAAAATACAGAAATAAAATTAGGCAATACTAATTAACATAGAATAAAAGTAAGGTCCGATGGCCAGGGAGGACAAAAAAAACAAAAAAACAACTTCAGACAACTGGAGACAAAAAATAAAATCTGCAGGTGTTCCAGGCCATGAGACCACCCAGCCCCTTCTAGGAATTCTACATAACATAAATGATTTCAATCGGTCCTCATGGTTTTCAGGCTTCACGTGGAAAAATTAGACAGTGATGGTCATGTGGACCTCTGGCCTACAAACCATCAATGTAGGGACATCACAGTGCTTTGATCAGGTGGTGAGGGCGCAGATTGCCACCACAGAAAACCGGAAAAAGAACAGAAGAGAAAGTAGGAGTTAGTATGGATTACGGAGCCACCATGAGTGATAATGATATTTAAATGCCTATACAGTATATCAGAGTTAAACTAACGCACTTACAATAATGAGTTTTTAGCAGTTTTTTAAAGTGCTCCACTGTATTAGCCTGGCGAATTCCTATTGGCAGGCTGTTCCAGATTTTAGGTGCATAACAGCAGAAGGCCACCTCATCACTTCTTTTAAGTTTAGCTCTTGGAATCATAAGCGCACCCTCATTTGAAGATCTAAGGTTACGATTTGGAGTGTATGGTGTAAGACATTCTGAAATATAAGATGGAGCAGATTATTTAAGGCTTTGTAAACCATAAGCAGTATTTTAAAGTCAATTCTAAATGACACAGGTAACCAGTGTAGTGACATCAGAACTGGTGTGATGTGCTCGGATTTTCTTTTCATAGTTAAGATTCTGGCAGCTCCATTCTGCACTTGTTGCAATCGATTGATGTCTTGTTTGGGTTGTCCTGAGAGGAGTGCGTTACAGTAATCTAGACAACTGAAAATAAAAGCGTGAACTAATTTCTCAGCATCTTGCAAAGTTATAAGAGGTCTATCTTTTGCTATATTTCTTAAGTGAAAAAATGCTGTCCTAGTAATCTCATTAATATGTGATTTAAAATTTAAGTCAGAGTCAATAATTACCCCTAAATTCTTTACCTCTGTCTTGACTTTTAATCCGAATTGATCAAGTTTATATCTAATACCCTCATTATATACATTTTTGACAATCACTAAAATTTATGTTTTCTCCTTATATAGGCTTTAGCTTCCTTTCATTGTGAAAATGAATTAAGTGGTTTCGGTAAATGATTTTTAACTTTTCATAACATGACGTAACCTTCTCAACTCCACTTTAAACCTAATAAAGGTCATTGGAGCCATAATGTATCCCAGTTACTCATTCTTACATCCATAGCTAATTTAAAGAGATCAGATAAGTCAACATGTGGGCATTTGGAGATGGAGGAGGACATCAGAGTATGCAGAGGAAAAAAGCCCATGAGGATATAGGGAGAACATTCAGACTCCACAAAGGCAAGTGTCCAGTGCCAGAACTGAACCCAGAACCCTTAGACGTGCAAGGCTGCTGCACTGCAGTTGTTAAAAACATGTTTGGAGTTGTAAGCTTGTCAATAAAATGTGTCCTCTGCATTGAATGCATTTATTTAAATTTAATTGCCCTTATTGTGTTGGATGCACTGAAACCCAATGCAGCAATGGCATGCATAAACAGTAAATGAAGCCATGATAGATTACCAGCCTGTTGTAAATCACATAGTCACACATACGCACAACATCCACAAGCAAACATGAATAATGTCTTAGCGACTGGAGAGGAAAGTGACACCTGTGTGAAAGCCAATGAGAATTTGAGGATGATGTGTGTCATCTCAAAAGAAGCCATCTTGTCTCCAGTATAGATTCATGGGTACAACATCAATTAGGTCACTTGTTGGCTTTCTTTCAGCTTGCGTTGTGATGCTAGAACAATTTCCAACTTAACTATGTCACCTCACCAGCTTCTCTGCTAGTAATTACAGTGCTTTGCTGTGACCCACCCTACCTTGATTCAGAATGATGCCAAAGAGGCAGAGGTTTACAATACTGAATGCATTGCCTTAAAAGTGAATAACCCAAAGAAAGGATACTCATAAGGTGAACACCAATAACATAATAAATAGAAAATAAATAAAATCCTACTGCCCTTTGGGACCTACCTTTACAGGTTTGAATCCTTGTGTATCAGATATAGTGGCTAAGCTTGACCACCACAGTCCCACACCAAAGTACTCCTTTGGTTTAACTAAATGAGTGTTCTCTTCATACCCCCCTGTCTCTCAGTGCCCCCCATAATGTTTGAGACATGGCCACATTTTTCTTTAATTTACCCCTCTGTTCCACAGTTTAAAATTACAAATCAAACAATTTAGACGTGATTAAAGTGCCCGTTTCAGACTTTCAGGGTATTTGCATACATTTTGATCAAACAATGTAGAAATTACAACACTTTTTCTACATGGCTCCCCCATTTCAGTGCTCCATAATGTTTGGGACACAGCAATGGCAAGTCTATTAAAGCTGTCATATTTAGGACTTTGTCATATGTCCCTTGCATGCAATGACTGCGTGACGTCTGTGATTCACAGACATCACCAGGTACTGAGGATCTTCTCTCGTGATGCTCTGCCACCCCTCTAATGTAGCCATCTTCAGCTCCTGCTTGTTTCTAAGGCTTGTCTCCATAACTTTTCTCTTCAGCATGTGGAAGACCTGCTCAATTGGATTTAAATTGAATGACTGGCTTGGCCATTCAAGAATTTTCCATTTTTTAGCTTTGACAAATTCCTGTGTTTCATCACCAGTATGTTTGGATCATTATCTTGTTGTCGGATGAAGTGCTGTCCAATGATTTTGAAAGCATTTCTTGGAGCTTCAGCAGATCAGATGTTTCTACACCTCAGAATTCATAGTGCCACTGCCGTTAGCAGTTCCATCATCAGTGAAGAGAAGTGTGCCAGGACCTGTGGCAGCAATACATGCTCAAGCCATAACACCCCCCAACACCATGTTAAACACATGAGGTGGTTTGGTTTAGACCTTGGGCAGTTCCTTTTTATCTCCACACTTTGCTCTTGCCATCACTCTGATAGAGCAGGTTTATCTTCATCCTTTTTTTTCCAGAATTCTTCAGGCTCTTTTAAGTCCTTCTTCTCCAACTGGCCTTGTTTTTTTTGTGGCTAACTAGTGGTCTTCATCTTGCAGTGTGGCCTCTGTATTTCTGCTGATAGTCGTCTCTGACACATCCACATCTGCCCCCTGCAGACTGTTACTGATCTCTCAGAGAGGCGTTTGGGGGCTTTTCCTTTACCATAGTGAGGATTCTTCTGTCATCAGTAGTGGAGGTCTTCCTTGGCCTACCTGTTCCTTTGCGCTTACTGAGCTCACCCGTGTGTTCTTCTTCTTAATGAAATTCCAGAGAGTTGATTTAAGTAATCCTCAAATGGTTTTATTCTTGTTTTTCTGCCTCATAATGTCTTCTTTAACTTTCATTGGCACAGCTCTTGTCCTCATGTTGAACAATGGCAACTATATTCTCTTAAGGGTAGAAGCAAAATGAGGTATCTTATGAAGCCATGAAACACACCTGAGGAATCACAAAGACCTGTGACGCCATTTGTCCCAAACATTATGTGGCCCTGAAATGGGGGGACCATGTAGACAAAGTGTTGTAATTTCTACATGGTGTGAACAAAATTTACACAAATACCCTTAAATGAAAATTTGCAGTGTGCACTTTGATCACATATGATTGGAAATTTTAAACTGTGAAGCAGAGGGAAAAACGTGTCTTTGTCCCAAACATTATGGAGCGTGCTGAAGGTACTCCCCTCATTTAACTAGATCTCACTACTTATTATGCTTCTGTTTGTGAGGTGACTTTAAACCCTGTCCCTGAGTCACATCCTGCAGTCATGTTTGAGTTCAGGGCTGAGCTGAGACCCCAGTGAGTATTCGGGGGTACCCTTGGTAAAGCAGGTAATATTCTCTGATTCCCACATTTAGGTATGTGGGCTTCTACTTTGTCACCCTAACTAATCTCTTCCCAAGCATGGCTCTCCTTTCTGATCCAGTAGGGACACATACACTGTCCCTGCTACTTCCTGCTTCTCTTTCCTAAAAAGCTGCATAGCCTTGGCTTTGCCACATTATCACCCTTCCCAGCCTGCAGTCCTTCTGTTCATCACTACACCTAATACAGTGTTTAAATTTAGTATTCACTTACCAGTTGACTCCATAATAAATTAACAAGTGCTTCTGGACATGACTTAAGGGTGTCATCTCTTCAGATCATGGGATCTTGAAGGTGAAGTAAACAGAGACTAGCAGTGCAGGTGCTGACCTTTTTTGTTTTTGTAGGGGTGGATTAGGGTGGTGCAGAAGGGCATTCAAGCATAGACAACAGTTTGTCTCCTAAACCTGACTCTGAAATCTGACCAAGCTGCACTGATTTCCTTTAAAATGCCAGTTACAGGGAAGTGGCTGTTGAGGTTTGTTTTTCTCTTCTGTATAACGCGTCCTCAGACTTCGGCGTATACTGCATGACATCCCTTACCACAGTTAAGCTCAGACACCTGCCTCTGTTCCTGTTACCCCTTTTTTTGGCAGTTCCAGCCCTGGCAGTTATACAGCTACATGCTTCACTTGACATGTTATGCTACAACAGCTGTTGATGCATGTTAAGCAGTAAATATTTTCAACAGCGTGAGCTAGCAGCTATTAAACAGTCGGATGCACTTGATCAACCAACAGTACTTTTCCCTGTACAGAGTATCACTTTTCTTTATTTTGATGGGGTGTAGCTTTGGAATATAGAGAGATCTCTTGGCAGAAGACATGACTTAATTTAAAATATAAATGGAAATAAATAATTTTCTTGCAAATGTGAAATATACTACTCAAATCTGACGTTAGTGCAAATCCATGGCAGTGGTTTCTCGTTCTTCCTGTATAACATTACATTACATTCCCAAATCTGCTTAATCCAATTTAAAGTTGTTTGGCGCTGGAGACAATAAAGGATTTTGCATTCTTTCACCTTTGGATGTATCGCATGGATTTTAGTCTCAAATCGAGTGATGGATAATTGTGGTTTTACTGTACTTAGGAGGGTAAGATGGATGCCAATCCTGGTTAGTTACTCCATCACACTCCGCACACACATAAATAAACTTGATCTCCTTGGGTAGTTTACAGACACCAATTACCCTAACATGCACTGACATATGGCAGGACAACTCGAATTTCTGGGGTAAAACTGATGGAGATGGTTCTGAGGCTAACTCCTTACACCTTTGAATCAACTGCATTAAACACTTTGCTTCCACACCCCCCTTTATGAAATCCAATATTTCATAATTTTATTTGGATCTATTGTGATACATCTAGACGAGAACAGGCCATTCAGCCCATCAAAGCTCACCAGTCCTATCCACTTAATTCTTCCATAATAACATCAAGTCGAGTTTTGAAAGCCCCTATAATCTTACTGTCTACCACACTACTTGGTCATTTATTCATTGTGTCCGTGGTTCTCCGTGTAAAGTGTAATACCTGGCCCTCTCAGTTCTAAATTGAATTAAGCTGGTGTTATGTTGATTCTTAACCTTCACCTGCGTCATACACACTTAGAGACCTTTTCTGATTGACCTGTTGACATTATGCCGTAAACATAATGCAGCGAGCTATGCAACTTCCTCCACATCACGCATCAGGTTTAGGACTTCCAGACATTACTAAGCAAGCACCCAAATGTTGAATCGGTAAATAATAATGCAACAGTTTAAGAAATGAAAATGATTAAAATCAATTGTCACACTTGTGTCTGGGGCAGGGGCGTAGTGGCCATTAGGGCATTTGGGCAATGTCCGGTGGGTTGTGGACTCTGGTCTGGTCATGTGCCGACCGTTTCATGAAATATATTTTATGTACTGGTTACTGTTTGACATTGAAATTCATTTTCTAAACTACTAAATTACTAAACATTATCTGTCTGGTACTGCTATTTATATAGTCCTATGTAATATACCGTATTACGTCATCAAGTTGTTTTAGTGGGAAACATTTGCCTTTTGCCCATTTCTGTTTCGATACCGCTACATTTCGGTTAGCATATACATTATTGCAATTTATTTTATCTCATATCTAGTATTTAAATAATTAGTTTCGATTATGTGTTACGCATTTTATTGTTCTCTGGTCGTCGGCATGAGCGATAATTAGTGGTTTTTAGCTGCAGTTATTAGTATGATGAAATAAAATTATAAAGAAAAGGATAGGAATCTTTCATATTAGGATGGAACATTTATAGTTTATCGTTAAGTTAATGGAACATTTCAATCATGTGAGGATTTCATTATAACCTCTGTTATTATTTATTCCATTGTAAATGAGCAGTTTGATTATCGAGTTGAAAATCATTGTTTCATACCTATAATCACTTACTTTGCTTAAGGCATTCATGTTGATGTCGGTGGAGAAAAGTATCCGAGCCAAACTTGACACTAACAGTATTGTTGATGATGTGGCTGCTAAACGCAGTGAACTGCGTCAGCTACTATGGTACTGGCACTTCGACATAGCATTGACATTTGACATGTACTCTAATGACGTGTAAGCCGTGTTACAAAATTTTTCATTAAATTTTATTTCTAAGCATGTCGTCAAATTTTAAGTTGTGTCTAAACAATAGTGTACAGATTAAGTTTGGCAACAGTTTAGATAGAGTTCATATAGGCTCATAGCAAGTAGCGAGCCGCGTACTCATCACACATTTTAAGAAAATTAAAATAAATAATGGGCCGAGTGTGTTGACCTCGTCACCTCACTCGTTGAAGGATGCCCGGGCCGGTTTTGAGACCCAGTCTGCTCTTGGTCTGGGGACCACCTTTCTGGTTATAATGAGGTAAAAAGTAGCACCCCAGGACCAGAGGGGTCACATTACCGTCTCCTTCTTCCTCCGCAGCTGAGGAAAAACGCCAAAGAAGAATAGCTGACCCCACCCCACTACCCTGAGGAAACTCTGCCCCACCATCCTGAGAAAACTCCGCCCCTTCTGGTCTATATAAAGCCGGTCTGTTCCCAGAAGGCGTTGCCAAACTGACTCCTGCAGAGTACAGAGCTCCTACAAGCCTATTCAACTCTTGAAACCATAGTTTGTACTTTTTGTCTTTTTAAATTGAAATTAACTGGGGTTGTCGTGTTGTTACCCCAACATTTCTTTGGCTGTCTGCCTGCTCGGTCACCTCTTACACAATAAAGCACTTCATATCATCTGTCAGCGTAAACATTTTCTGTCAAGTGTGTTCATACAGATTGAGTTGATTTGTCAGAACTCTTATTTGAAAATGAATCCAGCTGCAGCATTTTCTTTTTCTTTTTTGTTCCCATTTCTCACTTTATTTTAGCTTGGCGACTTTTGGAAACAACATGCTAGTAGGCCCCCTATGTTGAAAATCTGTAATTCAATTTTTATAGTCCTCAGCTGACTCAAGGAATCAGTGAGCAGTTAAACCAATGCGGACTGAAAGGAGAACTAATGAAATCAGCCTACAGTATTCTTCAGAAATCCGTATTTATTTAATGTCATGTTTTTATATTAAGAAAGAGATAGCCGCACTGTTTCACGGAGATCAGATCCTCAACAGATGTTCATAGTTTATGAACAACCTCCATTTACACAATTGCTTTCTTTCTGTAGTGGTCCAAAGCACATTTTCAGCAATTTTTTTTTGTTTCCTGAAAGACAGTTGTGAGACAGAAACAAATTGTATGCATCAGATGTAAAGAGGGGCTTATCGGGACAGGCGGTTAAGTCACATTCCTGACAAGTTCACAACGTCTGAGGAACATTTTTGCTTTTTTTTTTTTTTTTTTGTCGTCATTTTGGGCGCAGGTTATGGTTGATGTTATGTGTAGCTGAATAGGACTGGGTTGAGGTTTTCTTTGGGCGAGGCACATTTTGTGGTGGAACTTGTGGGGTCAGGGATGTGTGTGTTTTTCTTTTCGCAGCATCGAGCGGGTAGGTGTCGTTTGGCTTATGCGCTGGTATTACATTGTCCGCTCTTGTCTGGTGCCACTGGTAAATGTGTTTTGATCTAACTGGTGAATGCTCAGAAAGGCATGTAGCATGAAACAGGATGCAGATGGGTACTAATTAAAGGCATGTTGATGATGACAGGATGACTAGACATGGAGCAGCTGCTCGCCTAATTTTAACCATTGCAAAGTTGCACTTGTCTTTTTAAGATCATAAACAAGACAAACGTAAAAATGCTTGCTAAATGTCTGCACTCTTGAAGGCACCTTATGGTGACAGCAGTCTCTTTGTTAATTACTTCAAAATCAGTCTGGCCCTTATCTCTAAAATGCTGTTTTAAGGGATTGGTTCGATATTGTAGCTGAGTCATTACACCCAAGACCACGTATTGCTGACCCAAGTGGTTTTTAATATGTCATGTAGAGGGAGGCATTCTCCAGTCCTTTCTGTACCTTAGCCAGGCAGACACGCATTATGCAGCGGTCTCGGGTATAATTAAAATAAACCTGACAGAACAGATTTAAGCAAATTAAGAGAGCTGCGGAACATTTCCTTTCTCTGAAGTGTCTTAAGCCGAAGTCCCATTATGCGTCTTGTATTCGTAGGGTATGGTGGACTTGCAGACTACACTTGCTGATCTCACCGGACCCTGTTAGTTTACCTGACTGAAAATCACTGGGCATCTCAAATTATGTGACTATTGTATGTGATGACTTTCCTGCATTTTGTTCTCGCCCCTTTTTCTGACAGCCAATAGCAAGCTATCCTGACAGAGCCAGTGCTGAATGAAGGGTTAACAGGTATGCCAGGTTCACCCACAATCTCATCAGTTTTTTTCGCTTTTCCATTCTGTTGTGTTGCATAAACACAAAACATTAGACAGACAAACTTCTCTTCTCTTTGTGAGGTGGAAAACACCAGCATTGCTTATTCCTCATCACTATATTATATGAATTGTACTTCTGGATGAGCATTCATTGGTTGTTAGCTCTCATACACACAGAGTCCTGTGATGATGCAGATTCGCTGCATGCTCCCATCTTCTGTCCGGGATCCCTTAAACCCAATACCGTCGGTAATGTCACCGATGAGCTCGCAGTGAGGTACAACAATGGAGCAAGGGGAAGGTGTACAAAAGTGCCAAGTGCTTTTATTAAAACAACAATCAAAAACAATGTTCAAATAATTAGTGCAGTGCCTTCAAAGTCATTAAATAAATGAAAAGTGAAAAGTGGAGGTTAAAATCCATCAGAAAAAATCTTAAAAACAACGAGGTTAAAACAATGCAGGAAACAGTCTTTTAAAAACAAGCCCGGTGACTTATTTACCTGGCAGCTCCCCTGCTTCTCCCGTCTGGGCTTCTCAACAGGGGAGTCGCCCTACCCGCAGCTGGCTTGCTCTGCCTCCTTCAGCTGATCGAATTGCCTCACCAACCCCTGGCTCCGGTAGACTCCTCTAAACAGCGACTTGGGATCCCCCAACGACCAGGGCTTTCACGCTGGGGAATCCACGTCCCAAGTCCCTACTCCTGCTGCCTTACGCGGAGAGTCATCCGCCTTCCGGTCACTCCCGCTCTTCACTATAAACTCAGCGGGAGCAACCACTACGACTACTCCTCGGGTGTCGGCCAAACACCCAGGCTCCCTGCTCAGCTGCACGTGAGCCTGCACTCGCTCGCTTGCTCTCCCGCACCGACTTTCACCTCCTGCTTCCTGCCTTCTCCTGCAACCTCCCGTTCTTTCCTGTTCTCTTCTTTTCCCCTTTAGCCGACTCGCACTTCTATTTATAAAGAGGACGTGGTAGTTGTGGCAATTAGCAGCTTCTGGGAACAATTACGGGTGTGGATCATTTCTCACCTGTGCAGTTAGGTGAGAAACGCCCACATCAGGAACTCCTCAGGAACCGCTTCGGCACACACCACCATGCCCCCTCGCTAAGCCGCGAGTGCGGTGAATATTTAAAACTCGCCTTTTTGACGGGAGCTGTGGACCCGGTATACCACAAGACTGCCTCTATGACAGAATACAAAAACAAATCTGTTTGAAATTTTTGGGGCAGGTCATGGACTAGTTGAAGTGAGTAACTAGGTATGGCATTCACAGGAGGGTGCAGACGGCTTCTTCTGACTTGGTAAGGTAATGTAAATGAAGGCTGTGACTGAAAATCGCTGGAAATTCGACTCCTAGGCCATCGCCTTTAGTCATTTTCAGTGTCACGGTGAGTCAACAGATTCCAATACCTAAGTAAGGATTCAGACACATACCACGTCAGTTAAGAGCCAGCAGTTTAACCTAAAACACGTGTCTTTGAGATGTTGTTGGTGGTGAAATCTCATGCAGCTTCAGGAGGAGGAACATTCATTCCACAAACAGACCTTCTGGATCTGCAAGACGACCTTAAAGTATAGTGACCTAAAATAGTGTACAACACCTAAATTTTGATACGTTGGAGTTAATTGTGGAAAGAAACTTTAGATTTTAGTTTAAATAGCTATCTTTCATAAAATATACTGCTCAAAAAAAATTAAAAGAACACTTTTTAATCAGAGTATAGCATCAAGTCAATGAAACTTCTGGGCTATTGATCTGGTCAGTTAAGTAGCAGAGGGGCTTGTTAATCAGTTTCAACTGCTTTGGTGTTCATGAAATTGACAAAATTGGCACTAGAGGGGCAGCAATGAGATGACCCCTAAAACAGGGATGGTTTAACAGGTGGAGGTCACTGACATTTTTCCCTCCTCATCTGTTTTTTCACTCGTTTTGCATTTGGCTACGGTCAGTGTCACTACAGGTAGCATGAGGCGATACTTGGAACCTACAGAGGTCGTACAGGTAGTCCAACTTCTCCAGGATGGCACATCAATATGTGCCATTGCCAGAAGGTTTGCTGTGTCTCCCAGCACAATCTCAAGGGCATGGAGGAGATTCCAGGGGACAGGCCATAGAATGTCCTTAACCCATTAGCAGGACCGGTATCTGCTCCTTTGGGCAAGGAGGAATAGGATGACCACTGCCAGAGCCTACAAAATGATCTCCAGCAGGCCACTGGTGTGACTGTCTCTGACCAAACAATCAGAGACCTGAGGGCCCAATGTCCTCTAGTGGACCCTGTGCTCACTGCCCGGCACCATGGAGTTCGACTGGCATTTGCCATAGAATACCAGAATTGGCAGGTCCACCACTGGCACCCTGTGCTTTTCATAGATGAGAGCAGGTTCACCCAGAGCACATGTGACAGACATGAAAGGGTCTGGAGAAGCCATGGAGAACGTTATGCTGCCTATAACATCGTTCAGCATGACCGGTTTGGTGGTGGGTCAGTGATGGTCTGAGGAGGCATATCCATGGAAGGACGCACAGACCTCTACAGGCTAGACAATGGCACCTTGACTGCCATTAGGTATCGGGATGAAATCCTTGGACCCATTGTCAGACCCTATGCTGGTATAGTGGGTCCTGGGTTCCTCCTGGTGCACGACGATGCCCGGCCTCATGTAGCGAAAATATTCAGGCAGTTTCTGGAGGATGAAGGAATTTTGTGAATGCATTGCTCCCATCTGGTACTTCTTCACACCCAGAATAATACCAAGACAATGTACAGTATTTTTGTTTATTATGTTACACTAGCTACATTACCTGTCGAAAATGGGATAAGTTAAAATCTCTTGGCCTTGCACAATTTCTTTTTTTTTTGTTCTTTATAATGGAATAATATTCCTCAAACCTCCAGGCCTTTCCACAGTATGCAGAGCTTTTTAGGAAATACACTTTAAGGATTTATATGTGTACTCACTAACATCTTTAAGCACTCTTTGACCCCGTGGCCCTTCAACAGACAGACTCTCCTTAAAGGGGCAACATTTCTACTTTTCCCAGTTGGGCACTGTGTTCTGCAACCCAGCAGCTGGGCAGAAGATTCCTGACTTTTATTCAGTCATCCCTGGCCTCATCTAACAAGGTCTGGCATCTTTCTGGGTCTCTGTCATCTTCCACTCGCCCTCTGTCTCCGACTATAACGTCAGGAACCCATGTTATTTCCTGAGTTGTTTGCCATCTAGCATTTTTGCAACTAATGTGAACCTTTGCTCCAGGCCTGGACCTTGTTTAGCAAAAATACAGAAAGACCGCTTAATAACGTACATCTTATTTATTACTGAGCTGGTACATATATGATCTTTTTTTTGTAAAATGTATGCTGTAGAAAGTATTTGTATTTAGTACATGTCTTCTCTCTTTATTGAGGGCAAGTCTGGAGCAAGAGTTCCATTTTTAATGACGTATATAATAAAGAAAATAATCAACTAACTAAATCTCCTGAGGTTCCTCACACTTCTTGGGCCCCATAATGACAAAGTCTCCAGTGACCCCCATCTACACATGCTGCATTATGAAAAACTTTTTATTTCGCTAGGTTTTCTTATACTATTTGAAGGTTTGGGCCACACTGGTGACCCCTGTACTTCTGTCAATCTCTTTTCAACTGTCCAGACTTTAAGAATATCGTATCATCTTTGATTAAATAAGTTACATCACAGTGAACCCATCAATCAGTTCATTTATCACTTATAAGAAACAATCCACTCTGATTTTAACATTTTTATTAAGTAGCTCCACCTAAAATGGCTCTGCAGACTGTAAAAATGTTTTTTCTGTTTATATTGTGATTAACTTGTTAGAGATAAATCACCAGGTTAATATCCCACCTTAAAAATTTCTAGTGTCTATTAAAGCGTTTCAGGGCCCTTTTAAAGAGAATCCTCCCAGAAATGTCTCCCTGTTGGTAATTTTTATAGCCTATAAGATTATTCAGGGACCTATACGATAAAAGTAGACATCAGAGGCAAGTGGTCAACCCACACATATTTATAAAAAAACAAAATAAAATAAGGAAAAAGGAAGGAAGGAGCATGTGCTGTGATAGCAATGACGTATGGGGCAGATCACTCCCGGATTTGCCTTTAATTGGTTTCCTTTGAGACTCAGTGGCTAAGAATGTCAGTGTGAGGCAACCTTGGCAGTTTTCCCAGAAGTCATGTTGTTGTTTTTTTTATTTTTTTTGGTGATTTT
The DNA here is from genome assembly GCA_026402145.1 of Polypterus bichir lapradei. Classification (NCBI taxonomy): domain Eukaryota; kingdom Metazoa; phylum Chordata; class Cladistia; order Polypteriformes; family Polypteridae; genus Polypterus; species Polypterus bichir. Next base: position 42,855,624 of record JANRMT010062834.1, on the reverse strand, counting down.
TTAGGATCTTTATAGGAGACACTCATTCAGTCAAACCTTGGCCATTTAAATCTGCTCAAAGCTTACCCACGTCTGTTCGATTTTGTCACAGCTGTCTTCACCAACACTACACAAGTATACCAAAGGAGAAGGAGAAAGTTCAGGATAGTTTCCTATTAAAGCTAAAAGATCAAGCTGGTTGCCCCTATGATTTCAAGGATCTCTGTTTTAAATATGCACATTTTTCTTCATGCCTGTGTGGGCTTTCTCAGGTGTCTGTCCACATCCAGAAGACATACATGTGAAGCATCTCCAAAGTGACTCTGCTGTCAGTCTGATCGAGTGTAGCCCGATACTTCCAAGATGGGCTCACCCAGTTGACTTTGTATCTGAATATAACGAATGAATAAATGAAAATAAGATTAAACATTCTTTTCCTTTTTTTAACAGTGCATTGTCTAGGTTTAAGATTTTTAAGCTTTTTATAAAATGATATGCTTTATATTTTCTTTTGTTTTCCCATTTTAGATAGATAGATAGATATGAAGGCACTATATAATAGATAGATAGATACTTTATTAATCCCAAGAGGAAATTCACATACTCCAGCAGCAGCAAACCGATAAAAAACAATATTAAATTAAAGAGTCATAAAAATGCAGGTATAACAGACAATAACTTTGTATAATGTTAACGTTTAACCCCCCGGGTGGAACTGAAGAGTCGCATAGTGTGTTGGAGGAACGATCTCAGTCTGTCAGTGGAGCAGGACGGTGACAGCAGTCTGTTGCTGAAGCTGCTCCTCTGTCTGGAGATGATCCTGTTCAGTGGATGCAGTCGATTCTCCATTATTGACAGGAGCCTGCTCAGTGGCCATCGCTCTGCCACGGATGTCAAACTGTCCAGCTCCGTGCCTACAATAGAGTATACATTTATAAAGTTTACTTGGGGGATTCGGCCCCTTCTCGCTTCGCTCGCCAACCTCCCCCGGCCTACACTACGCGCCAGCCACTTCGCGTCTCTGACACTCGCGTTGTGAAGAGGAGGGCTGAACGTACCCAAAGGAGACGCAGTCGTTCCTCTGAAACCCCCTCTTAAACGGTGATACAATGGGAAACAAATACAGTTTGTTTTTTTTACCTCCTCTTTGCTTGATCAGCTGCTGACTTGCTTCTGCTGCCGTGTTAAGTGATCTGCATCTCGCGCGGCGCTTCAAAACATTTAAAAGCCTGTACAGCAGCTCTCCTACTCTTTGTCTTTTATTTCTGGCTCCGGGCGTAGTTAAATCTCTTGGCACAAAGTCTTGTCTTGCGGGATGTGAGTTGTTGATATTTTTTTAGTTTATAATTTAAAAACAGAATAAGAATCTGAAAAAGTAACAACATTAAAGTTCAATAAATTCTGAAAAGAATGATACCAAACATATATATGTAGGGTTTAAAATAAGCCTGATTTAAAGCATGACAAAAAAAGTGACATAAAAACGTCACATTAAATTCTTGCACAAAATCGTTGCACTTTTAGGCTTAGGACTTTATACATATAGAGTAGATATAGACTGCCATAAACAAACTTCAAACTCTAAAGATGTGTGTTCAAATCCTGCTCCTGAAACTATGTGATCCTGAGCAAGTCACTTCACAAGACTGTGCTCCAATTGGGGAAAAAAGAGAAATGTCACCAATTGCGTCTTTTGAAAGTTGCAAGTCACCTTGGATAAAGGCCTCAGCCAAATAATAATAATAAAATTAATAATAAAGTTGTTTGTGGTGAGGGCAAAAAAAGCACTGGCATCATCTGCCATGCCTTCCTAATAGGTGACCCCTTATGATGTACAGCAGTATGCTGGCAGTGTGGCATAGTGGTTACGGCTTTGGACTTCAAACCCTAAGGTCGCACTGCTGACACTGTGTGACCCTGAGCAAGTCACTCGACCTGCCTGTACTCCAGTTGGAAAGCCAAAAAGAAAAGTAACCAATTGCGTTATAATTGTAAGCTGCCCTGGATAAAAGGTGTCAGCCAAATAAGTAAATGTAAAAGTATGCTGCCTGTACAAGAATTCAGAGACACAACGTATTTTTTCAATTAGCATGGCACCTGAGGGACTTGTAATAAGAGTGAAAGTGGGGTAGGAAGGAAGTTGAACAGCATGTAGTGCTGGCCTAAAAGAGCAACATCAAGCCTTCTTGCACTTTGCAATTTCAGCAATACAAACATCCTGGCGTGCATATAGATAAGTATGCGTCACTTGTAAAACTTTCAGGATTTCCTATAAAATCTGGTGCATGATTTGAATTTTTTTATTCCTGCGTGTCACTCATTGTGCAGTATATCGTTAAAACATTAAGATGTACAGATTTGTTTTGTGTGTAACTGGCAAAATCCTGCATTGTTTCCCATTTTAAATTGTTCTGACTTGCTTTTCATTGCCACTCTAATTATGCATGATACCCAACTCTACTCGGTTTCAGCTTCTCTGTAGCCTTGCTGAAGCCAGATGTGCAGTATGTTCTACCAGTAACAGCGCAGAACACACTTGACTTGACCATTCCTAGTTTTCATCCTCTTTTTCTGTACATTTAGCATTCGTTTGCTCAGAGGTTGATGTGCTTGCTTCTTCCTGAGCAGCTCTTCTTTTCTCCACCCTAGCAGCCCGCTTCTTCTCTTCTTCCATTGGCATCTTTTCATATTAAAACTGATTAAGTCAGTGTTTGTGTTGCAATTACTTAGTATGTTTTCCTTAATTTTTCACTTGTTTAATCTGCCTCAAGAATTATTTAAGATATGAAGAGGTAGGGGAAGTGACGGCGAAGGTGGTAGGGATGAGTACGGCACCCGTACACATGCGGCGCACGGCCGACCCCACAGTTGAGAGTTGATTCTACAATAAAATAAAATAAAAATAAAAAGAGCAATAAAAATCATTACCCTGAAAGTGGATAGTAGACGTCATGTAGTATATGTGTACCAAATTTCAGGTCAACAGGTCAAACGGTTTGCAAGCTACAGGTGATTTAAAATCCTGGACACACAAACAAACAGCCACGGTAGCTTATTATATATAAAGATACGTCTGTAGACAACCATGAGCGAATTCTGCTTAAGACTGGGTGGGAACAACTAGATGGCTCGCTGAGTGACACATTTCTAAACCAATCGAACATGTCATGAAGGTGGAGCTCAAAGTAGGGGCGGGGATTTTGAACTTCAAGGATGAGAAGTGATCTCGATAACCTGGTCTGTCAGATTGCAAGTGACTATTTACGATGAGCTGTCTACAGTCGAAAAATCTCTTAGAATAACCTGATTAGACATATAAATGTGTATCGTGTGTGTAGAGAGCACTTTGCATGTTTTAGAACCTGTGCTGGAAGGTTGGCACTCAGTTGGTAAATGTGACACGGGCAGCGATTATCAGTTGTGTACAGTAAATTGACAAAAAGATCAGCAACGGCAGACAGCAAGTTTGATATACCGTGACTTTGATTTGCATAATGTGACATTTGCCTAAGTTTAATTGGCCTCTCATTGCACAAGTGGGTAGGTGAGAACAGGTCATGAGAAGAACTTGCGCCTTGTCCAAGGCTTTTGCTGCCTTATATCCGATGCTGACATGATAGGCTGTAGCTTCCCAAGACTCTTAATTGGTTTAAGCCAGTAGTTCCCAAAGTGTGCGGATACCGCAAAATATTTCAAAATTTTCATAATTGTATTTCCATATTCAATTCAGGGTGATAGGATGTGACATCTGGCAGACCTGATGCAAACCAGTAACTCACTTAGTAATAACTGTCTGCAGAAGCCTCCACAAATGGTTACTAGATGGCGATCTACAATAATTAAGTTTCTCAATTGTTTTAGTAGTTTGTCAAACTTTCTCAGTACTTTGTGTTCATATATAAATAGCTGTCGGTTTCACGTGGTCTTAGTGCTGAATTAGTTTTCGCAGATTGCATCATATTTCTTCTTGTATGTATTTTTAAAAATGAATTGGTTTTTACTAAACATTATTAAGCGTTGTGAGAGTGAAAATAAAGAGGGCACACCACCGTCAACCAGAGTGTGAAGAAGCGCAACTATCAAAAATGTGATGACAGTTACTTGGACTTTGGTTTTACATTAACAGAAGTCAATTGTGAAGAGAGGCTGCAGTGTGTACTGTGTATGAAAGTTTTGGCACCAGAGTGAATGCTACCAAGTAAGTTGAAACGGCATTTAGAAACCAATCATCCCAGCATGGTTAGTAAATCTCGTAACTACTTTACCAGAAAGTTAAAGAATTAAATCAACAAAAAGTTAGTTTTTATAAGCAGGCATCAATACCAAGCATTGCATTGCTAGCATCTTACAAGGTTGCATGTAGAATCGCACTGACTTCTCTCGTTCATGCTGGCTGGCTGGCTCGTCCTCTTTCTTTCGCCCCAAAGCCGCACTCTTGCGCTCCGAGCCTTTTTCCTTTCCTTTTCGTCTCTTATCTTTTCCCCTCTCCTTCTGTGTAGGCCCGTTCTTACAGTATATGGCTCCGTGGGCGCAGCGTCTCAATTGCGTTCAATTACATCTTTTTGTGATCTTAAATATGTGTTTTATTTATTTTTACTTAACCCTTTAATTAAAAGAAATTATTGGCTATTTACATCTTGCCTCAAGAAGGGGCCTGAGTTGCCTCGAAAGCTTGCATATTGTAATCTTTTAAGTTAGCCAATAAAAGGTGTCATTTTGCTTGACTTCTTGGCTATTTCGCAAATTAGAATTTGACGACAGGGGGTTTGGTTGTGCGCCTTGGGAAAACCTGGATTCAGCAAGGGTGCAGATAATCGAAAAAGTTTGGGAATCACTGGTTTAAGCTAATTTGACAATGTTATGTCGTAAAATTTATTACTTTTGCCAAAGAATGACAACAGTTGCAGGCTTAGCAAAGGATCTAAACAACAAAATTACTTTGCCTTTTGCCTTTTGTAGAAACACTAACTTGCACAGTTTCTTAATTCTTAGATTTTTCATCATTTGTGGCAAACATCTTCCCAAGTCACAATGCAGTTTATGCATTCATGATCCGTGGCGGGTTAAGTGACTATCCTCTCAGAGGTCTGCACATCGTTTAATGGTGGTGACTGAACCAAGAACCGTGTGCTTTTTCAGTCCAGCTGCTTTGCCACTAGGCCACAAGGCCACAACAAGATGGCACTCTTCCTCACTATCACCATGCAGGCGTGCAGTGCTTAAATAAAGAAAAAAGACAGAGAGAAAAAGAGAGAGACAGCCAGAGAGACAGTTTTATCTTGCTTACTTTTTTTTTTCCAATCAGAGAAAAATGTAGCCAAGGCTTAGGTTGCACATTCTTTTACAAAGCAATCATTTTAATTGCAATTTCACGACCACATGCTATACTGCCATGAGCCAAACCTACTAGACTTCACTTCATCTGATAAGTTTAGATTTAGACCACAGAAATTTGCCGCAGCATACTTTAGGTGAACTGAACAAAGTAATTGTGCCATTAATCTCCTCCAAAGTCATCTGTAGCCTTTTGCTGCTTTTAAGGGGTATAAGAGGTTTTATATAAGTATTTGGTGCTATTTTAGTATTTTAAAGCCACAATTTCTGGTTTCATTTGTTTTGCTCATTCTCGGTTTAATTTAGTATCGTTATGAAATGTAACATTTTAATATATTTGTTTGAAATAGAAACCATAGGACCTGACACAGGTAGTTTTGCAGTAGTACTGCTTGAGGATGCTGAGCAAGCCAGCAGTACAGAATACGCAACTCCATTGCTATCTTTGGTTGTCCAACTGGAGACCTTGGTTTCCATCCGCCTTATTAAAAGGATAAGAATCTGTGTGTCTGTCCGGTGGCTATGTCTCTGTCATTCCAATAGATGGCGCTTCACAAACATTAACACTCCTTTTATGAATCCCCTACCAAACTGCATACAAGAGAGACGTACCCTGCAAACGTTAACGCTGATGTCCATGTTGATTACTTAGTTTTCAAGCCTTCTTAGATGGGTAGCACGGCTGGCATCTAATATACCAGTAAGAATAAATTCACTACATTGTATCATTTTAGTTCATTCTCTTTAATAACGATTATCAGGTCAATTTCACAGCTTCTGCACCCAGAGTCTCTGTATCTCTACCATTTCAACCTTGAGCTGTGCTTGCAACAAATATTTTTTTTAGCCTGGATTATATCTCCTGGTTATGCAAAAGTGTTTATGCAGGCCGGAAGATAAAGAAGAATTTGGAAATAGATGATTTGGTTAGCAGCACAGTGGTGCAGTGGGTAGCGCTGCTGCCTCGCAGTTAGGAGACGCGGGTTTGCTTCCCGGATCCTCCCTGCATGGAGTTTGCATGTTCTGTCTGCGTGGGTTTCCTCCCGGTGCTCCGGTTTCCTCCCACAGTCCAAAGACATGCAGGTTAGGTGCATTGGCGATTCTAAATTTTTCCTAGTGTGTGCTTGGTGTGTGTGTGTGTGTATGTGTGCCCTGCGGTAGGCTGGCACCCTGCCTGGGGTTTGTTTCCTGCCCTGTGCCCTGTGTTGGCTGGGATTGGCTCCAGCAGACCCCCGTGACCCTGTAGTTGGGATATAGCGGGTTGGATAACCTACCTTGAAGTGAAAGTCAAACCTGCACCAATCAATTGGCCCACGATCACAGTTGGTTTATAATTGGCTGATTTCATTGTAGGCAATGACAAAGTAGAATCAGTAGATCCAGCAACATTCTTTAGGCTTAAGGGTTAATCACGTACTTGAGAACATACAGTAAGTGGAGCTTAACTCTTTCAGGGCAGATGTCAACTTTTGTCGAAATTCAGGAGTAGAGGACGGTAATTGTCTGTAAACTGTGACAAAACTTGCTGTTACGTTTTAGTCCGACTCTCTTTGCTAAAAGGAAAGTTAGCTTCACTAATTTGACCTCGATGCATGAGTTGCGAAGAGCAAAACAACCTGTAAAATGGCATTGACGTCTGCTGAGAGACCAAAGTGAATGCACAAAGCAAAATACTCCGTGGACGGCGTTTGGCGTATTATCGCTGAATCAGACTCAGACTTGTCGGACTACAATTTTGATGCAAGTGATCTGAAGATGAAGATCGAAAATGAAAAGTGAGGTACTGGCATCAGCTGATTGGTCCCCGCGTCCGTGTAGCTGATGCACCTACAGCAACGTTCGCCTGGGAGGAACGCTGCTTGCGATGACAATTGGTACAAACCAGATTGCGTCACACTGTGACTACCACCGCTGTCCTCCTGTGGCACAAAGACAGCCAGGCAGTCAGCCTGCCACGCATTCCTGTAGGCCATCGAGCTGCCCCTGCACAGCCGCTGCTGACAGAGACCCCCCACCTTTGGCCAACAGCAGCCACAGCACAAAGCAGATGATGTATTATGTTGATTTATGTGTGAAACGATTGCTTTGTGTGCTTTTCAGGAAAAAATATTCGGCCCTCAAAGAGTTAAGGAGGAGTGCATTTGGGACTAAAGCCTTCTTTACGCACAGAGTTTTGGGACCCTGTCACAAACTACTGAGACATGGAGTTCAAGAAGAAACCTTCAGAACCTTTAAGAAGAATCAGGAGGAGATATTGAGACAGATTAGCAAAGAGCTAAACAAATGGTCTTGATTGACTGAATGGCCTCCTCTCGTTTGTCAAACGTCTTATGTTCTTAACTATACGGCCAAACTACCTATTGAAATCTGATCCTGTTACTAAGCAAAATCGAGTTAATAAAATGGCTGCTGTCTGGCAGAATTGTAGCAATGGATGAAGGATACAAAATTTGATCTTTGAATGGGGCCACCTGTGATAAGGTCTCAGAAAACTTGAACTATCAACAGGCACCTCAGATTCATCTTAATAAGTATGACCTTAACTTGAACGCCTCTTAATATCCTTAAATTAAATTAAACGCATTTGGGACAATAATCTGATAAATACCAGAAGTAACCTAAGGCTACACCCACAGCCCACACTGTTACGTTTCCATTTAAAAACGGTGGTTTTAAACGAAGTCAATCTCCGCCCATACTAAAATGACCAAAAATGCACATGATGTACCCATTTGTCAATGCTGGCCATGCATGCATGCATCAGCAGAAACAGGAAGAGGAAGCATCCTCCATGCTAGACATTCATATGCAGCTTTACATTTACACGTGGAGAAAAGCAATGTCGAAGAGGAAAAAACAAAACTTAGACGCATACAGGTGAGCAGCACAACAAGCGCCATGGAAAGTAACTCCTCTTTTTCCACCATTTTGGAATATGTTTTTCTTCCGTGAAGGGTGATGCCCGCATTTTCAATATTTCACCCATCCACACTGCAGTGTTTTCAGAAATTTTCAGCTCTGGAGAGCGTTTTCAAAAAGTCTTTGTGTTTGAGGCTTAAAAACGCTGGGGTTGTATTGACAAAAGGTTGAACATCTACGTTTTTACACAAAAGTAGAAGCGTGTACGTAACCTACATACACTCCTCAATGACCGGATTGCATCTTTTCAACATATCTAACATAGATTGGATTTTGGTTTAAAACCCAAAAGCACGATATTTATTTTATTTACATTAGATACTGGCTGCCTTTGTATGTGGTACTGAATTCCGATTGACGTTTGATTTCACATCACTTCAATCTGAGTTTAAACTTTCACATCGGATTTTTGGTCAAGGATTTAGATTGAGTACGCCATTGTTGTTCATCAGTTGTAATGGACAAAGTGGACAATGAATAGTGCAGTGAGAAAAAATAAATAAATAAATAAAATTCTGTGCTATGCTTACTCACCATATTTAGGCAAAGCTTAACAAGAATAACAAAATAAGTTGTCCAAAGATACACTTAAATGGGAATAATATTAAAATAGCAAAGACAGCAAAATAAATTTCTACATTTAATTCTGAAATAAACAAGTTGTGGGCAAAATACTGTGAAGTAGAAAGCTGGAATGTTGCAACAGAATCAGAAAAGAATGGTAAGGACGAATAACATTCAGAACTTAAAACTGAATGCAAAATCACGCATTTAACCTAAAGAAAAGCACAAAAGCCAGTGAGTTTTATTTCTAACATTAAAAGACTTTATAGGTACATTTAGCCAACGCCATAACCAGGGACCAATAGGCCTTGTTGTCCTTCCTACTGAGCCAGTCCTGCCTACTAGGTAATTACCACATAATGCAGTAGATCCAAATCAGGTCCACCGGTGATGGGCTCTGGGCAGGCCGGACACCAAAGCACCATTAAAAGGCTGGACTCAATAATTAAATCTTCATTATGAGCCCAGTGCAACCTGGTGTTTGGCCAATAGTGGTTGGTGCCACTTTTTAAAAGAAAGTGAAGTTGTGAGTGGAGTCCTGGCTGAACTCTTAGGCTGTCAAGCAGTTGTACTTCATTTTGGCTTCTGAACAAGTTGCAGCAAACCCTCCCAATTACCCATTTATGGGTTTGAGAATTGTATTTCGTAATCACTCACCCTTTTCCATATCATATTTTTACCAATTCTTGGTTATAGGGAGTGGCAGCCTAGGTATCTACAACTTTGGACAAGAACCAGCACTCCCACACACACACATACGCACACACACACACACACACACACACCACACCCAGGCTCACTTGCTGTATATGGGAACAGTTTAGAGATACCAATCAACCTAATATGCATGTGTTAGGGAGGTGGAAAGAAAACGAACGGATGAGAATTTAAGCTGAGGCAGCAGTGCCAATGTCTTCCTACTAATATTTTTGTGCTTAACAAAAACATATTAACTTGCAATACTGCTTTTATCCCTCCTTTTTAGTGAGAATTCAAGCAAAATGACACCTTTTATTGCCTACTAAAAAGATTACAATAAAGTTTTAGACAGATAGATAGATAGATAGATAGATAGATAGATAGATAGATAGATAGATAGATAGATAGATAGAGACATTTTTTAAATAAAGAAACAGATACACATATGCAGTACGGTTGAAACTTATTGGGACTTTGACAGCCAAGTCAGAAGTTTTCTTTCTTTTTAATCAATCTTCTGCATGTTCAAACCATTGTGTGTTCGTGTGTAGACAGATATGAAAGGCACTATATGATTTAAAATACCTGCCAAATAATGCAAAGAGTACATCACACGTGTTTCGCCCTAATTGGAGCTCATCAGGTTTACGCACTTTTGCTTCCCCATGCGGGGAACGAACCTCAGACGTCAGTGCCTGAAGCAAAACCTCAGACGTTGCACCACGGCGGCTGTTTCGCTTACTTGACAGGGTGTAGAGTATTGCATGCATAGGTCTAATCACAGTCTGATATTTGGGTGGTTATCTACCAGGTAGTGTTTCTGGCTGGTTGGCCAGTTGGCAGATCAATCCCCACATCAGTCCCCGCATGGGAAAGCAAAAGTACATACACTGGATGAGCCCCAATTAGGGCAAAACACATCGTGTACTCTTTGCACTATTTGGCAGGTAGTATGTATCATGTCTATGATCTGCTTTTCGCAAGTGAGAGGGCGTGGTGGATGTCTGCCAACCGGCTGGCCAACCACAAGTGTTACCTGGTAGGTAACCACTTGAATATCAGATTGTGATCAGATCTATGCATATACTGTATATATATTTAATCTAATTGCTTTTGTATTTATGTATTTTAGTATTAGGCGGTGTTTAAATTATTTTATACAACCCCATCAATGTATAATATGCCAATAACAACAGGATTTTTTTTTCATGGGAATGGATTAATCATTTTCCCTTTATTTCTCATGGAATAAATGTTTTGGTATATGTCCTGTTTGGTATAAATCCAAGGATCTGGAACAGATTAAGGACATATACCGAGGTGCCACTGTATATAGTTTTACTGTCAAATAATGCAAAGAGTACGTGACACCTGTTTCACCCTTATTTGGGCTCATCAGGCATATACACACTCCACTGCACCCCTCACGGGAATCGGACGTCAGCGTCAGAGACAAAGTCTCTTTATGCTGTGCCACGCCATTTGTTCGTGTTTCAGACCATGGATGCTATGAATGTAATTACTCCGATCTGCAGGCTGTCAAATAAATGAACCACAGGCCGTGGCACAGTGTAAAGGGGCTTCGCCTCTGAAGTTCGATCCCCGCTAGGGGATGCAGTGGAGTGTGAGCCTAAATAAGGGCAAAACACATGTCGCGTACTCTTTGCATTATTTGACAGTAAAACTATATAACATTCTACGATCTGCTTCTCGCGACTGAGAGGTCGTGGTGGATGTATAAACATTAGAATAATAAAAACAAACAACAGACAAACCCCCCAAACACACATAAGAATGTCTGTCTTCAATGCTTGGATAATTGGTAGCTCCTGTCACTAACCTTTGACTAGAGCAGGAGGTTGAAGTGTCTGTGAATGTCCTCTCTATTGCTGATCATGAATTTGAAGACCAATATAGGTGCTTATGTAAGTAAAGATTATTTTTACTCTGTTTGTACCCCATATACCAAAGAGTGTGTCCTGTGCAGTCCATGTTCCTGCCATGTAGGGCTGAATCTGCCATCAGGGTGTTCTGGGAGTCCGCCCACAGGCCTATGATGACAAGGTGCCTTTTCACCAATCCGTCAAATCTCATGGCTCAATAAAGCGACGGAGACTCCGTGCACCAAAATGACCAAGGACTTCCCCAAATTGCTTGATGAAACAATTGCGTCTCTGCACGGCAAAATGACCAAGGGGACACTCAATGAAATGTTCGAATCTCTGCGTGCCAAACTGACCAAGGGGGAAAAACCCAAACCCACTTTACGAAACAGTCGAGTATCCATGTGCCACAATGACCAAAGAAGACCTTCCTCCCAATACACTCGATGAAGTCTCCATGTGCTGAAATGACCGGAGGGACTAAACCCTACACCCACTCAATGAAATGAACAAGTCTCTGCATGTAGAAGTGACAAAGGGGGACACCCCCCCACCCCAAACACAAACACACACACACACACACACCACTTGATGGAACAATCGAGTCTCCACGTGCTGAGCAGAGGAGTGGGAAATACCACACAGCATTAAATTAATGGTGGTTTGTGTGTTGCATTGTTAAAAGTATAACCAGCTCTCTGTTATGGAGCTTAGTCACCAAGGGGCCTGTGGTGGTCTTAATCCAGGCTAGCTGCTATTAGCCTCCTCCTCCTCTGACTGTATCAAGTGGGTTTGTGAATGTCATTGGCACCCTGAAAAGCATAAAAAGATTAGTAGCTGTGTCCATCATTCTTTTACATTTCTAAATCTGTTTAAGTACAAACAGAGAAAAATGCTCAATAAGAATACAAATACTTTACTAATCAAAAGACATAATGTAACTTTCTCATGTCCAGTCCAACTTTAACCAGTTTAGGGATGTAATGAGGCGCTCAGACCCTTTGTTCATTATTCACAAAGCAAGAACCAACACCAGAAGGGCTGCCAGCACCTCCTGCGCCTACACCTGCACTCAACTTGGGCCCAATCTGGAACACAGTCACCCTAAGGGGCACATCCAAAGGCCATGTGAAAAGACAATTTCCTCTTGGGGATTAGCAGAGTATATCAAATCATAATCAAAATCAAATCTTTTCCATTAAATCGCCTTCATTTTCATCTGTTCCCATAGTGCTTTTTATTTCCTGAACTCAGATAGAGCACATCATACCAGCCAGGTTCCATTTCTCCCAACCCGAGTAGGCGCTTTCACAACATAGAGAGCTATAAACTTCATTAAAAAGAAAACGTAGTTTACAGTCTTGGTTTTTTTGAAAAGGCATAACGGTTTAAAAGTGAATGAGTACCTGGGTTATAATCCATGTTAAAAAAAAAGTGGGATTAAAAAGTCTTTAAAAATAGTTAAAAGACTGTTATTCATTTTGTTGTACATGTTATCTTTTTATCAGATATACAAAAGCACACAGTCCCCTGAAGCATGCAAGGGAAGTTTACTAACTCTTAGTAGAAACAGCAACATACCGGTGGATTGTGGAAGGAAACCAAAGTGCCCAGAGAGCAAATTCCAGACTGATTGTGTCTAAGGCTAAAGCCAAAGTCAAAAGAGGCAAAAGCCAGCCCTAGACATGGCACCAGTCCATCGCAGAGCACACACACACACACACACACCGGCAGGAGACTGATTTAGACTTGGAGCGTACAGGTCTTTAAGACACAGAATGTGTGTAAACTCAACACAGAGAATCTCCAGGCCTGAAGTGAAACTAAGGACCTTGATATCATAAGACAGAAATCTTAATCACATATACACAAACCACCATTACAAATAGAGTGTAATTAAATTAAAACATAATCATAGATGGCAGGTCCTCCAACTTGCATAAAAACTTGGGGGTTGGTGGCAAGATTGGCACTGCAGCCACTGTAAAAAACCTCACACGGTTCCACACCATTCGAGCTAGTGTGGTGCTGAGGGCTCAATTGGGATTCTGAGGTGGTTCGTTGTGTGGCGGGTGCGCCAATGTGGTGTGTCAGTGCATGCTCCCAAACTCTCTCTCTCTTATATGGTGGCATGGTAGCCTAGTGCTTAGTGCTGCTTCTTCACAGATCCAGTATCCTGGGTTGGAATTTGGCGTCTGCACGCTCTTCCTTTGTACTTTGCACAGTCCACCGGTCTCTATTTCAGTTTTCTTCCAGGTCCTCCAATGCTGATCTCGCTTTCCAAAAGATGTTCCAGTTAAACTAATTGACAGTTTCAGTTTGCTGCAGTGTGAATGAGCCCTGCGATGGACTAGCACTCTGTCCTGGCACTGCTAGGAAAGGCTGTGGCCCCCTTGACCCAGAATTACAGTAAACCGGTCTGAAAATGATATAATGATATAATTATATTCCGTAAAAAGAGGTGAATGCAAAAACAACATTCAATATAAGCACAAAAACATGTATTTATGTATTGAGAAAGACTGGAGCACATTATGGCTGTCTTTATAGAAATAAAATCATAAGCGGTTTCATGAAATTGTGTTTCTTCACTAATCACCACAAAACGGCTGATCTGATTTTCACAAAAGCTTTTACTTGTGCCTGGCCGTTAGTCCAACTTAAAATATAGGCTATATGTCATATCTGGAATAGGGGTTATAATGGCTGGGGCGCAAAGCGGCCTCTCATCCACCACAGATACGTGCAGCGATTTTTTCTTATTTAATTTGGATACTAGTTTTATTGTCTCGGTAGATTACAGCTTTTGTCTTAGATTGCATCTTTTTGTCACATCATGTATTGTGGTTTTCCAAAAGGCAATTTTTTCCCACCCATTTATTTTGCAACGGCCGACCCCCTACCCAGACTGGCCTCTACTCTACCAACACTATTTCCTTGGACTAGCCTGAAGACTCTCAAGATGATAACAAGCCGTACTCCTTACAGATTGCCCTATTTTTCCTGACATGATGAAATAACAAGCAAGCAGTAGACATATATGTAAACCAAATACAGATATATTGACAGTGATAAATATAAATACACATGAGGACAGACGCATATGCAATAATATATATATATGCACACAAACCACCACTATCCCAATGACACCAGTGAATAACTATTAATTATACAAAAACACGAATACACAATATTTACAAAAACCCTCCCTCGCCCCCAAATAGTAAAGGAATAAACACGAAACACAAGCACAGGTGAATGATAAACGGCAATTGAAATGAAAGTGATAAATGCGTGCAAAAGCTAATAAAGTCTGGTAATAGTTGAATATTGGTTGATGTGATATTTTGCTTCCTCCCGACAAAAAAAAAACACGACCTCACCGTAAGTGTACCCAGCAATGGTTGTTGAGTTTCCACAATCCGGGGTTTCTCGGTGCTGGCAGTCGTGATAATGATCCGGATCCTTCAGAAGCAAGTAATGGACTTGTTCGATGAACAGAAATGAGTTGAAATATGAATGCGTAAATTACTCTTTTTCTTCTCTCTCTCTCCTCTCCTTCCTCCTTTTGCCTTTCGCTCCTCTTGTTTAAATACAGAATGTCCTGGATGTAACTGGTGGATTCAACAGGTGATTTCCGTCTTGGGATTGCTGTCTCCCTTCTTTATCCTTCCCCTTTTAACTTACGGGGACAACATTTACTGATACACACATTTAGTATAGCAAACGGGACTATGAAAACAAAACGCACTCAGCACAGACAAAAACAAATACTTACTATTATGTAGCCCTGCTACAATGTATACTCGGGCAACCCCCGGGTATTTTGGCTACTTACAAGTAAAGCATGCAAAAGAGGAATGAATAGTAGGGTGGTGAAAAAATTTGCCTGCAAATCATGGAGTGCACACTGACATGACTTTCATAACACAACAGTCTGTCGTGATAACCAGCTCAATGAGTGAGAAGAGGTGAAGTAGTGGCTAAGAGTGTAGGAGCCATACTGGCACAAGAAAGGCTTATTTTGCTCTTGTTTCTCGCTGGCACAAGTCATAGTTGACGGATATCATGTGGGAAAATGAGGAGGATAGCAAATGCATCAAGAATGTTCAATCAACTCTGTAATAAGTTACTGGAAATTTAAACTGTGTTACAAAACCTTTTTGCATTGTAAACCAAAGACAACAGAGAGATAATAAAGGGTAGGGGACAAGTCGCAACTCCATTTTAATGCCCGGGTTGATGGGTAGGGAACAAAAGTGAAGAAAAAGTCCAAATGAAAATGACTGCAGATGTTGTCAGACTTCAGAGCCTCTCTTAGGCAAATGGGTGGGTTCAAAAACACTTTCCAGAGCGAAGCTCTGTCCCATATTGAACTGGTTCCAGATGTGAGCATCAGTTTCTGGCAAAATCGTTTCTGTAGACTCCTTAGCGTTACGTTTTTTCTCGAAAAAACATGTAAAAGGCATTGCTTTTTTTGGCTTGATAAATGGCATTTTTATTAAATCTCATCTTTCTACTGCAAAATGTGCAAAACATTAAAAGTCCAAAGTCAGAAGTTTAGAAAGTATAATAATGATAAAATAATAATAATAATGATGCGTAATAATTATAATATGAAGAGCAAACTGCACATGTGCGAGTGATGCGAGTGTCACTTTCACATTCCCAGAATCACTTTCGGTTTCATTATCCATTTCAGTTTCACTGCCTGAAGACAGATTCACTTCATCATCACTGCTGATTAAAGCCGTTTCTTATGAGACGCCATAATGAGGCTAGAAGATGATGCTTCTGCACCGTTGTCCATGTAACACTCGGGACTGATGCTTATGTAAGACATGAGTATACTGTTGCTAGAGAAACACTCAGCACTTATTCTGTTAGCAATTTTACAGCCCGAGTAATCCTCGGGTCTAACGTGAGACACGTCTATACTGTTGCCCAAGTGACACTCAGGACTACCACTTTTAGCACAGTTTTTCAGCTGAGTGACAGTTGGGTCTAACGCTAAGGAGGTTAAATAACCCATGGGGCTGAAGAGGTTGGGCTAAACCAGAAGTGACGTCAATTATCATCATGCGAATCGTCCTTTGGTCTATAGGTGAAAGAACAGAGGCTGATAGTGACCACATTTTCCCAGGAGATTGTCATTGTGCTTAGCTCAATAGTGTTATGTGGATGTTCCCCATGTGTGCACGTGTGACAACATGTTTAAATACAGCACATTTTTAATACATCTTCATTAAATTTGAAAAGTAGATGGGGATGTGTAATGCAGAGCATGGGAGATGCTGTATCTTTGCTATGTATTGAGCATTATAATGAGTAAAATGTGTAAGTGTCGTATATGATTTTACAGTATAATTTCTGGTATTTTATAATGTCGGTCATATAAGTCAAATGTGGAAAACTCACGCTATTGGTACAAGGGATCATGATATGTTAACGCTCACCTGAGAGAGTAACCATGGAACACACTGCCTTTTTTTTGTATGTGGGTGTGGCAATGCGCTGTATCAGCGTGTGCTCCTAACCTCTCTCTCTCTCTCTCTCTCTGTTGGGCCTACATGACCAAACAGTAATACCCGAACTATTCCAAAGTGACGTTTGCACTGATTTGTGCTATTTGTATCTCACACCCTCACACACCTTTATCGTAAGAGCATCCCTTATCTATGATGGAGCGTTCGATAAGAAGAAAATATGAAGCTGGTTTTAAATTAAACGTTGTTGAAGTAGTGAATGAAATTGGTAACTGCACTACTGCAACAAAATGCAATGTATCTGAGAAACTGTTGTGAGATTGCAGAAAGAAAAAAGTCAGGATCTGATTTTATGATCGATTTTTCGGGTTTCAAGACCCGACTTATACGGGAGCATATACGGTAATCTTTTTTATTACCAATGCAGTTATCCCCACATAAATGGGATGAAAGTCCACAGTGATTATTCAGTAACACTTTAGTTTAGGTACTGCAAAAACGCAACTATTACTCATTTATTATTATGTAACAAGACTTTAACACTGTGGTGGGCGGGCACCCTGCCCGGGGTTTTTTTTCCTGCCTTGCTCCCTGTGTTGGCTGGGATTGGCTCCGGCAGACCCCCGTCACCCTGTAGTTAGGATATAGCAGGTTAGATAATGGATGGATGGACTTTAACATTCGCTTCCTTGGGTCTTCATAACACTTACAAAGTATCAGTAAATTGTTCATTCATCTCTGCAATGTGATCTAGTAAGAAAACTTCACTTTGGAGTCGTCTGAGGCTTAACTGCCTTAATTTGCCTTGATATTCCATATTCAGCATAAGACCTATGAATCCTTTATAATAATTAATTAATTTTACCAGCATGTCAATACGTGACACAGCACAGACATGAATATCCCATCTACTGATGTGTTATAAGTGTTATGAAGACCCAGAGAAGCCATTGTTAAGATCTCATTACATAAGCGTAAACGAGTAATAGATACATTTTTGCAGTACCTAAACTAAAGTGTTACCAATTATGTAACATTTACTTTAATTAAAGGCCTCCAGTCAAGGAAGTAACACTTTTATGATCTAAAGATTAAAACTGTGAAGTCTTGGACTGTGCTCTGTAAGATCAAGAGCTTAACGTATGGGAAGCAGTTTATGCTGGAGTCACACATATCAGCTATGCATTTTTTATTTATAATTAACAGAAAATGTATAAAAAAAATCAGCCAACTATAATATGAGGTATTATTCTCTCAAGCTGTGAAATAAAACGCCTCAAGGACTTTTCTCACAGTTAAATAATACTGAAGGTGATTTCTTGTTGCACAGAGCACAGAAGTCCTTGCTCCCAGCTCTGTAATTGCTTGTATTTCCAGTTAATCACTTCCCCTCGATCACAGAAGAATGCCTGGGAATAAATAACTATTATTAAATTAGGAACAAGTTTTTAGTTGTGGGAAACGTCTTTAAACAGTTGATAGAGTGGCAATGTAATCAGGATTGACAACACAAAGTAGTCGTGGAGAATGGCAACAGAAAGCAGACACCGTTGATGGCAGTGAATTGTAATCAGACCGATTTATTTGTCTGAAGAAGTAAAGAGAAGTCGTTTGACATCCATGAATAAAAGTGATTAGTCCACAAATTAAACTAATTTTTGTTATTGACGTATTTTTACTTATGTCAAGATGGCTAAAGAGTTTTGTCTTTGAATTCAACAAATACTCTAAACAACAAATAGGCTCCTGATGTCTATCAGTCCTCTGACCTTTTTCACACTTGGAAGTACAGTGTTATTTGTGTAAACCTGAAAAAAGACATAAGTAGTTTGGTTAGCATCGACAGGTAAGAACTGGCATTTCCTTGCTCTGTTCATATGGGATACAGTCATTCAGGACAGGTCTGTTTTCTTTTTTGAAAATGTAGTGAATAGTTGGTGTCCTTCTACTTGTCCACCCATTGTTAAGCCAGTTCAGGATGGCTGGAATGCCTGGCGTCACTGTTCAAAAAAGGAATTCACGTGAAATAAACAATATGTTTAAAGCTTTACATAATTAATATGAATCATCAGCGTATTTCGAAGGCAGAATCCACACCCTGCTTGAGCTTCAATCACAAGGCTGTAATTTGAGCAGAAAGTAAAATTCAGTTTCCCTCTACAGCCGGCCTTTTGAGAATTCTTTCAAGCAGGCAGGTGATGTTGTTGCAGATTTAAGTCCAGGAGGCTAGAGTTTGCTCATTGTCGGCCCTTAATTCACATGTTGGGTTTGATGGCATCGTGACACTGTGATTAGCCCTGCCATGGGCAGCTGGTCATTTAGGTACAGAAAGCTTTTTTGCTTTAACTGTCACCTGACAGAAGGCTAAGGAGACTCTGTACAGGATAAATGAATAACCAGACTATAGAATGACACCATGTCTGATTGTGGCCTTGGCTTGAATACTGGTCTTCATCAGCCTCCTGGTAAGCATTTGATCCTCCTTGAATATATCATGTCTGCAAGTTGATTTTGTCATCACTGCAGTTTACAGAAAGTAAAGCTGCTTGGACCTTGACTTAGTTATTTAAGTGCCATTTTAAATCAAATACAGTGGATTCGGAAAGTATTCAGTATTCTGCACTCTTCTAGAAATGAGAAATCTCAATTTTTGATTTTTAATAAATTTGCAAACCTTTCTGAAATCCTATTTTCACTTTGTCATTATGGGTTATGGAGTGTAGTGGAAAAAATAACCAGACAGGCAAACAATTCAGATAAGCAAAGAAAGGCTTGGGTACCACTTAATATTAAACTGACAAGACAGACAATAATGGCTCATTCAAAAACAGAATTTCAGTAAGGTAAACATTGTGGCTTGGCAATAAGAGCTCTGTCATCTAGCATGTGATACCACCTTCTCGAAACAGGCGAGCTTTATATGCCGGGCACCAGAAAGGGCGGAGTTTTTTTTTTCCCCAAGTGGTGGGCGGGGTTAGTCATCCCTCTTGGGAGCAATTTCTTGGCTGTGGAGGAGGAAGGAGAAGATAATGTTATCATTAGTGCCCCCTCTTTTGTTCCTGGGTGGTACAGTACTGCTTACCTCATCAGAGCCAAAAGGGTGGTCCCCAGATGTGTATTCATGACAGTACATTGATGGGAAAAATGGCAAATTTATCCTTTTAAAGTAAAATCTACAATCTACAACACAATAAAGTGTGCAGAAAGTGAATGGGTCTGAATCGACATCTCTTTTTTCCTATCCAGGACACCACGCGTCATCTGTCCACCCAGTTGGTTACTGGTGCTGTTCACATGGCCTGTTAATTGCTTCTGCTGTGTCCTACATTTGCAGAAAGAATGCTCTCGGTGCCACCAAGAGCATGTACTGTACAGTGAGTTAGCATAATATTAAACATTTAGTCACAAATAAAAATAAAAAAAACACGTGCCAGCTAATTTTCTTTTTTCTATAATGTCACCAAATTTCAATCAAATACTTAAAAGCATTTTTGAGATTTTGAGGTATTTAATTATTCTATTTTGGGGAGTCAGGTTTAACCCTAACATCTAATAAATAAGCAGGAAAGTTTTCTGTCCCGATGTTTGTCACAGTGCAATCACCAAGTGAGAGGAAGAGTGAATATCCAAAAGCTACGGTTTCAGTGATTAATAAAAAAATGTAAATGTGTTAACATGACTTGAAAAATTAAGGAAAACCCTAAAAAAGTAAATTCTAATTGAATTTGAAGAAAAACGCATATATCTAGGTTGTGAAAAATGTGGCAACCCCACATCATCCACACATGATTGAAGCTACTGTTCTAACCAGAATCAGAAAGGGAGAGGACGTTTTCATTCCATGTATACCTCTGATTTCTGATGAACTCCCTTTTCGAATTCAAACAACTTCAATCTCCAGTACGTCTTGCATTTGCGATGTCCAAACATAAAACGCAAAGACCATCACTTAAAGTCATAGGAGTTTACCTCAAAGAACCGTGCTGTTCACACGGCCAGCTATATGTCGCCTGTTCCAGAGTAGGATCAAGAAAGAATTTATATGTTCTTGCTCCTAATGGCGAAACGAAAACCGTTGTGATTCTTAAGGCACTCTAAATGATTCGTAGTAACTATAATTTGTTATTCGTTAATAATGGCAGTTTGACTTCCGAACAATATTTGAACAATAAATTAATTGCCAAATAATAAATTGAAACTGTTTCACCTTTTTCCAGTCCAAGCAATAGCCAGGCATCCCCGCTAGTATTGATATATGGAAAATGTCATTTCTTAGTGGAAATCTACTGACCAGATGTACCGTCAGGCCAAATTTCAGCTTGTTGATTAAATGGGAAATAAGGTTTTTGTTGACAAATGACTGAATCACTCAGTCAGTCAACTCTACATCATATATATATATATATAAATATGCACGTCAATGTTTTTCTCAGAAAATATATTTCTAATGCGGCTATTGA
>JANRMT010062834.1:42745102-42819391 GCA_026402145.1 Polypterus bichir lapradei | reverse complement strand
AAAGAAAGAAAGAAAGAAAGAAAGAAAGAAAGAAAGAAAGAAAGAAACTGTGTTGGTCCATAGGGAAATTGCAGGGTTTAAATAGCAGACAAAGATGCACAAATGCAGTATACATACTGAATAAAAAAGAATGATCTATACCTATATGGATATTAACAAAATATTTAGTATTTATGACACCAGTGTAGTGTTACATGGTGTTCAGGTTCTGAAAAAGTAATAATAATCCTAGTTCTTAAGCAGTACTGGACAATCATTATGCTAAGTTAGGTATCAGAAGTAAAGTGTTGCTTACCGACTCTGCACTAAGCTGTGAAGTGCACTGATGAGCACATGCCACTGTCACTGGAGGGAGAAGTGAACTTCTGTATTTGTGACCATAGTGAGCACTGCAGTGGGTGCTGCCAATGGCCTATGCTGCTGATATTCTGTCAGCTGTTGTACTCTGGTGTTGTACCATGTTAACCATTATGGATGTAGTGCGAAGTCAAGCAAAATGACATCTTTTATTGGCTAACTAAAACTATTACAATATTGCAAGCTTTTGAGGCAACTCGGGCCCCTTCCTTATTTACATCTTGCTTGTATCCAGCGTCTGAGGTCTACAGAATAAGCCGAGTATGGGAACATTAGGAGAAAAATGTTGTATTTGGTTCATTCTGTAAGGCTCTTTGTTTAATAATTTGTTCTTGTAAAATTGCTTGTTTAATAAATGCCCCCTTTAATGTTTTTTATCTGCTGTGCCACTGTTTCTCGATGCTTGGTGATGTGAGTTGCCACCTTTCTCAGTTACAGTCACACAGTTGCAGCAACTTTCAACAGGCCGTGCCCCACTCTGCACCAACATGCCACCCATTCCCTGCTGTAGGCGCGAGAGCTATTAAACCTTGCCATTTTCTATAGCTTAAATCAAAAAGTCTCTGCTGACATTACTTTATATTTTATCTTTCGAATGGTATTTGTTGCATTTTCTTGTCTAGAATTGCAGTTGAAAGTGTTTTTCCCAGCTCTTTGTGGCTAAAAAACGAAACATGACGCATTTACGTTAATATCAGCATGTCAGAGTGCTGCTGCAGCAGCAGACACTCGCGTTTGATTACCTTGGGTGTAACTTCATGCTCATGAAAGGGTAGAAGGAGGTGAACAGGCGGCGTGTTAAACAGGAAGCGAGTGATTGAAATGTTATTGTGATCTGGATTATAGTAAGTGCCGGGCGACCCACTTGTAAGAAAAACAACCACACCTCCGCGTTTTACTCATACAGGGTGGAGTCGGCAGCAGGCGCTGAATGCTATTAGGATACCCCCTCCCAAACCGTAGAGTGACTGTGCCAGGACCGCTGCAGTTCATCACTTTCTCATCCGTTGTAAACTGTACTGCACCTGTGAATCTCACCCTCTCGTCTGGGGGGGACACCAGCACTTGTTTTTACTTAAAGATAAAGGAGATGTGCTGTGGTTATGAAATAAATTGGGTTAATAGCCTTCATGTTTCTTGCTTTTTATTATGTTAAAGTCTACAAAGGTTCTTGTAGTGTTGAATGCTTCTCTTAATAAAATATTTTATGAAAACAATACACTTAATAGTTAATGTGGACAGCACAGATATGCAATGGTTAACGCTGTTGCCTCATAAGAGCTCCTTAGTGCTCAACTGAAATTCCATTATGGATGGATGGATGGCTAATTCATCCTTTGCAAGTCATGACTGGAGATTCAATTATTTTCTTACTCTAAACTAGAAAAGTGGCACTTCTGCAGTGTTATCCTCATTTATGGAACTCTGCAGTGTTAATTTGAATTATTCAAGGCAATTATATGGCATATGGTGCATGCCCTCCATAATGTTTGGGACAAAGACACATTTCTTCTTGATTGACGCCTCTGCTCCACAGTTTAAAATTAGAAATCAAGCAATTCAGATGACATTAAAGTGCACATTGCAGATTTTCACGTAAGGGTATTTGCAGACATTTCGGTCACAGCAGACAACATGACATGACAACACTTTTTCTACATGATCCCCCTTTTTCAGCACATCATAATGTTTGGCAGGTCTACTACAGCTGTCATATTTACGACTTTGTCGCATGTCCCTTTCATGCAATGGCTGCTTGGAGTCTGTGATTCATAGACACCACCAGGTGCTGAGGATCTTCTCTGGTGATGCTTTGCCAAGCCTCTAATATAGCCATCTTCGGCTCCTGCTTGTTTCGGGGGCTTGGCCCCTTATGTTTTCTCTTCAGCATATGGAAGGCCTTCTCAAATGAGGCACTGGCTTGACCATTCAAGAAAAAAACTCCTGATGAAGTGCCATCCAGTGAGTTTGGAGACATTTCCTGGAACTTGAGCAGATCAGATGTTTCTACACACCTCAGAATTCATTGTGCCACTGCCATCAGCAGCTCCCTCATCAATGCAGAGAAGTGTGCCAGGACCCGTGACAGCCATAACTCCCCCACCACCATGTTTAACAGATGAGGTGGTCTGCTTTGGATCTTGGGTCAGTTCCTTCTCATCTCCACACGTTGCTCTTGCCATCACTCTGATACAGCAGGTTCATCTTAGTCTTGACTGTCCACAAGACCTTTTCCCAGAATTCTGCAGGCTCTTTTAAGTCGTTTTTCGCAAACTCTAATCTGGCCATCCCGATTTTGTGGCTACCCTCGGTATTTCTGGTCATGAAGTCTTCTGCTGATAGTAGTCTCTGACACACACACATCGGCCTCCTGAAGACTGTTTCTGATCTGTCAGACATGCGTTTGGGGCTTTTTCTTTACCATATATGAGGATTCCTGTGTCATCAGCAGTGGAGGTCTTCTTTGGCCTACCAGTCCCTTTGTGATTACTGAGCTCTCCAGTGTGTTCTTTCTTCTTAATGATATTCCAGACAGTTGATTTAGGTCATCCTAAGGTTTTAGTGATGTCTTTAATGGTTTTATTTTTCTTTTTCAGCCTCGTAATGGCTTCTTTAATTTTCATTAGCACAGCTCTTGTCCTCATATTGAACAATGGCAACTACAGACACCAAAGGGTAGAAGCAGGCCATGAAACACACCTGAGGAATCACAAACAGCTGTGATGCCAATTGTCAATTGTTCCGTCCTCGTGACTCGCTAGTACTTCCGGGCTCTAAGGGAAGCATGACTCCCCAGGTCCTTCCATGGTGCCCAACAGGGTTGAGATACCGAACTCCAAGTCCCAGCATGCCCTGTGGGAATCTGAGGCACCACTACACTGAAGGGGAGCTGCCATCTAGTGTCTTGGGGGAGGCAGTGTCCAAAAGTAGCTGCCTTCCCCAATCCTTCCTTTCTCGCGGTGTCCCGGTCGTGGCGAGCTGCTGGCTGTCTCTTACACCTTCTTCTCGAAATCTACAAAACATCATTGCTAAAGTGAAAAAATACATTACAGCCTTTATCAAACCTCATTGTTTAAGTACATTTCCTATTAACCTTTTTTTTTAATCTTTTATTGAATTTATTAAAAGTGTGTAACGTTCCATACAGTCAAGTCAAACTTAACAAGTTAAATTCAATTCAACCCCCACCCATTAAAAAGAGAGGAAGGCCAACAGCCAGAGTAAAATGTTGAGAGCAGTAAAGAGAAAACATAAAAATCAAAAGTCAAAATGAATGAAAAAGTCTGATGTAACAGACCAGATTATCCAGTTTTGTCCTGAGAATCTTTCTTGCTCTCCTTTTTGACCCCACTTGCCCAAGTGTTTCTTCTCTGTTTATTTTGTCAACCAGTCACCCTCTTCTGCTATCTGACCCTTGAGATGTGCACAGAAATGGTCGTGTTGACAGCGGGCGTCATCTCCTTGCTGCTCTGAGTGAGCTACATCCTCACTTTAATCCTTAAGGACGTCCAAAAATCCACTTTTAACGTGTCTGCCTTATCTTGTTATTCAGACGGAAGGGCAACTAAAGAAAGTACCTAGTGGCCTGAGTCTATTTCATAATCTTCATCTAGGTAATAGTAGTGAAGTCACCATCTCGATTGACTAAGGGGCTCACAGCTCCACAGTGCACACATGTGTACCCACTAAACCCATGAGCTGCCCCAGTGCTGTGGTGCTTCTTGGACCATTAGGTATAACCTTTACCTTTGGGTGATCCCAAAGCCTACAATGAATTTCATCAGCTCCTGTAACACCAGAACATCTTGTTTGTGGAGGCCACACCACAAGGTTGTTTGGCGTAATGGCAAACAGGTAATAAGAAAGTGGCAGGTCAAGTCCGTCACACTGATCCTCTTTGTGACCACAAACAAGTTACTTGACACCCCAGGGATCATTTGTTGGTCATTTTGAAATCAAAAGGATTACAAAGTTGTAAAGTGTCAGGCTTGAGGTCATTAGAAGAGAACAAATACGAGCATAACCATTGATAAAAACTGTAGTGTGCGTTTGAATACTCAGTGGAGTGCACTAAGAAGGATCTCCATTAGTAGCTACATAGTGTGGGAGACAGCCTGGGCCTCCACACTGAAAGAACCTCGGGGTAGCACCTGGAGGAACCCACGCAGAGAGGGGGAGAACTTCCAAACTCCACACAGGGGGGACCTGGGATGTGAACCCCTGGTCTCCTTGGCTACAACTGCACTGCCGTACTGCTCTTCTTTATTTATCTTATTCTGAATAAGTTGTCCTACATTTGCATTTTTCTGGGTTTTCCTCCCACATCCCCAAAGATGTTCAATTTCACTTCATTGGCAAATCTGAATTGGTCCCGAGTTGGTGTGTGTCTGACTTGGCTCTGTGATGGATAGGGGTCTCCACCAGTGTTGGCTCCTGCCCTGCTGCCATGACAGCACCCTGCCTGCTGCTACCTTGAATTGGATTAGGAGGCTTTGAAAACGTCATATCATGTTGTTTTCAGCTCCTTAAATAGCTAAGGATAAATAAGGTCAAAAAAATCAGTGGTTTTAATCTTAATGTTTGGCAATGGAGTAATCAGTCTGATACAAGTATAGTGAATTTGTCTAATGTCCAGCCCTTACCTTTATAACAAAACAAACACCCAGAGTGGCCTTACCATTGCTTTGTTAATTTTGAAACTTTGGTTGGGTGGGATGGGTGGGGCTTTGGGATGTAATTTATTGCCAATTATTTTCATTTTATTCCCATTTCCGCTCTGCAAACGATTAAGCTGTTTAATCAGACACCCACCCGTGTTCACTGTAACGGGCAGCAAGTGGAATTTTATTACAAAAAGATAAAACCTTACAAACTGTAGCAGCCCAGCGACACAGTGGTTAGCACTGCTGCCTCTCACGTCAAGAGAACTTGCGACCATTCACAGTCGGGTTCTTCTCTTCCTGCATTTGTGGAGGTTTTCTCCGGGTGCTGTCTGAAAACGCACAAGTTACATTGATTGGAGACTAAGGGAGTGTGGCCTGTGATGGACCACTGGCGGCATCCTGTCCTGGAGTGGCTCCTGCCTTGAGCCCACTGCGGCTAACAACGCCAAGAAAGAAAACGGCTATAGAAGACGCAGAAATCATTATCAATGAAATAAGCATTTCAGAGATTTATTTTCATTTATAAGATGCAACATTTAGCATAGAAGCCCATTTTCTTTCTTTCTTTCTTTCTTTCTTTCTTTCTTTCTGTTGTACACACATATGGCAAAGCCTCCAGAATGGTGTCTCATAACATTATCTTTCTTTCTTTCTTTCTTTCTGTTCTACACACATATGGCAAAGCTTCCAGAATGGTGTCTCATAACATTTTCTTTTTCTTTCTTTCTTTCTTTCTTTCTTTCTTTCTTTCTTTCTTTCTTTCTTTCTGTTCTACACACATATGGCAAAGCTTCCAGAATGGTGTCTCATAACATTATCTTTCTTTCTTTCTTTCTTTCTTTCTTTCTTACACACATATGGCAAAATGTCCAGAATGGTGTCTCATAACATTTTCTTTCTTTCTTTCTTTCTTTCTTTCTTTCTTTCTTTCTTTCTTTCTTTCTTTCTTTCTTTCTGTTCTACACACATATGGCAAAGCTTCCAGAATGGTGTCTCATAAAATTATCTTTCTTTGTTTCTTTGTTTCTTTGTTTGTTTCTTTGTTTGTTTGTTTCTTTCTTTCTTTCTTTCTTTCTTTCTTTCTTTCTTTCCTTCTTTCTTCGGTGTAGCGACAGTCGGTGTCCTCTACACACACACAGATACGCTTCCAGAGTGATGTCTCAGAGTTTCCACTCTCTTTTTTTGTTTAGAGTTTTATCACCCATTTAACTTCTTAGACTGAATAATTCATCTGCACACTGCCTCAGTGCCTCAGCGCCTCAGCCAGCATTGTCTGTCTGTGTTTTGTACCCTGCGGTTTCAGACACTCCTACGTCAAGTCTTTTTAGCAGGACTGCTTTTTGTGGGGAGGGAAATAATCAGTGCCACTATACATGTTCTGGAAAGCTGCTAAGACCACTTCAACCTCCCAGTGGTGAGACACGCAGGGAGGGGTCAAACGGTCAGAGCCCTTTTGAACATTTCGAGTGACTTTGCTACACCCTGCTTGTTTTGCAGTTTGAACACATCTGATGGCAGATGCTAAACGGGACGTCTCATCTTCCTCCTTACTTCTGAGGGCACCGGGCTGGGTGCTGCACCAGTGTAATACTTCTCTCCCTCTCTCTCTCTCTCTCTCTCTCTCTTTTTTCACGTTATTATTATTTTTAGCTTTTTAGGAAGCAAAACATTAATTTACAGGTAACTGCTCATGAAAGTTAACAGCACTTGTAATCCTCATAGTCTCATCCTGAAGCCTGTTACATTGTAGTTGTCATTTATCACTTCTGCCTCTCTTATGATTGTTGAGAAGGCAGACGTCCATTCATCTTTCAAACCTGCTTACCCTGAACAGGGTTGTGGGGAAGCTGGAGCCAATCCCAGCATGCATCATGCGTACGGCAGGAATAATCTCTGGAGAGGGCGCCATCCCATTGCAGTGTGAACACACACACACACACACACACACTCTCTAAAGAATGCAGTGGTCACATTTCAAACTACAGTACAGTATAAAGTTACAAATTAAGTTGGCTAAGTATTTGGGTTTTAAAAAAAAGAACAACAACAAAAGAACTGAATATCCTGCAATATAAAGCTTGCTTTTGAAAACCTCCCTGCAGACTGTGTGTCGAATGGCACGGTTTCAAGTTCTGACCACAATTGGACTGATTTACAGATTTGTTCCCTCCGCTGTAGTATCCTGTATGCGTCTTGTATCATTTTCCAGGTTCTTTCCTGTTTGCATCTACACAGGAAGTAGTTGTAGTAATAGTCAGACGCTTTGTTAGTAAACAGCCCAGGGCTAATTTTTACCATAGTGATGGCTGTGTTAATCATTTTAACTGCATGCTAGGCAGTGCTGTGTTTTAGTGTGGAAGAAACCACAGTTACACCTGCGACTGGAAAGCCACAATGCAACTCCACCCTCCACGCTTAGAACTCAAGACATTTCTTGTCGGTTTTATTGATGTTATGATGACATTACGTTTGATGAGTTGCAAGTCTGATTGTACAGGCTGGCTTGCTCCTTGAACCCGGAGCCGATTGCATAGTCATGACCGGGATGAGCCGTGCAATGAGGACACGTTACATGCAAGGGTTGGTGTGCAAAAGGTGCTTTGATTAACCCACCAAACAAAGTCACATGCTCCTTCCATTAGGAATAAATAGATAATCCATATAAATAGGTGATCACGTGAAAGTTTAAACAACAATAACTATTCCAGAGGTTGAAATGCCAGTCAGAATTTGTCCATTCTTTAAAACAATCATGAGCCCCAGTGCCTGACATCTCCTCTGGTTACCCCAAAACTCTGGTCCAACACTTCACTGGCTCAGCTCCCTGCTTGGCAGTCCTTCGGTGTCTGAGGGGGGCCGTGCCGAGCCTTGCTCCTGTTTTGTAGTGGTCTGTTCCATCAGTACGGTGATATTCTTCAGGTCAGTAGGTGGCAGTGCAGTTTCACAGCAGAGGAAGTGAATTGTCTGGCAGAAGATGCCTGTGCCCGATGAGACCCTACTGATGTTAGAAGAGTTGTGTCTGTCCATACTGCCTATACACGAGAGAAAAAAAGGAGATGAGTTGAGGGTCAGTGTTTTCAATGTTTTTTTATATAATGCTTTGCTTTTTTCCCCTGTGATATCTGCAATATCTTTCCATGAACTTGTCGTCTTCTGTGCATTTTTGTGGTTACGGAAAAAGGAATCCAATAAAACAAAGATAAAATCCCAGGAAGAATCTGTCCGTTCTTTAAAATGATCGCGGGCCTCAGTGCTTCTCTCTAAAAACTGACATCAAAAATGGTCTCCGCAGCAAAAAGGGGCACATTCAACACTTCACAAGCTTGGGTCCCTGCCACCAGTCCGTTCGGCGTCTGCAGTGCCCCATATTGAGCAATGGGTCACTCCTGCTCCAGGTATGCTCAGCAGGCAGCATCTTCTCATCCACCCCCATATGAGCCCCCTCAAGCACCGATCACGCGCTCCACTTTCGAGGCTCACAAACCCAACCAACTCTCTCGACTCATCATCAACACTGGCTTCCTTCTCATCCTGCCTTGTTTCTTACTTTCATTTTAATTTTCCCCGCCGGAAGTGCTACTTTAACTGAATACTTTTGTGAATTTTCAAGTAAACTGTGGTTATAATTACAGATAGATGATTCAAATTTTGTATAAATATAATGATAAAATGCAAACAGATAGGAAATGTGAGGAAAATTACTCAACCTGAAGTAGTATTTTATTTAAACAACCATACAAATTTTTTATATCATGGAAATATTAATGTATGCACAATATTAATAATTGTATTCAATATGAAGCATATTCTTGCAAAAACTATTATTAATTTTATTTTAATGTATACACCATCAGTTTAACAATGACGTGTAAACATTGAACATGCTGTGTAAATATAAAGATGTAGTGGGAACAATAAGCTGCTACATCCCCGTCGTGTTCCTGGTAATACATTTCATTTATTTTTTTTTATTTCTGCCATCATCATCATAATTATATGTAGCTAAATGCAGTTTTACCTAGAGCAATTTATTGCAACAAATCTCTCTATTATAAAAGAAAATCTTGAGACAAGACAAGACTATTGCCAAGAGAATTTTTCAAGTCCCGTCCACCTCTCAACCATTTATGGTTAACAGCCCACACCCGCGGTCCTCTCACCTCTCATTCGTGTGAATGCTTTTGTTAGATACAGTTCCTGTGCTCCCAGCTCTTATAAATTTTTACGATCAAATTGGCAAATTGGTTAAATGCGTATCAATAGTCCATCCTGAAACAGTTGGTGGTGATGTTGCAGAAGATGGAAACATCAACTTACAATATCCCATTAACACCGTCCAGTCTTCCACCGGCCGAATGACTCTTGAAAGGAGGATGTATTGCAATGTTATTGCGTAATTTATGTATTAGGGATGAGCTATGCAATAGAACAAGATTATTTGTATTCAAAATTGATCGAACAATTCTGAAATTTTAACAGGCGACAAGAAAGGTAATGTAGTACATCTTCCACGGAATATTAGACGCCAAAGGAGATCTTGATATGTCGTTCGTATTAAAACGTTTACAGTTTCCCATTAGAATAGCTTTTCCTTGACAACTAACAAATCACAGGGATAAACATTCAAAAAAGTTGGTTTATTTATTAGAGGGAATAAAATGATATTCACTCACGGGCAGTTATACATTGCCTTGTCACGATGTAGCTCCAAACACGGAATCAAAATTCAATGTGATATTGCCGAAAAGTTAATTCTGAATATTGTTTTTACTGAAGTTTTACAGTAAAAGTGTAAGTTTAAAAAG
This sequence comes from Polypterus bichir lapradei, assembly GCA_026402145.1. Lineage (NCBI taxonomy): Eukaryota > Metazoa > Chordata > Cladistia > Polypteriformes > Polypteridae > Polypterus > Polypterus bichir. The sequence continues at coordinate 42,809,565 of JANRMT010062834.1, read as the reverse complement.
GATTTGCATGTTAATTTCAAAGACAAACAGAACAAAAATATATAACGCAATGAATATCTCTAACGCAACATGAAACATAATTTTCTTTCAGTTTATTACGTTTTACTATTTTTCACTATGGTTCATTACTCGCTGTAATATAAAATAGTTTGGTCTATTATGCATATGTAACAATTCCCATGAAAATAACAATCTGTTTAAATTGTATATCCGCTTCCCCATACGTGAATGACAGAGCTATGAAGTGGCTAGTGCGTAGTGCCCGCCTGGGGGTTGGCGAGCGAAGCGAGCAGGGGGCAGAGCCCCCTAGCATTATATAATACTAACACTTTTTCTATGTTTTTAGGTGACTGTAACTATTTTTACTTACGGTAATGCATATGTTATCAAGAAAAAATTCCTCCACTGTTTTCGACCTCATTAAGTGCGAAAATATCATTTTAATATAAAGTTTGATTATAAATAGAAATAAATGATTGTGTATTGATATTATCAATTAGGTATGATGAGAAACAAAGAGATATAATATTTGAGAAATATTGCACAACTCAAAGTGGTTCTGATGACCTTTTCCTGTATCTCAGTATACGAGAAAGTTGAGGGGATCGCACTCCCGATTTTTTTTTTCCAGTTATTTGGTGGCTCCTGTACATACTGTTATGCTGAATTTGTAAGAATCAATTATTGATGTGTTCTCCAGCTGGTTAGATTCATGTCCAAAGTTGCTCGTTAGTTTGAGGTTTCTTTATTAATTTATTTCTTTGTATTTCTCCCCTTGCAGAATTCCATCCGGCACAACCTCTCATTGCATAGCCGGTTTGTACGGGTCCAGAACGAAGGCACCGGGAAGAGCTCGTGGTGGATGTTGAACCCAGAGGGAGGAAAAAGTGGAAAGTCTCCACGAAGAAGAGCCGCCTCCATGGATAACAACAGCAAATTTGCCAAATGCCGTGGAAGAGCAGCAAAAAAAAAGGGCGCTCATCAAGGAGGACAAGATGGTGGTGCAGACAGTCCCGGATCGCAGTACACAAAGTGGCCTGGCAGCCCCAACTCCCACAGTAATGATGACTTTGAGACGTGGAACACTTTCAGGCCCCGCACAAGCTCCAATGCCAGCACGATCAGCGGGCGTCTTTCACCATTCATGACCGAGACTGATGATCTTGCAGATGCTGAAGTGCACACGCTTGTGTACTCACCTGCTTCCAGCAAACTGGCCTCCACACTGCCCAGTCTTTCAGAAATGGCCAGCTCCAGCCACCACAACACAGAGAACGTAATGGAGGACTTGCTGGACAATTTAAATCTTCTTTCTCCTAAGTCCTCGCAAGTGACAGCCTCCTCCACTCAGTCCTCACCTGCCACCATGATGCAGCCAAGTCCTGGCTATCCCTCCTACACATCTCCCAATACTGCCAGTCTGGGGTCGCAATCTCAAGACTATAGAAAATGTTTGTATAGCCAACCCGGTATGAATTCTCTTTCTCCGATGCCTATGCAGACACTGCAAGATAACAAACCTGCTTACCCACCCACCCTGAGCCAATATGGCTGTCCATCAGGGCTTCTTAAGGAGCTTCTGACATCTGATGGAGACCCTCATAATGATATGATGCCCTCAGTAGACACTGTGGTATCCCAGTCCACCAACAGAGTTGTTTCTGGCCCTAGTGTGATGATGGCACCCAACTCTCTGATGTCATCCTATACAGGAGGGCAGCAAGGTCATGCCAAGATGATGACATCCGCCAACACACACTCACACGCAGTTCACAGCCAGCCGTCACCAACCATTAACGGCCGTGCCTTAAATCATCCAATGACTGTAATGGCGCACAGTGCAGGACTGAACCGCCTAGCGACAGTAAAGACTCTCATGCAAGTGCCTCACAGCCAGGCCCCCCATATGAGCATGCACCAGTACATCAGTGGCAGCAACGGTTACGGCAGGGTGGGCCTGCTCTCAGTCCATCAGGAAAAACTGCCCAGTGACTTGGACGACATGTCAATTGAGCGGTTTGAATGTGATATGGAATCCGTCCTGCATGATACCTTGATGGACGGAGACTCTTTAGATTTTAACTTTGACCCCATGGTACCAAACCAGGGCTTTTCACACGGTGTAAAGACAACAACTCACAGCTGGGTATCAGGATAAGCGTGGTCAGGTAAGGTTTCAACCCATTCAAATTGTTTCTTTATTGTGTTGCTGAAAACATTTATTCTTTACATATTTTACAGTGTGAACATTTTGCCTAGTACCAACTTTTGAACGGTATGGAGGCGCAGTGGTTAGTTATCACTGCTGCCGCATTGCCCCACCAGCTTAGGATTAGATTTCAGCTCAGTCACTGGCACAACAAAAAAAACTTTGAACAAAATTACTTCTGCTGGGTGAGCATGTCGAACTGGGGGTCGGAACGTACCATGTGACCTTAAAAGAGCGCCGTGAAAATTGGCATAATGCGCAGTATTATTACCCTTATTATTTTAATCACGAAAAACGGAATGACATGTAATTTTTAGTCTTTCAGATTCTGAACCTCATTATTAGGATAGATAGACTATACTTTTATTAATAGTATATCATTTTATTTTATTTATTTATTTTTTTTTACTTTTTCTTTTTGTGGACGTAAGAAATGATTCAGCCATGATGGAGAAGTAATTATGTATAATTACATTATTAACCTCATACAACCCTGTTATGAAATAGGCCAGTCTGCAAAATCAGCAAATGAATATCATTAACTGTGAAAGCAATCTCGTGTCCTTTTTATTATCCATATTTTTCAATTATTTCCTAAATGATATCCATCTTTCCATCTGGGCTCGGTTATTCTAGTATAAGGTTATGGAAAGATGGGGCAATAGGCACACGAATAAACATCACACAATAGTTCTTTAGCTCAAATCCCTGTTCAGTTTAGTTCAGTTTATTCCTGTATAGCTCTCGTCTTGGCAAAATTAGTCATATCATTCTTTTTATTGAGTAAAGACAAAAGCAGATTTTTCTTTACCCTGATTATCATTAAAGTCATTTTCAAACCCGTGGCAGGGGTGTCGGAGCCAATCCCAGCTAGCACTGGGCGCAGGGCAGGAACAAACCTTGGACAGGGGTGCCAGTCCATTGCAGGTTACCCTTCTATGAAAGACTTAAATGAACCAGGACCATTCAAGCTGCGTTCTGTACGGTCTGCATGATAGTTTCCCTATTTTTGTGTACGGGTTCAATTTCTACATCCCCCAGGGCTCAATTCAGTTCATTTTTTTGTCACTGTACATTGAGTGCAGTGATTAGCGCTGCTTCCTCATGGATCTAACATCCTGTCTGTGAATCTCGTGCTGGCCTGTTGTCTGCGTGGAGTACGCATGTTTTTAGAACATTAGAACAATTGCGATGAGGACAGGCCATTCAGCCCAAGATGTTCGTCCATCCTATTCACCAAGACATCAAGCCGAGATTTGGCAAAAAACCTTTTAACATATTGTGCTAAATCTACCCATAATGAGTATACCCATGTCTCTGTGTTCTTGTTGCAAAATGTTGTTTTAAAGTAATAGTTGGAAAGCGCTGGACAATTTTTTTTTCATAATTTTAAAAACTCTTTGATCATGCCCCCTCTTAGTCTCCGATTGCTCCAGCCTCTCCTCATAGCTCACACCCCTCAGTCCCAGAAGCAGCCTAGCCACTCTCCTCTGGACTCTCTCTAGTGCTGCTATGTATTTTTTTGTAATATGGGGAACCGAATTGTGTGCATTACTTAAAGTGAGGCCTCATTAATACATAATTTAAGTTAAGCACCTCCTATCATTTGTACTTTAAGCATCATGATATGTAACCAGTGCCGGTGTTAGCATATTTTGTGCCCTAGTGCGCCATCCTTCTGTTCGGTAGCTAACCCGTGCGACTGGGTTTTCCACACCCTTACGATATGCGCTCTAGGTGAATACCTTATTCGCCTTAATGGTGGCGCCATCCCTGAATGTAACATCCTGTTAGTCTCTTTGATCTCTTCTGCATACTGTCTTGATGTAGATAGCGACGAATCCACAGTGCCTCCCAGGCACAGTGCCTCCCCTCTGTCTTTCAAGTTCCAGAGCGCCCATTGTGTACTCAAACCTCAAAACACTTCCTCCATGTGATTTGTAATTATTTACTTACATTAAATGTCGGGCGGCACGGTGTCGCAGTGGTAACGCTGCTGCCTCGCAGTAGGGAGACCTAGGTTCACTTCCCGTGTCCTGTCTGCGTGAAGTTTGCATGTTCTCCCCATATCAGCGTGGGTTTCCTCCCACAGTCCAAAGACATGCAGGTTAGGTGCATTGGCGATCCTAAATTGTCCCTGGCGTGTGTGTGTGTGTGTGTGAGACCTGTGGTGGGCTGGCACCGTGCCTGGGATTTTTTTCCTGCCATGCACCCTGTGCTGGCTGGGATCGGCTCCAGTAGACCCCTGTGAACGTGTGTTAGGATATAGCAGGTTGGATGATGACTGACTGACTTTAAATGTCATCTGTTGCAGCCTCTATGTTGTCCAAGTTCCTCTGTAATAATGTAATGCATTGTCTGACCTTCCACATGTCTCCATGGTTTTTTACAGGGTGTTCAGGTTTTACTCTCTCATCCCCAAAGACATGCAAGTCTGTTTGGTTTAAGACTCTTGTGCGAATGACTGTGTGTGTGCACATATCCGCCCTGCGATTCACTGGTGCCCAATCCAGGGTTGTGTCCCACCAGAGACCATCGCTGTCCTCCTGCAATAAACTCTGGTCCCTACACCCCTGAGTTAGGGTTTGAGAAAGTACTGTGTGTTTGCATAAAGTACAGTGCAATTAAAAGAGTTTGGTGCCATGACAATAGGGTCTAGGGTGCAACTACACATCAGATACAAATTACTTAACAAAGCAATTACAATAAAAAGGCAATAGGTCATATTAATGGCAATAAAAATAAATAAAAATAGGACGTATTAATGGCAATAAAGATAAATAAAATATGAACGAGGGAAGTGTAGCAGTGGTGAGGTCTGCGGTAGGATGCATTCAAGTTGGAGGTGGGATTACATCAGGGATCAGCTCTGAGCCGTTTCTTATTTTCAATGGTGATGGACAGGTTGACAGACGAGATTAGACAGGAGTCCCCATGGACTATGATGTTTGCTGATAACATTGTGATCTGTGGTGATAGTTAGGGAGCAGGTTGAGGAGACCCTGGAGAGGAGAGGAATGATGGTAAGTAGGAACAAGACAGAATACTTGTAAAGTATTTAATGTGTAAATGAGAGGGAGGTCAGTGGAATGGTGAGGATTCAGGGAGTAGAGTTGGTGAAGGTGGATGAGTTTAAATACTTGGGATCAACAGTACAGAGTAATGGGGATTGTGGAAGAGAGGTGAAAAAGAGAGTGCAGGCAGGGTGGAATGGGTGGAGAAGAGTGTCAGATGTAATTTGTGATAGACAGGTATCATCAAGAGTGAAAGGGAAGGTCTACAGGACGGTAGTGAGACCAGCTATGTTATATGGGTTGGAGACGGTGGCACTGACCAGAAAGCAGGAGACAGAGCTGGAGGTGGCAGAGTTAAAGATGTTAAGATTTGCATTGGGTGTGATGAGGACGGATAGGATTAGAAATGAGGACATTAGAGGGTCAGCTCAGGCTGGACGGTTGGGAGACAAAGTCAGAGAGGCGAGATTGCATTGGTTTGGACATGTGCAGAGAGATGCTGGGTATGTTGGGAGAAGGATGCTAAGGACAGAGCTGCCAGGGAAGATGAAAAGAGGAAGGCCTAAGGGGAGGTTTATGGATGTGGAGAGAGAGGACATGCAGGTGATGGGTGTGACAGAACAAGATGTAGAGGACAGAGAGATACGGAAGAAGAAGTGCTGTGGTAACCCCTAACAGGAGCAGCCAATAGAAGATGTAGAAGAATTGCAATAAAAATAAATAAAAATAGGTTGTATTAATGGCAATAAAAATAAAAAATAGTTTGTATTAATGGCAATAAAAATAAAAAAATAAAAATAGTTTGTATTAATGGCAATAAAAATTAAAATAATAAATAAAAATAGGTTGTATTAATAGCAATAAATAAAAATAAATTAAAATAGGTTGTATTAATGGCAATACAAATAAGTAAAAATAGGTCATATTAATGGTAATAAAAGTAAAAATAAGTTGTATTAATGGCAATAAAAAGGCAATAGGTAGTAGTAATATTATTGTCATGTTTACCAACTACAGTGAAATTCTTACATGTCCAACCAAAATGTAACTCGTTGCCACGCTCTGGCGCCATGGTATACAAAAATGTATTAAAATATTGTACATGACTTCATTATGTTTAATAGAAAACAGATCTTGGCTTATCTGATGTACTCCTTACCATTTGCTCAGTTATGGTGCCAGTTCCTGAAACCTCATTACTGTAATTTTATAGTCATTTTAGCTAGGAATCAAAGGAATGCCAGTTGAGTGTGAGACTCGCTGCAAGGATAAAAACATATCTGTTTTAAATACTCCATCTTCTATAAATTAGAAGGTTTAATGATGTAGCACCATGTGTTTAATTTTACTGTAGTATGTAACTGTATCACATTAAAAACTAAGATTTGAATATGACAGCATGTAAAAGATTGGACAATTCAAGCATCAGAGCTCCCAGTACCTGTGACCCTGGGCGGGAGTGGATTCAGACCCCTTCACTTTTTTCACATATTCTTATTTTGCAGCCTTGTGCTAAAATCATTTACGTTCAAATTTTCCTTCATCGAACAGCAAAGTGAAAGCAGGTGATTAGGAATTTTTGCAAAATTATTTAAAAATCAAAAAGTGGAATCTCATCTTGACACGAGTGCCTGACAATACAAGCTTAGCACGCCTGGATTTGAGGGTTTTCTGCCATTCTTCTCTGCAGATCCTCTCTGTGTGTTCAGGTCTCTACAGAGATGTTCAGTTGGGCTCGAGTCTGGGCCCTGGCTGGGCAACTCAAGGACCTCCCCAGAGTTTTCGTCAGGCCACTCCTGTGTTGGAAGGCAAACCTTTCTGGCCGTTCTGAGGTCCAGAGCACACTGGAGAAAGATCTTATAAAGGATATCTCTTTACTTTTCTCCATTCAGCTTTCCCTCAACCCTGTCTAGTCTCCCAGTCCTTGTTGGTGAAAAGCAACCACAGAGCATGATACTGCCACCACCCTGCCTCACTGTTCGACCTGAGAATCTTGTTTCTCATTGTCTGAGAATCCTTTAGGTGCTTTTTACGCAAACTCTGAGCATGCTTCCTTGTGTCTTTTACTGTGGAGAGTCTTCTATCTGACCATTCTTCATAAAGTCCAGCAAGGTGGAGTGTTGAAGTCCTTCTGGAAGTTGCTTCCATCACTGGAGTTCAGCGAGACCATTGTGTTCTCTTAACATGACCCTTTTCCCATAATTGCTCAAGAAGAGTTGTCGTTGTTCCATACTTCTTCCAAGGCTTGTGAAGGCAACTGTGCTCTTGGAAAACTTTTATTTTGCAGCTTTCCTCGGATCTGTGCCTCAACACAATTCTGTCTTTAAGCTCTGCAGGCAGTTCCTCTTGACTGGGGTTTTGCTCTGATACACATTGTTGTGACAGGCTGGGTTGGCCCCACGGTCCTTGGCAGATCTCGAACCTGGAACCGTTAATAATCGTGATGAGCTGGGCAAATGAGAACACCAACAAGCAAGAGTATGGTGTGTGAAGCCCAGGCGTGTAGAACCACCCTAACCTGACACAGACAGGCAGACACATGTTTGCCACACATTTTTGAATCTTATATAGGACTGCAATGCCATTTACAATTAAAACCCATGTCGAATGTAATTATTTTAAAACAAGATCTTCAAAAAGAACAATTGCACAGGATATCTAAAAATTATTTTAGTACAAGTAATCTTACCAATACAAAATTGACTTTTATTTACAGTTGCCATCAGAGCACACAAGGCACAGAGCACAACACAGCCCCTATTCCCGCCAGTCCTTACGCCTCCACTCCTCCTCAAGAGCTTTGCCTTCCTCCACCCAATGCTGGCCATTGAGTTGTGGTGACTGGCTCCTTTTATAGGGCACCTAGAAGGAGTCCAGGCACCCAGCAACACTCCCTGGTATGGCGGAAGTGCTGCCAAATAAGGCTATGTAAAAGGCCAGGCACCGTTGAGCTTCCATGTGCCCCGCTGCTGCCCTCTCTCGGGGTCCGGAGAAAAACGGTCTTGCAAATACTCTCTCCCCCGGTTGGTCCTTCCATACTCAGGGTGTCCCAGCCAGGTAAGGGCTCCGCCTGCACTCCACAGTTGCAAAAGAGTGCTAAGTGCTATTATTTTTTCAAACCCCCTAAGTACAAACAAGTGCAATGCAGTCTGTTAATAAATAAATCAATAATCCATAAAAGTGAAGTGAATCAGTTAAGGTTAAAAGTCCAAATAGGTAGCCTTGATTTTACTGGTTTAATTAATATTAAAACCCTGGCAGGAATCTCTCCATCATTTACAACAGTGAGCTTCAGTGTTTCTGTCTAAAATGACGTCTCTTATGCTCACCCCGTAAGGACCTTGCAGCTACAGGAGATGTCAACCAATTCAAATCCAGGCTCAGGTCCCCACCTGTCAGTGCCCTGACGTCAGTAGGGCTCTGTCTCCCATCCACCCACTCAGAGCACTGTGCAATCCTGCAACTGGTATGCTCAGCAGGCATGACCCCCTTCACCCCATCAAGTGTCAGCCCCACGCTTCTCTTCCGGGGGCCTCACTTCCCCGACTGCTGACCTCCACTCTATCACTTGGGCTTCTCCTGATCCTGCCTTCTTTCCATCCTCCACTTTGACCTCCGATCTTCCTACTCTCACCAGCTTCCCTCTTTTTACTCAGGGATGCAGATGCCCTTGTGCTGATTAAAGCCTCTGGAGTGCTGACGAGGAAATCGACCGAACCGCATGTATCTACAATTTAATGCATGATTGGCCGATTGTCCCATCAACCCCTGGAGGCCGATCACACCAACTCTGAAACCCATTTAGTAACTCTACAATTGCCATGATCCTTGCTATGTATGCCACATTTGTCGAGAAGGGACAGACCCCCACAGCTCCCTGATTTAATAGCTCCACTGGGCAACCAATTGGACTACACGTTTTTGTCACTTGGTTTAATAGACATGAGTCCCACAACCCTAATCTTAACCATAGTCTAGCCAGGAGTATTACGTAATATGACTGATGTATAATGCAAAGCAACAACTACCTCAATGGATCACAGCCAAGCAGAGCAGGACTCTGTTGCAGTTGTCAACTGTGGGATGCTCTGTTGACAGGTGTGTGTCTTTCATAATCGTGAATTGATCACTGGTGGATTCCAAACAAGGAGTAGAAACATCTCAGTAATCATCACTAGAATGGGGTGCACCTTAGCCAAATTTCAAGTATCAGAGCAAAGGGTCTCGTTTTTCGCTTTTGTCATTATGGGGTGTGGAGGTTCAGCCTGCTGCAAACAGATGCAGGACATCCAGAAGTCCAAAATACACACTTTTATTGTTCTTCTGTCTTCTACAGCACCACACAATGCAGAAACCCACAATGCTCAGTCCTTTCTTTCCTTCTCTCTTTCTTCACTGTCGCCTCCAATCCTCTCTCGCAGGCTTTGTCCTCTGCCTCCCAACTCCGGCTCCTCGAATGGAGTGAAGTGGCTTCTTTTATACTTCACCTGGAAGAACTCAAGCTTTTTCCTGATCATTTTCCGGCAGCATTTCCACCAGACCAAAGCTCCGGAGCTGTCCAGGCACCCACTGGTGATGCCCCTGATGCAAACCAGGGGGGCTGCCATCTTGTGTCCCAGGGGAGGTACTTCTGTTGACATATCCTCTCCCCCAGTCCTCTCCTCAGAAGGGTATCCTGACCGGGCAAAGCCCCCAGCCATCTGCTACAGTGGTATCAAGTGTTGCCTGATGAGGAAAAATATGATTTTTTAAATAAATTTATCACAAGGCAACAATCTAACACAATGTAAAGTAAAGGGAAGGGGTCTGAATGCAGTGTGCGTGGACGGATTTCTTCATACGAAAATGAGCAAGTGAAATTGTTAAGTCAGGCCTGCTGGCTTGTTGTCGTATGTGGACTCCCATTGGTTCTTGAAAGGGCAGTGGGTGTGTCCTCTTTTCTTTTAATCACATCCCTCACGTTCCCTTTTGCTGACTTGTCTCTTTTTGTTTTTGTTTCCATAGGCTATCCACCTGAATCTGGACCTACACCAGTGGAAAACAAATCCATCATCTTTTGCATTTCTCCCGAGACACACAGACAGCCCACCCCCTACACGCACACACACAAATATATATGTAATATATAATGTGTGTATATTCTTTTACTTCTTTCTCCTTTTATCAGACTTGGCAGCAGAAAGCTTTTTCCTGTACAGGATGTTTGCCCAGTGCGTGCAGGTTATGTGGCGCTTCTGATAAGGCTTCTGCCATTGGAAATTTTATAGCAATCAAGTGCCAAACTCACTACATAATGTTATAGTGGAGTTTATTTACCTGAAATTGGTTTGTTTTTTAGTCTTTTTTTTTAAGGAGCTACACATACACTCAATGTGCCTAATAATGTTAGAATTCTGCTTTTAAGGTATGTGCTGATAGTACAGTAATATTGACGAAACCGGAGCCATTCACCGCTGAACAGATGTGTCTCCTGTTATTTTATGTGACCCTGTCCTCTTCCGTTTGTAATCAACATTAGAGGTATTATTATTATTATTATTATTTAAAATTTAGGAAAGTCTTAATCTATTTATATACTGATAACAGTTATATTTCCTACCTTGTGTTACAAGGAATAATGAAGAATAATCTTTCTCGGTATAAACCAATGCTAAATATGACAGCCTTACAAATGACCAGCAGAGCCTTTGTTTTCTAATGCAGGGATTTTGTGATTTTTTTGTTTTTTTGAATCCCATTTTCAAGTCCAGCGTGTTTTCTTCTAATTCTTACATGCCGAGTCTGTTTCACCATTTCGTGTATATACAGCAAGTTTACAATAATGTCCAGTATCGGGGCAGCAGATTTGTAGTGCGTGTGTTTTTCTTTTTTTTCCGTTTAACTGGATTTATGAAGCATTTTGTATTTTTTTTTTTGGCAGTGCTTACTCAGTGTGAGGCTGTTAAAGCTTTGCTTTGTTGGAGTAAACAAAAGACAAGTCTTTTACCCAGTTACATACTTTTATTTTTCTAACATTAAATTCGAAAGCAGATCATGTACAGACTGGCTTTTTAGCATTTCAGAATTTCTTATTTAATATGCCTTATATCCACTTAATGCATGTATGCGCCATTTATCTTAGATTTATACTTTTCTGTAGCTATTGCTTTTTTTTTTTTTTTCCTTATACAAAGGAAACGACTATAATAATGTCAGGCAGGTCGGAAAAGTCTGCTGTAATCGGGGGAAGCGTCTGCTTCTGGAGTCGGTTAGTGACAGGTGTGGTGGTGGCTCATTACGGTCACAGAGCTGCTTATTTCAGCAAATGTTTGGTATCCTCCAGGAATCTGTAACGACAGAACTGCTGCTGCATAATGCAATTAGAAAGATTTGGAATACTGACCTATATCTGCCGTTTTATATACAATATTGCCTTTTGTATGCCCCACGTAGTACCATGAAGTGTTAGATATCCTGCCATAGCTGCTTCTGTTTTCCTGTAATGTTTCTTGTCGTTGAAGAACTCATAATGTTTATATTTTCAATATACTGTATATAAAACAAATCCATATATCGTGTGTTTCGATTCCACTTTTGTATTCCTATATACAGTGGCGTGCAAAAGTATTCTACCCCCACATATTTATCCGTTCAGTATTTTTAACGTGAACTATTGTGTTGTAACAATACACTTCCAAAGTCCAAACAAACCATTTTGTGTAGAGTTTTACCTGAAGAAGACAAACTCCAGAATTAATGTTTCAGAATCAAAATCAAAATTTCTTTATTGTCATTGTAACAAATACAATGAAATTAGGTGCAGCATTCAAGGCCTACACTTTCATTCTTTGTCGAGAGCCCTTCTGTTACAATAACAGCCTTCATTCTTTTGAGGTATGTAAGTATGTCCCAGTTTTGCACCTTGTTCAGTGCTGGTTCTTCCCCATTCTTCTTGGCAGAATTTCTAGAGACCCTCTAGGCTGGTGTCTCCGGAAAGCAGTTTTCAAATAGTGCCGCAGATTCTCAACAGGGTTACGATCAGGGCTTTGAGTTGGCCGTTCCAAAACAATCGCCTTTCTGCTTTGGCCTGGCTTATTGTCACGTTGAAAGGTGAATCTTCTGCCGAGCCTTATGGTTCATAGTGGACTGGAACAAGTTTTCCTGCAGTATTGTGTCCATCCATTGTCCCTTCAACTCTGACAAGATTCCCAGTTCCAGCCCATGTAAAGCTTCCCCATAGCCTGATGCTGCCACCACCATATTTCACTGTAGGTCTGGTGTTTCTTGAGGCCTGGGCAGTGGTAGTTTTACACCACACAAACATCTTTGAAGTCTGGCCAGAAAGTTCTGTTTTGGTCTCATCTGACCATAAAACCTTCTCCCACGTCTTAACTGGGTCTTTCTCATGCTTTGTAGTAAATGCCATATGTGTGGACCTTCTTAAGGAATGGTTTCTCTCTTAGTACCCTGTTTTGCGGAGAGCTCCTGAAATTGTGGACCCCTGCACCTTCACTAGAGTTTCAGCCAAAGAGCACTGCAGACTTCTGAGAGTGACGGTTGGGTTTTTAGTCGCCTCTCTCACCAGTCAACGTCTCGCTCCGATGTTTAGTTTGGTGGGCCGGCCTGTTCTAGGAAGAGTCTGAGTGCTGTGATGAACCTTCCACTGTCTGATAAGGGACCCCACAGTGCGCAATGGGACATTGAAACATTTTGATATTTTTCGGTAGCCATTTCCTGCCTTGTTTCTCACATCAGCAGAATGCTCCTTTGTCTTCATTTTGGCAGTGATTGTCCAACAAAGACTGTGGCCCTCACAAAGGGGGCTTTTTATACCCAGAGAGATATAAAGAACTCACAAGTAGCACCTCATTATGTTTAATTATGACTGTCACCTTTGTGTCATTTGTGACTAATTAGTCGTTTGTGTAAACCTGGGGCTTTAAAATCTTAGGGGTTTAAATACTTGCGCAAACACTAACTTTGGAGTTTGTTTTCTATAGTTAAATATCTACAGAAAATGGTTTATTTGGACTTTAGAAAGGTATTGTTAGAGCATAAGAGTTCACGTTAGAAGTACTGAATAGATAAATACGCATACAAATCTTTTATCATGCTGAAAATTATGGCGACTTTCAAGGGGGCTGGATACTTGTGCACGCCACTGTACACATTCTTATTGAACATGCCGAGATCAATTGATGAGATCCATTATATTTTTGTTAAATATCAAGCCTATTAGTGAAATAGTTAAACAAATTGATCCTTCTTTCTCGAAAAGGAGCTCAAAGGTCACTGATATCCAGTGCTTGCTAAGGTCAGTTCAAACACTCACAAAAGCAATAAGGTAGCATATTCAGGGTCTCTGCTTTAGGGGGCCGAATTCTTGGGACTGAATGTCTTTCTATACACAAAACAGTTTGATAGTTGAATCTACTGATTTATATTTTTATATTCGGGAAAAAAAATGAACGTACTTTGTGAGACAATAACATTTATATCTTTTAAAGGATCCGAAGTTACTTTGGCATTAATGGAACATTTCAGCATTCAATGTAAACATTATGAGTCCTTTATTTATACACCTTTAAAAAAAAGATAAAATAAAAAAACTGAATGTTTCATATTTTGTTGCCATCAGAATTGTAAATGATTGCTTTGTGAAATGCGCAAATGATCTTATCTATGCAGTCTTGTATTTTTTTTAATTTGTACTTCTGAAAAGTATATTGTATTATAGAGCTGTTGAGATATTTTATGTATCAGATGTATTGTTTCAGATAGATATATGAAAAAATGAAGTATATTTAGTTATTAGATACAATGATTTCAATGCTTTTTTGGGTTAACTGACTATTATTCTTCTATTTAGCTGGGATCTTTAAAATAATATTAAAGAATAAAGTTTTAATATTAAGGCTGAAATGTCAGCTGGGCATCCCTAACAGGAGGGAAAAAAAATTATATCGGACCAATATTTCTTTTTTTTTTATTATTTTATAAAGATTGACTTGACAAAAAAAATAATTGCACTTCCTAAAACATTTGCTTTTATTGAATCAGTCTACTTCACTGATTAAAAGTTTATTTCTTCTATATTGTTTTAAAACTGTTACATTTCTTAACTTATATAAATTGTTTTATTAAACTTTTTTTTTTACAATCAGTGAAATAAAAAATAATAAACAAAAATAATTTTTAAATAAAAACAAGTTTTATGGGGTGGGAAATTTTTTGGAAGAATTGAAAATAAACCGTGAATGAGGCCAGCCCTTCCTTTGGTGGATGTTCCACAGACCAGCGCGTATGGCTTTACATGACATGTAAATATTACATACTGTAATATTGGAGGGGTCCAGGTTGGGGTGGGGAGGGGGGACGCAGGTAAACACACGCCTTAACTGCTTAAGCAACACGTGAAAAACCTTCTAACTAAGGAAATGCCTGCTGATGATGTATCTTCAGTGAATAAGAACAATCTTTGCAGTTGGTGTATAAAGCCATACATGTACATAAATTATATTACAGAAGTTGACTGACTCTGTGTCTCTTTTTTGACGACGTGTGTGGTTTGTTTTACGCAGGTGCGTTGGAAACATTTCAGCCTGTTGCACCAGTAATTCTAGTAGAAGCATAAGATCATACGTACAAAATTTGACAAACGATTTTAGACCATTCAGTCCATCGAGCCCGTTTGTTTAGCTAATAGCTAAGCTCTCCCAATATCTCATCCCGATTCTTCTTAAAGGTTCTCAAGGTCTCTTCTTCATCTCCATGTCTCAGTAGTTTGCTCTAGATTCCTACAATTCTTTGCGTAATGATGGGCTTCATGGCTTTAGTCCTATATGCAATCCCTTCTTGATCTTCACTGGTGTCCTCAAGTATTTGATTTACCATTAGGTTGAAAGAATTTGGCTGGCAAGGATAAGGTTGTAGAAAGAGGATTTCCAGAAGTAGAAAGATAGAGAATTAGAAGATTTCCAACTTAAAGATATGCCTGATTTTGTAGCCTTTGGGCCCAAAAAGAGCAAAGAGAAAGAGCAGAAAGATCAAAGAGATGGAAAACGTGGGATTTTTATATGCAGAAGAACGAATGTATGCCACAGCTCACAAAACGGCAGACACTAATGGACATTCCCAGTACATATGTGGATAAAGAGCAAAGGGGATTATTAGAAAGGCCCAGCGTACACCATTTACAGGTGGGGATATACACATTTGAATTGTGAACACTAATGATTGGTATTTCTGATGGGCAAAATTGATGTTCTTAAAAAGCAGGCCTCAATCAAGAGGTGCAGTCAGTGATGGATCACATTCTCAAACTGGCTGAATGGGCAAGAACTTGAAGGCATCCTTATATAAAAACCAAGATGGAGCAGAGACATATTTTGTGTGAGTGGAAAGAGAGTGAGAAAAAGTTAACAGGAGATGAATGGAGAGCGGAGAAGACTGAGGAATAGCACAACACACGATAATCAATTTGTCATTCTAGATAAAAGAAAAAAGAGGAGAATGGAATCAAAAATGTGGACCTCAGCGAATGAAACGTTCATAGCCCCGAGCCATCAAAAATGTCACCAAGGGTAATGATGCCATGATCTACTGATTCTAGGAAAGAGACAGGGTCACCTCATATATGGGGGACCAGGGGGATGTGAATACAGACTTGTGGAGGGACTTACATGTTTATCTACTTTGCACCAAACATTGAGTGCAGAGGAAATTAAACAATATAACTTAAGGAGTTGGTTTTTAATCTTCATGGAAGTAAATAGAAGAAGTGGGAGAGATCTGAGGTGGACCAAAAGCAGGATGGTAGGCTACCAGGAGATACCAGCCAGCGCCAAACAGATCTCAAGGTAAATGCCCAGTGGTATAATTCCAAATCAGACCCAACACACAACAAAATGGAATGTTTAATAGGTGTGCTTAATGGTCAATTTTGTTTATGACAGGGACTACAAATTTTCACATGCAGTAACTGTTGGGATTCAAGGACACACTACTGGCAAAAAAGTGTGAACAGGCTTCATAATCAACAGAAACCTAACCAGAACTTCACTGGCCAACCTAAGAAACAGGCCTCACCCCAGGTAACCCAACCCCAAACTCAAAAGGCAGGCTTCAAGGCCTTCACATGCCCACACAGACTCAAAAAGGTCTCAGAATATGCAGGCTGCTTCTGCCTCAAAGCCACAACAGGAAGAAAATATCACAACACCAGCACAAATAATACGTTCATATTTAACTTTTGTTAAAGAGACACAGTTAGGCTCTGCCGGGAGACACACAATTAAAGTCGACAGACGAATGCAACAGTGAGGTGAAGTGCTGTCGGTGCTCGGAGGATTATCTTCTCCAGATGCTGTCAGAGTGCACCGGTTATAGAGGGTTATGTAGAGCAAAGTGGTTAGACTTTTTGTAACTTTTGGTACAATAAACCAATCAGAGCCTAACTTGGAGCAAAAAACAAAGAAACTTCTCAGTGTTTCTCCTTGTAAAGAACCAAGAAGTGCTTTTCTAGAGACTGAAACGACAAAAGAATGAAAACAAAAGGCAAGCAACGCATAATAAAAGGGAAGAGCGAACACGACGAGCATGCAGTGGATTCAGAAGGTACTTGGATGCCTTCACTCTCTGACCTTGTTAGTATGTTGTAGATTTCATTTTAAATGGATACATTTACAATTCTGGCACGTCAGTCTACACTCAAAAACCCATAATGACAAAGTGAAAACTCGCTGCCAGAAAGGTTTGTAAATTGATTCAAAATCCAAAACTGAATTCTCTTCATTTCTAGAAGTATTCAGTCCCTTTGCTGTGGCCCTCCAAATTGTGGTGAAGCTGATCCTGTTTGCTTTAATTCTCCTTGAGATGTTTCTAGAACTTGATGGGAGTCCATCTGTGGTAAATTGAACTGATTGGACATCATTGGCTGTGAATATAAGGTCCACATTGCACGTCAGGAGAGAAAACAAGCTCATTTTTCAAAAACATTTTCATAGTTCACCCAACCTCTATTACGCAAGTAGTTTTCTTAACTTTAAATACAATACTATAAATTTATTACATTGTTTTATGCTCCTCAGGCTATGTGTTCTTAATTGAAATTAATTAATGCATTGGGCTGATGGGCCCACCAGAATCTATTAGCTAGTTAGTGTTTTTTAAATACTGGAGACGTACGTCATTTTAAATTATCGACACCTTGCATCAGAAGTGTTCCCAAATGTGAATACCCCTTTCTGGGTATGTATTTATGCAGTGCCTTGAGATGTGAAAATTATTCATTTTTAGTTTACAGTTTGTCCAGCCCTGATGAAGGGGTAGAGTCTCGAAACGTGTGGACCTGATGGACAACAATATGAATATTCATCGTTAGAAGCTCAAATCCTGGATAGTCCAACTTTGTTGACCCTCCGGAATGTATTACCTATAATTAAGGAGTGTTACCTGACCTGTTATATTTTTATAAATATGTTTAACATATTGGAAGCCCAGTGCACTGGTATAAAGTTAGAAATCTGTGTGCTCAAGTCACAATGTTAAAAAATGTTTGTATTTATAGTTAAGAAAACTACTTGTGTAATAGAGGTTGGGTTAGATCAGGTCAGGTTGGGGAGCACACCCGCCAAACGACGAAACAGCTCAAGATCCTGGTTGGCAACCCCCCAGCCGACATGCAATCCAGTCCCACTGTCCAGTAATGACCCTCTACCTTCTGCAGCCAGGTGTTATGTGGGCGTCCCCCTTGGCAGGTCCAGAACCTCGGGACCTCCACAACAATGATCCTGCGAGCTGGATCCCCCTCAAGTGAACTATAAAACTGTCTTTGAAAAATGACCTTGCTGTTCCTTATGTAGTATATTTATTAAATTGCAGCTATTTCAGTATAATTCTGATGGTTTTAAAAACAAGCTATCAAGTGCAATGAGCTCTGTGTAGACCTCCACAGACTGTGCAGACTGTGGTGAGGCATCAATCACGGTAAAAGGCTCAAACCATTTCTAAAGCTTTGGGTGTTCTCAGGAGCACAGTGGCCTCAATTAGTGTGAAATGGAAGACGTTGGGAAACACCAGGACTCTTCTTAGAGTTGGCCAACCAGCTGAGTAACTTGGGCATGTAGGGCCTCGGTCAGGGAGGAACCCAGTGGTCACTCTGACAGAACTTCAAAAGTCCTCTGCTGAGATGGCAGAACCTGTGAGAAGGATGGATGACCATCTCTGCAGCACTCCATCAACCAAGCGTTTACAGAAGCTTGGAGTTTCCCAATTGCCATTTAAAGGACTCTGAGATGTTGAAGAAAAAGATTATCTGGTCTGATGAGACAAAAATTGAACTCTTTGGGCAGAACTCCAAGCACTTGCCATGTAAAAATGAGGCACAGCTCATCGCCAGGCTTTACCATCCCTACATTAAAGCCTGGTGGTGGCAGCATCATGGTATGGGGGTGCTTCACAGTGGCTGGAATAGAGAAACTGGTCAGAACTGAAGGAAGGATGAATGTAACCAAATCTAGAGAGGTCCTTGAAGAAAACCTGCTGTAGAGTGCACATGACTCCAGACTGGTGTGACAGTTCACCTTTCAGCATGACAATAACCTAAAATAGCTAGCCAAGACAACACTGGAGTGGCTTTGGGACAAGTCGCTGGCTGTCCTTGTGTGTGCACAGCCAAAGCCCTGAATTAAACCCCACAGAACATCTGTGGAGGGACCTGAAGATGGCGGTGTACGAACACTTCATACCCAGTCTAACGGATCTTGAGACGATCTTCCAGGAAGAATGGGATACACTGCCTAAGTCCATCAATACAAAGCTTTTAGTGACTTACTCAAGAAGACCCAAAGCTGTAACTGCTGCCAAACAGGCCTGAATTAAGGGTCTGAGTACTTATGTGAAGGACTGATTTCAGTTTTGACTTTTAATAAATCTGCAAACCTTTCTGAAAACATTTGTCATTATAGGTTATTGGGTGAAGATTGATGGGTGGAAATGGCAAATGTTTCAATTTAAAATGAAATCTACAACACAATAAAGGGTACAGAAAGTGAAGGGGCCTGAACACCTTCTGAATCCAGTGTATGTCATAATAATAATAAACAGAAGTAAAAATATGAATGTATATCATATGTTAAAAAATAATATTTAATAAGCAGGCCATTTATTTGAGTGCAAGGCTTATTAAATTCACAAATCCCAAAAAAGCTCTGAGTGTTGTGAATCTTCCCTGCTGCCTATACCTCCTGGAGTTAATTCTATCAAGGTGATCATTTGGATCTGCTGTTCTATGGTTGAAGGGTGGACCAGCCCTGCCCAGTGCACACAGGTGTCAACAGGCACATCATGCCAGAAGAAATTCCTGAAAACATCTTGGAAAAAGTAAGAATTAAAAATATGATTTCTGAGACCCTGGAACTCCATACTATCCAAATGGAGAAAGTCTTGGAGAGGAGAATTCATTGTGGTCCAGCTGAAATCCGTAAGAGCAACATGTGAAATGAAAGATCTTATAGCAGCGATCACAAATCTGTGGGCTACACTTGCTTTATCAAGGCTTAATGTTTAGGACGCCAACATCATGAAGTCACTGGGGAAAATGGGATGGATGAATGGATGGATGGGAGAGTAGGAAACCACAGATGTATCAAAAGGACAGGAGTTCTCATCTCAGGTGTGCCATAAAGATCCCGGATGACCTTGGGATTCTGAAACATGGTATGGGCCGATGAGTCCCAAGCGCTTAGTGTTGGTCAAGTCCTTCTTTTCCTGGCTGTCTTGTGTTCGTCTTCCATGTTCAAAGGTATGCTGTTTATACCAACGAGGCCTGTTACTAATCAGGTCATTGGACGTTGCCATTATGAGTTTTATCGTCGCATTTCCCCTTTTTACTTTCTCGTATACACAGTATAAAGAAAGTATAGGAATCATGAAAAAATTAAACCTCGAGATTTTGATGAATCTCGATGTTTTAGACCTTCCTGAGTCCGAAAATACCATTTTTAAAATTATGTCTGTCTGTGTATAAACACAATAACTCGAAAACGCTTTGCCCTCGGTTGATTCCTCGATTTTTTACACCTGCTTTATATCAAAATTAAGGGACCCTACCAACTTTTGGGCCATCTCCGGCAACCGGAAGTGGTACTTTAACTGAATACTTTCGCAAATTTTCAAGTAAACTTATAACAATTCGGCCCACCACGCTGACATGAGATGATCTTTACCGCTAACCTGTCCTAATTTGCGACAGATGATAAAAAGGATAGGCCAATATCACACCCTGTACAGCCCGTATACACCTTATTATAAAATGTTCAGTCACCCCTGATGCCGGAGCATTTATAGTCCTAGACAAAAAGAGACTAGTGGTCAATATCCATAAACACACAAGGAATATATTACATCGAATGAAAAGACAGGAAAAAAAAACATTACAATACCTTTCATATGCTCCCCTCAACCCAAAATAACCTTTATATGTGACGATACAAAAAAATATATCAATATACAATAAGAATATCCTTCCTCTAGTTCCCCTTCCGGAGCTTATAAGTAAGTCCACAGTTCCAGCCCCTGTGGGCAGCAGGTGAAACGCAGAGTACTAACAGATATGGACTCCTAGCAGCAAAAAATCTTCACAGTAAAAGCTATACAGTTGGTCTGCGTCATGATAAAGAACAGTGAGGTCTTCGAGAAGCTCATTCGAGTCCGTGGGAAATAGTGGAACGCCCAATTCACCAGTCAAAAAAGAATTACAGACTTCCACCTAACCGTCAGGACTTTAGAACCTCCAGGACTTCGTCTCATGACCCAGGCAGATGCTGATCTGCTTTGTTCGATTTTCCCCGTCTTCTTCTTCTTGGCTGTCTTCTCTCCCTTTAAATGGCGCACTTTATGCAAATTGCTCCTCGAAAATGAAAAAAAGGAAACCGGAAGTCCCACCCCTGGGGCACCACAGCTGTCAGTCTCAGTCTGTAAGTACGATCCCCACAACACCTGATCGACAGCAGAGAAACAGATTATTTTTATTTATGTGGCAGCGCTACAAACTATAGTTATAATTACAGATAGATGATACAAATTTTGTATAGATATTTATAATGGTAAAAAGCAAACAGATATGAAATTTGAGAAAAATTACTTAACCAGAAATAGTGGTTTATTTAAACAACCATTCAAATTTTTTGTATCATGGAATCATAAATGTGTACATGATATTAAAAACTGTATTCAATATAATGCATATTCTTTCAATAACTATTATTCATTTTATTTTAATTTATACATCATCATTTTCACAGTAATGTGTAAACATTGAACATGCCATGTAAATATAAAGATGTAATGTGGACAATAAGCTGCTACGTCTCCGTCGTGTTCCTGTTAATACGTTCAGTTTTATGATATTGATTTTTATTTCCACCATCACTATCATAATTGAATGTAGCTAAATCCAGTTTTACTTTCAGCAATTTACTGCAACAAATCTTTATCTATAATAAGCTACTGTGGGTGTCTGTTTGTCTGTCCAGGATTTTAAATCACCTGTAGCTTGCAAACCGTTTGAACTATTGACCTGAAATTTGGTACACATATACTACATGACGTCTACTAACCGCTTTCGGGGTGATGATGGACCTCCAAGGTTATTCGTCTTATTTTTATTTTATTTTATTGTAGAATGAACTCTCGGCAGCGTCCGGCAGGGTGGCCGTGTGGCGCATGCGTATGGGCGCCGTTCTTATTCCTACCACCTTCACCATCACTTCTCCTACCTCTTCATATCTCAAATCATTCTTGAGGCCGATTGAACATTTAAGTGCCAGCTTAAGTGACAAATTAAGGAAAACGTACTAAGTTAATTGCAACACAAAAACTGACTTAATCAGCTTTAACATGAAAAGATGCCAACGGATGAAGAGAAGAAGCGGGCTGCTAGAGTAGAGAAAAGAAGAGCTGCTCAGGAAGCAGCAAGCGCATCAGCCTCTCAACAAACGAATGATAAACATACAGAGAAAGAGGATGAAAGCTATAAGTCGAGTGTATTCATTGCACGTTATCGTGCAGTGCACCATTACTGGTATAATATAATACTTACACTTTTTTTATGTTTTAGGTGACTATAACTCTTATTACTTTGCACGTAATCTAGGTAATGCATATGAATCATGAAAAAATTACGCCACCGTTTTCGACCTCCCTAAGATCGAAAATATCATTTTAATATAAAGTTTGATTATAAATATAGATATGTGATGGTGCATCGATATTATCTGTTAGTTATGATGAGAAACAAAGAGATAAGATATTAGAGAAATATTGTATGGTTCTGATGACCTCTTCCTCTAGCTCAGTATATGAGATATTTGAGGGGAGTGCACTCCCGATTTTTATATGTCCTTTGATTTAATCCTCAAGTGGGACACTTAAGTTCTCCTTTCGGGTTGGGTTCTCCATTTCCTCTTTTCTCATTCCTCTTTTGCCTGACTCTGACGCTGACCCTGTTCAGTCCTGCCATTTGGCTTTTCCTTAGCCTCAGATGAAACAAAAATGCCCTTTCAAGAAGGCTTTAGTACTAGGGCCTTTCGATTTTTTTTCTTCCTATGACTTTTCTTCTCATTTCTTCCAATCTCCTGTTCCTGCCTCCTCTTTTAATTTCTCCAAGATAATTACACTCACCAGCATGTTTTGTGCATACAACTGATTTCCTCTTTGCTTTACATGCCAGCTGAGTCCTGATATCATTATAAAAGCGACCCAGAAATCTTACCTCAATCACGGAATTCCTCCAAAGGGTATTAGCAAATGTCCATAGTACTGTGTTTTTATTTAAGTAGCCGAGGAAGTAGATATCCCCCCCAGTGGTAAAGGGGACTACTAAGGAGGCACAGAGTGATTTAGAAATTGTAGAGAGAGAAGTGCTGCTCAGATTAAATAGGCTGAAATCAAACAAATCACCGGGCCAGATAATATTTACCCTCGAAATCATAAGGAGGCTAGCGAGTACAGATATAAACCCTTGATGCATATTATTAGGAAGTCACTGCACACTGGAGAGATTCCAAAGAACTGGAAAATGGCAAATATTATCTCATTATATAAAAAGGGTGACAGGGCAGATCCAAGCAACTATAAGTTTAACGTGCATCACAGTAAAATTAATGGAAGGGAATTATTAAGGATAGGATTGAGCAGCACATGGCAAGGACAGGAGGTGTACTGAGCAGTCAGCATGGGTTCAGTGTTTTACTAACATGCTGGAATTCTATAAGGATGCAACAAAAGGATATGATCAAAGTGGAGCATCTGATATTATTAATCTGGACTTTCAGAAAACATCTGACAAGGTGCCACATGAGAAACTGGGCATCAAACTAAAAGAAGTGGCAGTTCAGGGTGTTATGTGTAGATGGATGCAAAATTGGCTCAGACACAGAAAGAAGAGGGTGATGGTGCGAGGAACCTCATCGGAATTGGCCGATATTAAGAGTGGTGACCAGCAGGGGGCAGTGCTAAGGCCGCTGATATTTTTAATATATATAAATGATTTAGATAGGAATATAACTAACAAGCTGGTTAAGTTTGCGGTTGATACCAAGATAGGTGGATTGGCAGATCATCTAGAATCTGTTGAATCATTACAGAGAGACTTGGACAGCATACAGGCTTGGGCCGATTTATGGCAGATGAAATTTATGTCAGTAAATGTAAAGTATTATACATAGGAAGTAAAAATGTTTGGTTTGAATACACAATGGGTTGTCGGAAAATCAAAAGTACATCTGATGAGAAGGATTTAAAGTCGTAGTGAACTCTACACTATCAACTGCTAGACAGTGTTCAGAAGCCAGTAAGAAGGCTAACAGAATGTCAGGTTATATAGCGCCCTGATGTGTGGAGTGCAAGTCACAGGAGGTTATACTGAATCTTTATAATGCACTGCTGAGGCCTCGTCTGGAGTACTTGGTGCAGTTTTGGTCTCCAGGCTACAAAAAGGACACAGTAATTCAATAAATGTGTAGCCGTCTGTGTCTCTATCTTCACTTTACTGCGTTGTGCTTTCGTGTCTCTCTCTGTCCTGTATTCCTTTGAACGCCGCTGCATTCTTCACCTGCTCAAGGGAACAACTGAAGCCAGCTGGTACCCAGTAAGCTAAAATGCCTAAATATAATCCTGCACAAGATGAATAGGAAGTGCCGATAATACACTTGGTTTCTAAAGGTCGGAAGTCTCCATAACAGGATCTTTGTGGGCCCCATTGTTGTCTCCAATGGTAGCTTAAGGCATACTAAAGAAATTAAAAGCACGCAAGAGCAGTTAGAATAATTGCACCCTGACGAGCCTTTGGGCAGTGCGGCTACTGTGCTCTCCAGACTCTAAGCCCTTTCGAAGTTTTCTTGCATGTTCTGCTGGTTACCCTGAGGGCACAGGGCATTCATGTTTGCAGTACGCCCTCTTGTATACTTTTATTCTAATATGATCATAGTAATTAGTCTCAGTTGGAGATGATTTTTATTTCCCATTAGCAGAAATTTTCCTTCTGGCAGAAAGGAGATACCCAACCCTAACCCTAATCCTAATCCTCCACCCCAATCCACAAAACCAAATCAGTGACATTAATTGAATTTATTTCTTTCTTTAACAAGCTTCTGTAAAAACCCAAATTTGCAAAAGTGATATGTTGTTATTAGTTATAAAATGTATTTTTTTATTAATTGAGCTTCAGTTAACAGTATCTATCTATCTATCTATCTATCTATCTATCTATCTATCTATCTATCTATCTATCTATCTATCATTATATAGTGCCTTACATATCTATCTATCTATCTATCTATCTATTATATAGTGCCTTCATATCTATCTATCTATCTATCTATCATTATATAGTGCCTTACATATCTATCTATCTATTATATAGTGCCTTACATATCTATCTATCTACAGGGTTGGCCATTTATATGGATACATTTTAATAAAATGGGAATGGTTGGTGATATTAACTTCCTGTTTGTGGCACATTAGTATATGTGAGGGGGAAACTTTTTAAGATGGGTGGTGACCATAGTGGCCATTTTGAAGTCGGCCATTTTGGATCCAACTTTTGTTTTTTCAATAGAAAGAGGGTCATGTGACACATCAAACTTATTGGGAATTTCACAAGAAAAACAATGGTGTGCTTGGTTTTAACGTAACTTTATTCTTTCATGAGTTATTTACAAGTTTCTGACCACTTATAAAATGTGTTCAATGTGCTGCCCATTGTGTTTGTGTTAACAAACAAAACCACGGCTATTGGTCTGACACTAACCCACATTGGATAGATCCCTCCAAGACTGTTGGAACAAACAAATTGATGGTATGGTGTGGTATATGGGGTACAAAGATAGTGGGGCCATTCTTCATCAATGGAAACCTCAAGGCCACTGGATATGCGAAATTGCTACATGATGATGTGTTTCCCTCTTTATGCACTGAAGCTGGCATGTTCCCTGAGTTTTTCCAGCAAGATGGTGCACCACCACATTATGGGTGTCAGGTCCGAGCATTCCTAGATGAACAGTTTCCTGGAAAGTGGATTGGTCGTCGTGGGCCAGTTGAATGGCCCCCAAGGTCTCCCGATCTGACCCCCTTAGACTTTTATCTTTGGGGTCATCTGAAGGCAATTGTCTATACTGTGAAGATACGAGATGTGCAGCACCTGAAACTACGGATACTGGAAGCCTGTGCTAGCATTTCTCCTGCGGTGTTGCTATCAGTGTGTGAAGAGTGGGAGAAGAGGGTTGCATTGACAATCCAACACAATGGGCAGCACATTGAACACATTTTATAAGTGGTCAGAAACTTGTAAATAACTCATGAAAGAATAAAGTTACGTTAAAACCAAGCACACCATTGTTTTTCTTGTGAAATTCCCAATAAGTTTGATGTCTCACATGACCCTCTTCCTATTGAAAAAACAAAAGTTGGATCCAAAATGGCTGACTTCAAAATGGCCACCATGGTCACCACCCATCTTGAAAAGTTTCCCCCCTCACATATACTAATGTGCCACAAACAGGAAGTTAATATCACCAACCATTCCCATTTTATTAAGGTGTATCCATATAAATGGCCCACCCTGTATATCTATCTATCTATCTATCTAATCTATCTATCTATCTATCTATATAGTGAATCTATCTATCATTATATAGTGCCTTACATATCTATCTATCTGTCTGTCTGTCTGTCTGTCTGTCTGTCTCTTTTGGGGAGGCACACTAAACAGTGTGTTAGGTAACTCATCCCAAAGTAAATTAACTTCAAACAGCATCCAGTTTTGTTACAGTAGTGCTGGCATTGTATTCCTGAGTCCCACCGCCAGGCCTATCCTGGTATCTGATGGCACATGGCAGGTCCTCACTTCAGACTGCATGTCCCAGAGTGTAGTCAAACACACTACTCAAATTCTTGCATACTTAATCCATGGTTTGGGCACTAACCTCCTGCAACATGCTTGCCCCATTCTTCACTTTCTGTCTGTCACTTGCCTTTTTTATTCAAGCACAAATTATTAGATGTTTCAGATCTTCTTCAACGTCATCCATTTATCATTTCCTTGGCCTGCCAGTGCCTCTTCTGACCTCCATTTTGTAAATGTTCTTAACAATTCTCTCTTCTTCGTTTCTCTCTATATGGCCAGTCATTCTCAGTCTGTTGATCTTTACATATACTACGATGTCCTGGTCTGCAGTAAGGTGGAGTGGTGGCTCTGTGGCTAAGGATCAGTGTTGGTATCTGGTAGGTTGCTTATACAAATCCTGTTACTACCAGAAGGGGTACATTTATTTAATTAGTTTATTTAATAGTGAATGCCCCAGAGGTTGTTCCTGCCTTGTACTTTATGCCTGCTGGGACAGATCACCAGATCACCCTGCTCAGGATTAAGCAGGTTTTAAAAATAGATGGATGGTTGGATGATCCACAGACAGACTTTTAAGAGGAATCACCGTCTGCCTGTTATGGCCACAGGAGATTCCTCGTAAACTAACAGTTACCCTGGAACTGGCCAGCACACTGTTTCTGAATTCAAGTTCGCTCTTTTGGTGTCCCGATGATCTTCCATATTTACATGACACCTCTAACTCGGGGATTCCCCCCTTATCTTCTCTGAGGCTCTATGTAATGCCCCAGGGGTCTTTGCCTGCCTTCTTGAACTTTCACAGGTTCCAGGGGTTCATGGAATTCAGAGCTGTGTGACATTTCGTTGTCAGTCACTTATCCAGCCCCGCTTATCTTAAGAGTAATAGGCTTTCTACAGTACAGTTAGCACCCATGACCACCTAAGTGTAGATAATGGAATGTTGCTTGTGATTCAAACAATGTGTGCTCATCCACACTTGGGGCAGTGATCTTTATGTGTGCTTTGCTTTGCACGAATACATCTTGCTTTAACATTACCTCACATGGAGTGGTGGAGAAATGTATGAATGTTTAGGTCATGCGTTGCAAGGTTTTCAGATTTTTGGGTTAGAATTTGTGAAGTGGTTGGCTGAGACATACCCAATTTCTCACCATTGAGAAGCTGCATTTTACATGTAATGTTCCAAATGATTTTCTTTCAGCTGATGGTTTATCCACGTAGATGGAGAAATCATGTAAATATACAAGATTTGTGAAGAATATTATTCCACCATTTCCAAAACCTTCAGCCTTTCCCACAGATGTGCGTGCCGATCTCTGCCTGAATGCCTTCTTCCGGCATATCCTAGTGAATCAGGATGACTCACAAGCTCCCATAAATCTGAGACAAGTTTCCTTAATTAGGAAAATCGATAAAATAGTTTTAGTCCTACGTCTAAGAGTAGGGACAAGTTTGTGTCACTCAGACATTTTTGAGCCAATTAGGACCGTTTTCCTGCCCTGGGATACTTGATGGACACTGGCACAGGTTCATCTCCCGTATGTAGCAATCAAAATTGTAAGGCTATTAGAAGAACTACTGTGTATAGCGACACTATTAGTGAAATTAGGGTCAACGGTGAATTGTCTGAATGGTTCTGCCCACTCATGGGAGTTTTACAGGGAGGTGTTTTGTCACCAGTACTCTGCAATATATTTGATGCTAATGGCTTTTGAAGAAAATTGCCACGGGATGTGTTGGTACAGGTTGGCTCCATGCTACCACTCTTCTTTGAACTCACCACTGTTGATAACATAACCAAGATGAGCCAGGCAGATGAGGACAAATGCATCCAGACAAGGGGTAGGTGCAAATGTGAACAAGTGTTTTTATTATACAATCAATCAAATAAACAGTGTCCAAATAGTGCAGTGTATTATTACTGTCAATATATGAATAATCCATAAAAACTGTGCGAAATGTTGAGGTTAAAGCAAGTCCGATAAATAATCCATAAAAACGAGGTTTAAACACTGCAGGAATCGTTTCTATAAAATCATGTTGCCGGTGCATTCCTTTAAAATGGACGCCTCCTCAGCTTACACCCAATGAGGACCTTGCAGCTGAGGAGATGCCTAAACTGACAGTTCAGCCAACCTTCTCTGCCAGTTTTTGGTTCCTGCAGCCAATGGACCCCATCAAGACGCCATGCCAAATCACATTGCTCCTGGGCTCAGGTCCCTGAAGCCATCTGTAGCCCCGGCAGGGCACCCCGCCGAGCCGCCGACTCCTGTTGTCAGGCCAGTGTCTCTCTGATCCATGGCACTCAAACCTGCAGCACCCGCTGCCTCCCTACTGGACTTACACGGCGAGTCATTCCGTCGAGCACTGCATCGCTCCAGAACCCCCTAAACCGCTCAGATGGAGTGATCCACTTCTGACCCTGAGTGTCGGCTGCATGCTCCCCAAGGGACTTCCTCCCGGCTGCCTGCCTTCTCTTTCTGTTTTGCATTGGCTCTCTCCATGTCTGCCTTCATCTCTCCTTTTTTTAACCTCCATCTCCATTCAGTCTCTTTTCTGATCTTTCATCTTGTTTTTCAGTCTCACACTGGCACCCCCTTATATGCCTCTGTGGGCACTGTGCCTCATTCGCAGACCACGGAAAGCCAATGGAGCAATCAAGATGGATCACACCCTCACCAGCGTGCCAGCATGCTCCGTCTCAATCACCTGTAGTCGCTCCAGTATGCCCACCAACAGAGATCGAGCTGGCTATTCAGTTATTTATTTATTTAAAAGCGGACCCCGTGCTGTTTAGCCGTGGACCAACTATTCCACACAGGGTACTTGTATTGGGTTTCTCTATAACCAATTTCAGGTTCACGGATGACATCGCTCTTCTTGTAGAAAGTGTCAACAAACTACAAACTACATCGTGTGATTTATATCGTGTTAGCTGATGATTTGGAGTGACAATAAAGACAGAGGCGCAAGTCATTAGCAGGACAGTTAAGAAAATTAATATCAATCTAGAGAGTGTCCTGTTGAACCAGGCAGGCAAGAGGAGTCATCACAAGTGATACCGAGTACAAAGAGCTAGACATAGGCCTCGTCCACACGTACTAGTGATGGGTCATTCTTGAACGATTCGTTCATTTTGAACGAATCTTTAATGTGACTCGGGAAGAACGAGTCATCTCGTGGGAGTGATTTGTTCAGTTGCGCATGCGCATTTGCGCAACTTCCTATGGTTTCTGTATTGGAATAAGCTTAACCAACTCAGTCTGAGCCAGAAACAGAATTGATTAGTTCATCTCTAGAGTCTTCGGGTTCGAGTCGTTCGTTCATCACGTGACAGCCCCATAAGCTTAACCCATGCAGTCTGAGCCGGAAAGAGAATCGATTAGTTCATCTCTCGAGTCTTCCGGTTCGAGTCGTTCGTTCATCACGTGACAGCCCCATAAGCTTAACCTATGCAGTCTGAGCCGGAAACAAAATTGATTAGTTCATCTCTCGAGTCTTCGGGTTTGAGTCGTTCGTTCATCACGTGACAGCCCCATAAGCTTAACCTATGCAGTCTGACCTGGAAACAGAATTGATTAGTTCATCTCTCGAGTCTTTCGAGTCATTCGTTCTTTTGTCACATGACCACTTACTGGCTCAGTACCTCAGTCAAATATTAACGTAAAATTCCATTTGTTGTATGTTGGATCATATTTAGAAATTATCATAAAATTATCAAAAATATCTAAAACGCATTTTCTTATAAATAAAAAAGGTCTGTCAATTTCTGTCACTATGATTTTGTTACTGTTTCTTGAGGATCTGTGGTGTGTTATTTTATAAATAAATAATCCTGTTACAAATAAATTATTGATTAATTATTGTGATCAACATTTGTGTAAGCAGTAGATGTGTTAGGGAGGTAACAGGTAACATTTTAATTATATTTTGCTAAAATGAACGCAGTGAACGAAATGACTCGAAAAAAGATTTGTTCGTTTTGCTGAACGAGAGTCAAAGGTTCCGAGTCGGTAAAATGATCCGAACTTCTCATCACTAACACGTACCCTGGTGTTTTTTAAAATTGGAGTTTTCCTCCTTCATTCTTAAAAAAAATCCCATCCACATGAAAACGCAAAAATCTGCTGTCAAGTGCTGTCAAGAGCATGCCAGAAGAACAGGTGGTGAAATACTGTAAACTTAACTATAACACCATGTTGGCCAATCAGGGACAGACGTGTAGGACTGGCATGTGGTGCCTTAAATCACATATGGGAATCAAAGTTTATTAGCCAGCAAGCAAAGATCTCAGTTTATGGAACTCTTGTTCTTCCTGTGTTGCTCTACAATGAAGAAACATGGACACTAAAACAAGAAGACAAAAGAAAGTTACACATTTTTTTACTGGCAATACTAAGATGAATCCTAGAAGAGATCATTTCCAGAATGAAAACATCAGGCGCTCACTTGGGATCCATTCTGATGTAATATTTAAGACCCGGAAGAGAAGGTTGACGTATTTTGGACGTGTAGTACGTATGGCAACAGACAGAATTCCTCATATTCGGCCATATGGTCCTATTCGCAGTAAACAACCTGCAGGAAGACCAAAGAGGCATTGGCTGGATAACATCAGAGAAGACTGTAAAGTAATGGATTTATCTATAGTGGAAGTTGAAGGACCGCTACAGGACAGACAACACTGGAGAGTCGCCGTGGGAAAGCTGTCGGAGCGTGCGCTCGCATGGCAGTAGACAAAAAAGAAGAAAGGAAAAGGAATGCAGCAATTGGTTGGATGATAGCTGTATAAAGTTCAGTTTTGGAGGCTACACTTGATTTTAGCATTGAACGCAACACATTACCACATATTTACTGCTCTTATTCCAGCTTGAATTTTGATGCTTATTTGATTTTTCTCTATAATAAGAGATACTCGGCACTAGGGTTGTGCTGTAAACCAATACAAGAAAAGTACTGAATACCCAAACTTTCAAACTGTACAGTATTAGTAGGTTGGGACCAGGAAAACCAAGACCACAGCATGTCCAGTAGGATCACTGGAAGCCTAAGGAGAAAGAGTCACTCAATGAGGTACCATGATGGATTTGAGAGACCCACCCACAATGGTCACATGCCTTGAAAATCATGGGAAGGACAGCCCAGAAGAAGCAAGTTTAGCTCAGTTTCTGTCTCCTCACTGCAAAGAGTGCAGTCTGCATGTGAAGAGGGTCCCATCCCTCATTAAGGGGATGAAGTAACAAGTTTTGATTTCAAACGCACCTGAATGGTCCACCATGTGTACGTTGTCTACCTTGCATTGGTTGCTTGTTTCTGCCTCCATGGTATTGACCGCTGTTTTCTTGACTACTTGTCCAAGTGTTTCCTTAATTCCTCCTCACTGCTTCTAAAAGTTTTCTTTCCGCTTTAGCATAAATCCACCAACTCTGACTGAACTAGAAAAGGAAGTTATGCTTATAAAGAAAACAGGCAAAAAATATGCCAAATTGAGTCCCTCCATCCATTTTTAGAAGTAGCCTACTGAAATCCAGTGTCATGACAGGGTGTTAGCGTATTCTGACAACACTGGGCAGAAGGACAGAACATATTCTACACAGGACACGGGTCAAGTTACACGCTCGCCCTTACACGTACATGAACATGTAGATCTGCCAAATGAATTAACACATGGGTTTTTTTCCCCAATTTGAATCGATTTCTAGGTTCATGCACTTCATTTGGTAGAAAACTATGATACCTGGAGGGAGTCACAAGACCGTTGGGGAAATATGTCATGAGGAGACATTGAAGGAGTTGACCCTTTTCAGTTTAAGCAATCATAGATTAAGAGAGAACATGGCTGAAGAGTTTAGACTTACCAATGGAATCGGTGCAGTGGATGCCAGGTGTTACTTTAAACGAGAAAACAGGGACGCAGTTGGAAACTTAAGAGAAGATTTCTCACAAATATTAGAAAGATTTCCTTTGCACAAAGCAACATTGACACATGGAATCAATTACCAGGTAGTGTGGTAGAGCGTAAAGACCTTGAAATCTTGAGTAGGGTGGGCAAGCTTGTTGGGCTGAATCGCCAGTCCTCATGACAATTTTTCTAATGTTCTATGTAGACACTGGGTAGTGTTTGAATCCAGATCCTGTGAGGTAACTGTGCTAACAACCACTTTGAACTGAATTCCAGGTTCACGCACGTCATTTGTTAGGAAACTGCGGCACTTAGAAAAAGTCATGTGATCATCGGGGGAACAATCTGGACAAGAACAGCCAAAAAAAGCTCGCCAGTCCAATCCACTCAATTCTTCTAAATTAACATCAAGTTGAGTTTTGAAAGACCCTAATTTCCTACTCTCTACCACACTACTTACTGGCTTATTGCACGTGTCGACGGTT
This sequence comes from Polypterus bichir lapradei, assembly GCA_026402145.1. Lineage (NCBI taxonomy): Eukaryota > Metazoa > Chordata > Cladistia > Polypteriformes > Polypteridae > Polypterus > Polypterus bichir. Next base: position 42,776,567 of record JANRMT010062834.1, on the reverse strand, counting down.
TTCTGTGTGAAGAAAACCTACTGAATGTTTCTGCGATGTTTACCCTTTACAAGTTTCCAGCTGTATCCCCATGATCTTGATGAACTCACTTTAATTGAGTCCTACATGCTATGAGGAGAGACTGAAGAATGTTTTCAGGTTAAACAAATGGAGATTAAGAGGTGACTGCGTTACCCACCTGCAAGGTCTGCTTTGTAAAAAGCAGGAAAGAAATCCTAATAAACTTCTAAACCTAAAACGTGAACCAAAATCTCAGTGTAGAAGCCACTGGCACATCATCAGCAAAGAATTTGAAACGTGAAACCCTTTAAATTGCACAAGCATTAACAGTCAAACTCGGAGAGTGAACGCGTTGAGGCGCCGGTTTAAGTGTCATCATCCTTCTTCTGAAGTTGCCAACTAAACTCTGATGGTAGCAGATCCCGTTGACATCGAGCGAAAGGAAAGAAGAAATTCTACCTGGGACGCTTGTCAAGTTACACGCTCACTCTTACTCATCCACGAATATTTAGCTCTGCCAACTGACTCAACATACGACGTATGTGATCTTTTTCAACTTTAAATTTATTTTGAAGTCCATGCATGTCATTTGTTAGGAAACCGCAGTACCAGGAAAAAGTCACATGATCACTGGGGGGACACGCTAAGAGGAGAGATTGAAGGAGCTGAACGTTCGTTTTCAGATTAAGAGCTGACTGTGTTTCTCAACTGCGTAGCCCATAAGTAAATAGATAAGTGTTATCAAACCCAGGAATGGAAGAATATTAAACGTCTAAACCCAAAATGTGAACCAAAATCGCAGTCAAGAGACCGTTGTAAGACAATCGCCATAGAATTGGAAACGTGAAACACTATAAGTCACACAAGTAGTAGCAGTCAGACTCGGAAAGTGGACCTATTTGTAGGAAATCATTGTTTCAATAACGTTAGATAACGTTAACTGGAGGTCGCGTTTAGTAACATCCTGAATACGCGTCCTAGCTCAATATGGTCACATCCGTATGGCATCACGGTACAATAAGCATAAACGGCAATTTATTAAGATAGCCACACAAATTCATACCATTTGAAAATGTTTAACCATTTACTTTTATTTGAATCCATTTTCAGCCATTCTAAACTTCAGAGTCATCCTAGGATGCACCAGGACACATCATCAGTGATGCTTGCTTTGGTCATCAGGTGTTTCAGGTCTTGTAACATGAGACCCTCTCGCTCAGGGTTGATCAGGTCCTGGCTTGTTCCCCTAGCAGCGATAGCCCACAATTCGGACCACCTTCTCTGAAGCCACCTGGAGGCCCTCTCTACAGCCTCATTGGCGGACTTTGCGGCTCTCCTTTTCACTTCGCAGCTCCTGTGATGCCAAGCATGTTGTAGACCTTGCATAATGAACAGTCAGCAAAACCTCAACACCCCACCTCAGTGGGCTCTATTCCAGCCAGCATTCCTCCACCAGTTCCTGGTACTTGGACCTTTAGTCATGACTAATGTGGAACTCAGAACGTCAGGATAAAGTCACTTCCGAGGGAAGGTCTGCATTTCTGAAGACTGAGTGGGTGGAGGGGTTTTAGGTGGGCCTGTTGGATTTTTTTTCCGACTACTTGTAGCGTCACCTCTACTTCCAGTAAGTATTTCATAACCAGAAGCTGAGCCCTGCTTGATAGATCTCAGAGCTGTCAAAACTTGTAGAAAAATGTAAGGAACTAAGCAGCAGCTAAATACTCATATGTGCGACAGACCGAGGTGATTTATTACAAATTAAAAGTGAGCAGATACGTATCTCAAGGCTGTGCTCAAGTAAAGCTGAGTAAGTCGGCCCCATGCTGGGCCCAGTAAGTGCTGCATTACTATTGAGCTGAGGCACCTGACGCATTCACCTGCTGTTTTATTATCTCATCAGCCTGAAAACTCAATGTGATTTTTATATTTTTTTAACAGTTCGTCCTTCTTTTCTTTCTCTCAGTGGGTTTACATGGAGCTCTCATGCCTTTCCTTTCTTCCGTGTCTTTCTCACTGTCTGCGAAACCCTCAAAGGATTCAAGCAGGCATCAAAATGGGAAAGACCGAAAAAAGGTGGCCAGGAACACGAGGGGTCCTCCAGGGTGCCGCACAGCTGTTCCCACTTATCTCACCTGGATCCCAAAGGACGAGTCCATGCAGATTGAGATTTCTGAGGCAGATGTGCTCTCAGCTGTTGAAACAAAATAACAGGTTGTCACCGCAAAGCGACCGCCACGCTAGCAGCAGCTTGCCTGAGAGACTTTTAATTTCGAGGGGCGAGAAACAGACTGAGAAATGAAAGTGCTGTGACGCTTCATGAACCTGTCAGGATCAATGCATTCATTGCTAATCTGGGAGAAGATCAGATGGATTTACTTTTATGATCTAGCACACTTTTATGCGGACATGTGCAGAAAACTGCCAAGATTTACAAAATGTAGAAGAGTGCAACGTGCTACACGTGGGAAAAAGGAACGTCGATTATAAATAAAAGATAGGAGACACTGACCTACAGGAAGCAACTTCTGAAAAGGTTTATTTTGACACAACATTTTCATTGACTAAACAATGTGCAGACAAGATTAAAGAGGTAAATAAAATATGAGGTTATATCATAACAACTGTTGATATAGAATCAGCCCCAATAAATCCAGCAATTATACAAAAACCAAACAAACCTTCCTCCTCTCTACCTCCTCTGCCCTCTGCCTCCCAACTCTGACTTACTGATGTGAGGCAGTGGGCTCCAAACCGAGCAATGCTTCTGATGCTATGCCGTGGCTTCCTGGAAGCACTTCCGATTCATAAAGAAAGTAAGGAGGTCCTCCTCCGACAGCACCTTCTATTGCTGCTCAGGGACTGCTAGAGGGCTACACTTTCAGACTTCAGCTCCCAAGCACCCCTTCGGGTCCATACAAGGACCACAGCCACCTAGCACACGGGGATGAAACAGCACCCAACTCTCGGCCTCCACTGATCCATCCATTATATCATCCCTGCTGGACACAAAATTATTTTTCCATCCTGCCGGCCACTCCATCTGGCCTCCGCCCCGGCCGGGATGTACGTTCTCCTCTGATTGGTGAGATAATCTTTAACGAAGGAACTGTTATCTGGGATTGAATGAAGAGTACATGAACCCACCCAGGGTGTGTAATTCTTGACATTGATTAGATTTGCTGCCCTTTGCTTTGATACAAATAAAAATAATATTTAAGAGAAAGCTAAAAGTCGGCGTCTCTGTCTGATTGCTGTTAGCATAGCTGAGAACCTGGATTGTTCATTCCTTGTCTTGCTGTAGTCCCTTCAAGGAGTACTCCATCCAAAAAGGAATTTATTTTTATATATTACTTGCCCTGAGTTCCTTGTAGAGGTGGCCAAGAAAAAATTTTAATCTTAGATTTTCTTGTAGAAAGTACATAAGAAACATTCTCATAGAACAGGACTGATAGATGACCAACGGTAGTGAAAAATGTCCAAGAAAAAAAACTCTCACGTTACTTGTGTCGCATAACACAAACGTCTCTTATACTGTCGTTAGCTTAAAAAGTGCAAAACAAAATGCCTCTTTGGTAAGATATTGTTAAATACTTACTTCCTGAATTATGTAAACCCTAACCCTAACCCAAAGACTCATGGGAGGGAATTTCTGAATTGAAGACAGAATGATTGACCAATGAATTTCATTGAGAGGTGGGTCTTCAAGTCAGTCTTTTAGATTTTTTTGAAAAGGCAACTGCAGTAGTTGACAAAAGCAAATCATACAAAAGAATTTACTTCGACTTTACTTCAACTTTTTAATCCCACACCAAAGATTAAAACTCGAAGCTGTAGGCACCGATCGTAACCTGCAAAACTGGATCTCAAGATGGTTAACCAACATGAGACAAGGAGTACAGATAAGAGGAGGATGTGGCTATCGGTGGAGTCCCTCAGGGGTCTGTCCTGGTTCTGTTACTTTTTCTGATTTATATTAATGACATTGATCCTGGTACATTTAGCAAACTTGTGAAATTTGCAGATGATACTAAAAATGGAGGGATGGCAGACACCAAATAGTTCAAGATGACCTGGACAACCTTCAGAACTGGATGAACATTTGGAAAATGCAGTTAAATGTAGAAAAGTGCAAAGTGCTACACATGGGCAAAAGGAACATCAGTTATAAATACAAGATGGGAGACACTGAGCTACGGGAAACGACCTCTGAAAAGGATTAAGGGGTTTATGTTGACACAACATTTTCATCAACTAAGCAATGAACAGAAGCAATTAAAACAGCAAATAAAAGGTTATATCATAAAATCTGTTGAATTTAAGTCAAGAGAAGTTATGCTCAGACTATCTAATGCACTAGTAAGACCACATCTGGAGTACTGTGTGCAGTTCTGGTCACCACGGTGCCAAAAAGACAGAGAGGAGAGCAACCAAGTGCATCATGGGATTTACGGACATGCCCGACTGTGACAGACTCAGAGAATTAAACCTGTTTAGTCTCAAGCAGAGGAGACCTCAAGTGTGGGGACCTCATCCAGGTTTTCAAAATCCTCAAAGCAGATCCAAGCAGAATACTTTCAGCATAAAGGTGAATCCTGTACTCGAGGACATCAGTGATAATTAAGGAGAAGTGCATGTAGAACTGAAATCAGGAAGAAACTACCGAGACGAGGAGTTGAAGCTGAAACCTCAACACGTTTTATGAAGAATCTGGAGGTGATACTGGGACAGCTTAGCTGTTAGGTACACAAACAGTGTATCCAGCAGGGGGTGCTCTTTCTCACCTGGGATGTGTCCTTTCTGGATGCAGAACAGACTAGAGCCGATACACTTTTGTAACCATGGTAGAAATAATCCGACGAGAGAAATATGGTACAAAAAGAGATGTATGTGTTTAACTTGCTTTAAAAGTGAGCTTCCAGTCCCTCAAAAACTCAATGTATAATCGTTTATGCATAAATATCCAGGCCGGAGAGAAGCCAAGGAACAGTTCAGTCATCACAGCCCGTCCTTGAGGTGGGGAAATGACTGACGACTATACGTTCATTTGTCAGGAATGTTCAGCGGCATGGAGACAACTTCTGACTTTGTGATGGATTCTCATTATTATAACCACTGTCACATACGTGGGCATGGGAGGCAGCTAAAGGGCCTGAACGAGAGTAATTCCATGCCAGACCAGGGGGTAGCAGAGTACCCTGTCTTTTTAATCTCACTTCTCTGTAGTCCAGTTACAAGAAATTCCGCCTGGCCCTGATGACATCACTTCCAGTTCCGGCCCCATTGATGACGCCATTTCTTCTGCTGGCCTTTAAAGCCGCCATCTTTTTGCTACGAAGTCAGTTCTATTCTGGACTTTGATCTGTACACATCTGTAAAACAATTATTCCTATTTTGTAGCCAGGAAATAATATATGGGTGGCTGCCCCAAACCTTTCTGTGGCTTTTTGGTCAATTTTGTGACACCGCTCACATATTTAGATATGCATAGAATTCCTGTCACATATAGTCAACTGCCAGCCGGGTGGTCTGTACCCAAATAACACCTTCACCTGTTATAATAAACGTATTTATATATAGTGTCATTCCTATGCTCAATCTGTTCTTATCATTTATGACAGACTGTGTTTTTTTTAACCATATTGGTCAAGCAGACATCATCATTTTTAAAATAGCCGGCCTGTGTGCGTCCTTCACACTCCTCTGTCCATCTTCTCTGGCACTTTCCCTCTTTGTTAGTTTAGGAGCTATAAAATAATGAATTTGACATAAACCTCACAGGCTACAAAGACACACAATAACCTTATAGCTACAAACTATCGTTTGTCAGATTCCTTATGTTCTTAATTCAAAGACAGGCAGCCCTCACAGAACCAGGGTTCAAATTATTGGGAGTTTGTATGGCCTCCCTGTGCAGGGTGGACTCTTTTCTATTACTCCATTTTTCTTTTTTTTATAACTATATGAAGGATACTGTAAAAGGTGACCCAACAACGTGAAAGGGTTGGGGCACCACTTTGGTGACCCCGTATAATTAAAGTTTTATTCATGATAAAAAAAAAAAAATCTGAATAAGTAACAGACACGTCTTTTCAGACTGGAGTTCAGAAGAAGAGAACTAACTCTAAAATGGCCAACATGCTGGTCATATGGCTTCCAGCTGAGTTGTGACCAAGACTGCAGGCAATGGTGTGATGTCAGAGGTGGAATGTCTGTCAGTCTTCCATTCTGCAGAGGAGAGACGACATTACTAAACAGCGCCCACTCCTGGTCTGGGGGGGTAACTACCACCACCAGAACCCTTGCGCTGTCTCCTAATCGCAAATGCATGACAGTCTAAAATTGATCCAAAACAAGTGAGGAGCTCAGAACAAAATACAAGTGAGTTACACAAGCTAGGCTTCAAAAACCAAACAGCCAATGTCAGCCAGGAATCCAACAGACAAGAGTCTGCAGACGCTTCTTAGACAAGTTGAGTTAGTCAGACTTACAAATGGAGGTGGGCAGCTCTTTCCACCAGCTAGGAGCCACACATGAAAAGAGACGGACTGAGATTTGATGTCCCCACACGGTGTCCACTAGTAGACCTGAGTGGTCAAGAAGGAGAATAAGACCTCACAACTCTCACAAGTGCTGACCCGTTGACTACTCTGTAAGAGAGCATCAAGGATTCAAATTTAATATGTGCCACTATAGGGGGCCAATGTAGTGTCTGAAAAGAAGAGTGACACAGGGCCGCCTCGGCTGGTTGGACACCAGGGGCCTCATGTATAACGCCGTGCGTAGAATTCGCACTGTAACATGGCGTAAGCACAAAAGCCGAAATGTGCTTACGCACAGAAAAATTCAGATGCAGGAATCTGTGCGTACTCCAACTTCCACGTTCTTCTGCTACATAAATCCCGGTCAGCGTGAAAACTAACGCTCGTGCATGCGCCTTATATCCCACCCCAACTCCTCCCAGAATTACGCCTCTTTGAATATGCAAATCAATATAAATCGTGCTTAAGCTCAGCCTTCTGTGAAAAGACAATGGGAAAAGCACGGGGGAAAATATAAGAATTTCAGCGACTACCAAGTGGAGGCAAAGGAAAAACATACTATTTGTTCAAATAAACCGTGGTATAATCAACAAAAGGAAGTTGATCGAGTGACATAGCGTGTTGGAGAAACTTGAAAGCTCAGATATCAGTCGCTGTGAAAAGGCAAGTCGTAGCCCACCATCTGAGTGTCATATGAAAGCTTATTAGGGTACAGACAAAAAAAAATAGGCACACAGTGGGAAAAAAGCACGAAATGTCAACTTCAATCTCGAAATTTCCACTTTAATCATGTAGTTTATTTTGTCACTAAAGTAGAACATCATAAACGTCATCATAAAATCGTTTAATTAACCAGTTTCTCAAGTCACATCGTAATTAAAGTAGCACGTTAAATGCTTTGTTTTGTATGTGATCTTCTCTGTGCTGTATGTGTGTGAATCACTACTTGCTTCTTAAACCGGCTCTCTTCCTACGACAGGACACAGAATCCATTACATTCGTGATATTACAGCTCTCTGAATAACTAAAATACTGAGATGTATACGTGATATCATTTTCATGATGATAGTTAAAGCACGTTATTAAACATGGGTTTCACGGCGCAGTGATTGCGCACAAACTTCGATGAAATTATTTATTGCAGCAGTACTCATGGGCAGCTCTAGGCAGAGAAAGAATCGGTGGCCCCTTCGCCCACCATCTTATGCACAGTATCTTATGCACAGTGGATGGCCACGTCCGTTGCGGACACTGCATAGCCGCCTCATGCTCATGACACAAGCGTTTAACTTTTGTCGAAATTTGCCGCTGCGTTTTTAGCTGTGTCGTTATTTTCTCTTTTTGTTTTATATTCAATATATATTGGTGTGGCCGCCCCTGCAGTTCTCCAAGTAACCGATCGCCACACAATCAGCTCTGTAATAGACATTAAGCCATCTGTAAGCTTAGAGCGCCGATTCTTCAAAACGTTTAAGGAACATTGAACTATCTTCGTAGTACATGTTTAATTATTCTATCCTTCATGCCAGTCCCAGTGAAGAATATAGATTATTTAAATGAAGTTAAAGTTTTATCTGTATAATATAATAAACATATTTTGCTGCATTTCATCTTAAAAATGATATCATCATCATATGTAAATACGTGCTTTATAAAGTGGCTCAGGTTGTGTAATATTATAACTGTAGTGCAAGTTTACAGTGAGGTGATTGTACTTATAAGTACAAACAGTTCTACAAGGAGCAATTGATTGAGTGCGTTTAGAGCTCTTGGGATGAAACTGTTTCTGAACTGCGAGGTCCGTACAGGAAAGGCTTTGAAACGTTTTGCCGTGGCTGAGGTAGCATGTGCTTGATTCTGTATCCCGATAATTCTCTTTCCGATCAGCTGCTGCTGTGATTCACACTCAGATACAGTGATATAAATACTACGAGTGGTGCAGTGAGAGTAATATGGAAAAAGATGATCCGCTGTGTCAACTCCTAACGGGAGCAGCTGAAAGAAGAAGAAGGTGCCGTGAGAGTAACAACGCTAAAGCAGTTATGGTATTTGGAATACTATGGCTATTCTCTGGACCATTATATTGTTACAAGTTAATTACAATCAGATGCATTACAGTAATAAACAATATGCGGTTAGTTTCAGTGGAAAAGTGCGTGGCTTTACGCCAAGTGTAGGTTTTATACATCGCGATTTGAATGTGGAAAAGTTCTTATGCAACATTTCTGTGCGTACGCACCGTTTATACATGAGGCCCCAGATGTGCTGCCACAATCTGAATTATCTCTTGCGACTTGGTGTCACATCCCGTTACTCCTGCCAGCAGAATCTTGCAGTAGTCCACATGTGATGAGACCAAAGTCTGGACTGGGAGTTGCACGGCATGCTCCGTCATACACAGTTTGATATTTCAGATGCTTTAAAGAGAGACTCTGTAAGACCAAGAGACCATAACAATGTGGTCATCGATCACCAATCCAAGGTTGACAATAGACTTGGCAGGTGTTAACAGAAATGAGTTGAGCTGAATAGAGATGGGGTGTTGAAGAGACGGGCGAGATGAGATAACAAATGGTCTGTTATTGCTAAGTTGAGCTGGAGATGCTGTTCCAGGTTGCAATCGCAGTGAGACATGCAGAGATTGTAGCTGATATCGTGTGGTGCTCCGGATAGAATGACAAGTAGAGCCGCGTATCATCAGCACAGCACTGGTAGGAAAAACTCTGGGACTGGATGATAGGGCCTAGTGAGGAGGTCTACACATGAAGAGGAGAAGGCCTAGCATCCATCACCTGAGTTTGCCTGGTGCACCCTGGACATTTCTCCACACCAGGACACACAGTAGGATCTGTCCAAGAGGAAGGGCACAAACCACCTGAGGGGATCCCAGTGATGCGAAAGTCAGAGAGGGTGGAGAGGAGGATCTGGATGACCGCATTAAAAGCAGAGGAGAGATCTAGTAGAACAAGGACCCGATGACATGATGGTATTTCTACCCAGCCGTAATGGTAAGCAGAGCCATCTTGATGGAATGGCCCCTCATGAAGGATGAAGTTTTAATTTCATTTATCCATCCGTCCATTTACACAACCCACTTAACCTCGTTAGCATTAGACCTAAGCATTACTTGGGCGACTGTAAAAGTGCTAACAGCGTTAGTTCTGAGCATCACACATGCTGCGAAAACAGTGCTAAAAGTGTTACTCCTGAGTGTCTCTTGGGCAATGGTATAGACATATCCCACATACAGTGGTGTGAAAAACTATTTGCCCCCTTCCTGATTTCTTATTCTTTTGCATGTTTGTCACACAAAATGTTTCTGATCATCAAACACATTTAACCATTAGTCAAATATAACACAAGTAAACACAAAATGCAGTTTTTAAATGATGGTTTTTATTATTTAGGGAGAAAAAAAATCCAAACCTACATGGCCCTGTGTGAAAAAGTAATTGCCCCCTGAACCTAATAACTGGTTGGGCCACCCTTAGCAGCAATAACTGCAATCAAGCGTTTGCGATAACTTGCAATGAGTCTTTTACAGCGCTCTGGAGGAATTTTGGCCCACTCATCTTTGCAGAATTGTTGTAATTCAGCTTTATTTGAGGGTTTTCTAGCATGAACCACCTTTTTAAGGTCATGCCATAGCATCTCAATTGGATTCAGGTCAGGACTTTGACTAGGCCACTCCAAAGTCTTCATTTTGTTTTTCTTCAGCCATTCAGAGGTGGATTTGCTGGTGTGTTTTGGGTCATTGTCCTGTTGCAGCACCCAAGATCGCTTCAGCTTGAGTTGACGAACAGATGGCCGGACATTCTCCTTCAGGATTTTTTGGTAGACAGTAGAATTCATGGTTCCATCTATCACAGCAAGCCTTCCAGGTCCTGAAGCAGCAAAACAACCCCAGACCATCACACTACCACCACCATATTTTACTGTTGGTATGATGTTCTTTTTCTGAAATGCTGTGTTCCTTTTACGCCAGATGTAACGGGACATTTGCCTTCCAAAAAGTTCAACTTTTGTCTCATCAGTCCACAAGGTATTTTCCCAAAAGTCTTGGCAATCATTGAGATGTTTCTTAGCAAAATTGAGACGAGCCCTAATGTTCTTTTTGCTTAACAGTGGTTTGCGTCTTGGAAATCTGCCATGCAGGCCGTTTTTGCCCAGTCTCTTTCTTATGGTGGAGTCGTGAACACTGACCTTAATTGAGGCAAGTGAGGCCTGCAGTTCTTTAGACGTTGTCCTGGGGTCTTTTGTGACCTCTCGGATGAGTCGTCTCTGCGCTCTTGGGGTAATTTTGGTTCGGCCAGCCACTCCTGGGAAGGTTCACCACTGTTCCATGTTTTTGCCATTTGTGGATAATGGCTCTTACTGTGGTTCGCTGGAGTCCCAAAGCTTTAGAAATGGCTTTATAACCTTTACCAGACTGATAGATCTCAATTACTTCTGTTCTCATTTGTTCCTGAATTTCTTTGGATCTTGGCATGATGTCTAGCTTTTGAGGTGCTTTTGGTCTACTTCTCTGTGTCAGGCAGCTCCTATTTAAGTGATTTCTTGATTGAAACAGGTGTGGCAGTAATCAGGCCTGGGGGTGGCTACGGAAATTGAACTCAGGTGTGATACACCACAGTTAGGTCATTTTTTAACAAGGGGGCAATTACTTTTTCACACAGGGCCATGTAAGTTTGGATTTTTTTTCTCCCTAAATAATAAAAACCATCATTTAAAAACTGCATTTTGTGTTTACTTGTGTTATATTTGACTAATAGTTAAATGTGTTTGATGATCAGAAACATTTTGTGTGACAAACATGCAAAAGAATAAGAAATCAGGAAGGGGGCAAATAGTTTTTCACACCACTGTAAGTGTTATTTATACCCAAGGATTACTCGGGCTGTAAATGTGCCAACAGCATTAGTGACCAGCATTACTCAGGCAACGGTATAGGCGTGTCTTACGTAAGCGTCGGGCCCGAGCGTTATCTGGGCAACGGTGTAGATGCTTAGCCTCATAGTGGCATCTCGTAAGAAACATTTGACAGCAGACCAGGTGTTGAACGCTGTTGACAGCGATACAAGCAGCGATGACGAAGTGAATTTGTCTTCAGACAGTGAAACTGAAAGCGATTCTGATGAATCCGAAAGTGTCGCTCGTGTTTGGGTTTCTGTTGCCCCTCCTTCTGTTAAACCAGCACCACCTCGTTTTGATTTTGGGGGGCAGTCAGGAATAAAAGTGAACGTGGACAGCCAAGTTTCACAAACTTACCTGAACTTATTTTTTTATGATGACGTGACTGAAAGAATTGTTGTTGAGTTGAATCGTTATGCTGAAAAACATCAGACAAATGACCGGACGCCAAAGCAGTTTTCCTGTTCAAAGGTACGCCCCACAAAAGACATATTTTGACAGTGTATATGGTACTAGCATCATCATTATTACAATTTCATTTTATTATATTTATTCATTATTATTATTTGTATCATTATTATACTTTTTACCCTTCTGACTTTGTACTTCTAGTGTTTTGCACATTTTACAATAGAAAGATGAGATTTAATATGAATGCCATTTTTCAAGCCAAAAAATGCAATGCTTTTTACGTGTGTTTTTGAGAAAAAATGTAACGCTAAGGTGGTTAACCCAATTTAAGGTCATGGGAGCCTGAGTCTCTCTTGGTTGCATGATAGGGTGCCACACTTCATTGTGCATTTTGTATAGCAAGATATTAAAGGAGACCCATTTACGAATCATGACCCCCAAAAGCTGTACAGAATCTCCTGTTTTATTGTGAACCGTAAATCAATTTGTAATGTCACGGGGACAGGAAATGTGAGGAGCAGCTCAAGTAATTATGTGACAGTTTGAAAGGGCCTCCTAATGGAACTCGCCATGTTGACTCATTAAAGGAACTTGTGTTAAATCTTGTGCTTGGGTGTACCGAGGAGACAGGTCTGCTTTTAAGCAAAGTTGTGACATTTATGAAGTAAAGGCCGGTTAGCTCCCCACCAATTGCCAGTTGCCTGGGTACCTGAGTTAATTACTTCAACGGAGACTGCAAGACAAGACGGTGACATCGGTCGTTTTCAGATATTAAAGGGAGCTGAGTAGGTACCCTGACGATGCCGCTTCTCCTTCCCAAATGGAGGTTTTGTATGCATGATAGGTAACAGGGTCTCTAATGTCAATACCTCTGATTTTATACAAATGCCAATAAATGTGTTCAGCAAACACCTAAGAGCTCATAAGAGAGCCAGGGAAGGCCTGAGGCCGGCTGTGTCAGTATGGGAGTGGAAGAACAAAACACCCACTGACACACAAAGTAGGATCTGTCCAAGAGGGAGGGAGCAAACCACCTGAGGGGATCCCAGTGATGCCAAAGTCAGAGAGGATGGCAAGGAGGACCGCATTGACAACAGAGGAGAGATCTAGTAGGATGAGGACCAGATGACATGGTGGTATTTCTAGCCACCCGTAACGTGTCTCCAATGATAAGTAGTGCCATCTCGCTGGAATGGCCCCTCATGAAGGATGAAGTTTTAATTCCATTTATCCATCCCACCATTTACACAACCCAAGACACATGATGGAAAGGCGCAATATAAATGATCAATTATGAAATCATCAGGTGTTTCATCCTGACGTGCACCTAACACCAAAGACACCAGCTAGCCTGGTAGATTATTTTCTTAATGTGTGATAAGGAAGGAATGTCCAAATCAGGCTAAGAAGCTGCTATCTGTAACCTCTTACTACCCGTCTCACTGCCTTCGTTGCACCCGAAGTATTCCACCACAGCGCGGTCCTTCTGGTCCACTAATTATCCTCTGTTTCTAATTGGTTCCCTCTCTCTCACCCTTTCAACCCCTAAAAGCTGTTGTGTGGTGAGCATACTGGCACATCATCCAGGTGGGTGCAACACATTGGTGGTCTGATACATGAATATGTCGCTTTGGACACCTGACAGACATGAGGAGATCTTTGTGAATTCTTTGAAGAAGGCCGCCATACTTTTGAGATGTTTTAGGCGTTTTTTGGCCTGTAGATGTAAAATAAACGAATGGGATGCCAGTCCATCGCAAAAATCTGTCGCACAGTTACAGTTGGAAAAAACATTTAGGAGAAAAGTGAAGTAAGAGAAAAGAGCGCACCCAGCACAGGGAGGGCATACAATCTTCACATAATAAGCAGGTTTGAACCCAGGTGCTGTGAGGGCTGCCTATCTTTGAACATGAAAACATAAGAAATTTGACAAATGAGAGGAGACCATTCAGTCCATGAAGCCTGTTTGTTTAGCTAACAGCTAAGCTGTCCCAATATCTCCTCCTGATTCTTCTTAACGGTTGTCAAGGATTCTACTTCATCTCCATGTCTTGGTAGTTTGTTCCAGAGACCCACAACTCTTTGCATAAAGAAGAGCTTCCTGACTTCAGTCTTAAATACACTTCCCCTTAATTTCTACTGATGTCCTCGAGTACAGGATTCACTGTTTAGTTATAAGAAGTCAACCGGATCTACTTTATCAATGCCTTTGAGGATTTTAAACTACCTGGATGAGGTCCCCACACTTGAGGTCTTCTCTGCTCAGACTAAACAGGTTTAATCCTCTGAGTCTGTCACAGTAGGACGTGTCCTTAAGTCCCATGATGCACTTGGTTGCTCTCCTCTGCACAGCTTCAAGTGCTGTTATGTCTTTCTTGTACTGTGGTGACCAGAACTGCACACAGTACTCCAGATGTGGTCTTATTAGTGCATTAGCATAATGCCCCTTGACTTAAATTCAACAGATTTTATGATATATCCTTTTATTTGCTGTTTTAATTGCTTAGTCAATGAAAACGTTCTGTCAACATAAACCCCTAAATCCTTTTCAGAGGTCGTTTCCTGTAGCTCAGTGTCTCCCATCTTGTATTTATAACTGATGTTCCTTTTGCCCATGTGTAGCACTTTGCACTTTTCTACATTTAACTGCATTTTCCAAATGTTTGTCCAGTTCTGAAAGTTCTCCAGGTCATCTTGAACTCTTTGGTGTCTGCCACCCCTCCATTTTTAGTACCGTCTGCGAATTTCACAAGTTTGCTAAATGTACCAGGATCAATGTCATTAATATAAATCAGAAAAAGTAACAGACCCCTGAGGGACTCCACCGATAGCAACATCCTCCTCTTATCTGTACTCCTTGTCTCATGTTGGTTAACCATCTTGAGATCCAGTTTTGCAGGTTACCATCGGTGCCTACAGCTTCGAGTTTTAATCTTTGGTGGGGGACAACTGAGTCAAAGTCATTTTGAAAGTTGAAGTAAATTCTGTTGAAGGCTTAGCTTTTGTCAACTACTGCAGTTGCCTTTTCAAAAAAAATCTAAAAGACTGACTTGAAGACCCACCTCTCAATGAAATTCATTGGTCAAGAATTCTGTCTTCATTTCAGAAATTCCCTCCCATGAGTCTTTGGGGGGGGGGGGGGGGTTTTTTAGGGGCAGGTTCGTAGGGCAGTTTTATACACAATTTACATTACATTTCTATTATTATTAAGTTATAATATTGTAATAGAAACTATACAGCTTACCATAATGCAGAATCAGCGGGAGCTCGAACTTGTTTTTCTGCAACCAGACGATCCCATCTGGGGACGATGGAAGACAGTGACACACGAAGTGTGTCGCTTATGTTCAGTCTACTCCGTAATCTCGTTTTGGTTGCTGTCACTGCAGAAAACGCTGCCTCACAAAGATAGGATGTTGGAAATGGAAGCAGCTTCAATAGTTTCTTTCGTGTTAATTTTAATCTCCACCTGCCTACAAGTTATGCTGATGAGAATTTTTCTCAGCATTTCCTTGCGATAATACACTTTCAGGGTGCGAATGATGCCCAAACCCAATGGCTGAAGCACTGCTGTGCAATTGGGCGGGAGGAATTCAACGCGAACATTATCTGAATGTGGAAGTATGTTGTGGGCAGCACAGTTATCAATCAGAAGCAGAATAATCCTCTTCTTCATCTTCATATTGTGAGGTTTCTGAACTCTTTTGGGAACCCCCCACCCAACGGGAACGTCACACTGAAGTGCGTCCCGAAGCGCGATTGCACCATCTGTGTAAGATTGTTTGTCCGTTACCGGGGCAGGGAAACAGCAGGCTCACAGCGTGTTGTCCCGTTGACAGAGGTCCCAAGAGAGTTTAAAAACAGCACATTTTCTTGAATGAGTGCCGCATTAATAGGAATGTTTATTGAAGGAGCATCACTGAACCACATAAAAATGGCTTTTCCGATGTCTTCATATGCGGCAGTTCACATACGTTTGCAACCCGAGATTTTTCTTCTTTTTTGCATATAACAAAGACATATGCATTGCATTTGTCATTCCAACAGAGTGCACATCACAAACATTAACACTGTTATCGTGTTTTCATGTCTGCCATTTCTATAGAAGGGTGACAATGAGTTAAATTCCGATGGATGTTTTTCAAATGTTGATGAGTAATAAGCAAAAGTATCACTGAAAACCAAAGAAAACAAAAACAGCAAAAAAAACAGTACGAGCAAAGTTCGAAGAAAGTACGTTTTTTTACAATGTTTCTGTTTGGGGATCGTTGTGCAAATGTGCACAACTGAGCTGCGACCACAGAACTAACTGCTCTGTGGGTGATTCATTCAAGCATTTTAAGGCCACTTCGTTGTAATGAAAGTATCTGCTGCTGAATGTACTTCGTAGTAACGAGATTTCTATAGACTTGTGTCATATGGGGAAACTGTCAGAAACATAAAAATACTTTGTTGTAATACTCTCACACCGCGGTCTCTCTCCTCTCTCTGCAATGCTGCAAAGCCCCGCCTGCCTAGTGTTATGAAAAGTGTCCTCAGTAAAGGGGGCAGCCTTTTTGCTGTAGCCCTTCACCAAGTGAGTCTCGCAGTCTGGCTGTCAGACAGTAGGCCGCGGACCAGGGGTTGGGGACCCCTGGTCTAGCAGGCATGGTATAATGGATGGACCAGCAGAAGCCAAGAGTTGGGAGCTGTGTCATCCCCATATGCTAGGTGGCAGTTGTGCTTGTATGGACCTGAAGGGGTACTTGGGAGTCCGAAAGTGCAGCCCTCTAGGAGTCCCTGAGTACCAATGTAGGGCACCGTCAGAGGAGGACCTCCCTACTTTCTTTATTTCAGGAAGCCACGGCATAGCATCAGAAGCATTGCTGGGTTCGGAGCCCACTGCCTCACATTAATGAGTCAAAATTGGGAGGCAGAGGGCAACACTCAGCAGAGGTAGAGAGAAAGTTGTGAAAAAGTGTTTTGAGAGAATAAAATCCTTTTTTCATTACAATAATGTGTGGTGCATTACTGTATCTTAGGTTTGGGGACCAGTGGCGTCCCCTTGTGATCACACTCCCTAACTGGAAAATGAAAGGAAAGAGCTCCTGTCCAAGTGTCCATTCGATCTGTCCATTTCAGCTAAGAGGCTCCTTGTAAATGTCCATTTTTTACAAGTGAGCAGAGTTCTTTACGCACGTGTCAGAAGAGCAACTTAATGCTCCATTTTTGCAGTAAGGCAACAACTGGAATGAGCTGAGCTCTCTTTTTAAAAAAAGTCTAATGAAAAGGCAGCAGCTCTCCTCCATCTCTTTCTCGCCCAAATTAAGCACACACACACCTGGCCTTCTTTGTTCTAGCAGTGCAGACAGTTACTTAAAACAGCAAAAAAAAAGGTACCAATTCATTATCACACACGCACAAGGTCAATTCCCCTGGGAATCAAAGCTGCACTTTCTAACTAAGCAGATCCCACAATCTTCTCCTTTCGGCTGCTCCTGTTAGGGGTTGCTACAGCACACTGCATTTATGTTCATCATAACAAGACTTTCAGGTTTAGGCCTATCACCAGTTGTACAGGTTAAAACGTACATCAAGTATACTGACTCTCAAGAGACAGTAAAGTAAAATGAAAAAGCCCGGGAGATATGCATTTGTTATAGTTTACACCATTTTACTTTTAATAAAAATGAGAAACAGTGGTTACTCCATACTTTACTGAAAACTAGTTCCGCCTTGTTCCAACTTAGAGGGAACTTTTTCATCGATGTGCACACACATTTCACAGTCAGCAGTATATGTACCCAGCAAGAAGCACTTTCATTAACACAATACGAGGTGAGACACAAAAATAACTGGACTGGGCTTGGGGCAATCCTGGAAAACCATCTGGAGGTCGGCTAGACGTGAATCATAGAGCTATACAGTACACCCCCAAAATTCACGGGGGTTACATTCCTAGAGCACCCGCAAATTGTGAAAAAACGCAAATTTTGGATGTGGTTAAAAAAATGCCTATTTTTATAGTTTAAACTTTAAATATGCCCCCAAAACACTTTAATTTAATTTCAAACTCAGCTTAATACATTACCTAAAAAAAGAATGTAAATGTAAACCCGTATACTGTACAGTACTGTACTGCTATGTCTCCAGCAGTGCTAGAATGTAAAATACCGATGTTACAGCTATATGTACTGTTATTCATGCAAGTGCGTTTTCATTGCCAGAAGCCTTAGAAGGTGCAGGGCGTTTCAGCGGCATCTTGGGGCTTTAACCCTTAAACTGCCACATACTTGGGGGTTAATGCATCTCTGAACACCAAATACTTTTTTGCTGCACTTTAAGTAAACATCACAATTCACAAAGAAAAAGTGAAATTTTAATGGAACACATTTTTTTCATGCAAAGAGCATCACAATTACTGCAACACTGATCATTTTACACACTGCTAATGAACTGTAAAAACTATTTAAAAAACTACTGGAACAATATGTACAAGGTGCAACTGACGCTATGGATGAAATTCAGTAAATCACTGAGCCAACTGCGCTTGAACTGGCTGCACTCAAGCACACAGAGGTAAGCACTGATGCTTGCAGGCTTGTCCAGTGCAGCGGCTCAGTCTCAGGGGCAGTGAGGCTGCAGGGTGTCACACTTGGGTCACAGAATTGCACAGAAACACAGGAGATTGTAGAGACAGGAACTTTATTCAAACACTTCAAACAAACATGTCTCTTTCAGAAGTAAAAGGAGCTCAGTATGCAGTTAGTTCTTGATTAAAGAATAGACAAACATCATAGGGGAGCACAACGGGAGCGGAATCCCCAACAGGAGCAGAGGATGTCTGGGGGAGGTGAGAGAAACAAAGCAATCAGCCGAAAAGGACAAGTGCTGTTCAGGCTTTTAAGTATGTGTAGCGTCGTGCGAGAAGCATATCACGCGACAGAGCAGCCACAAGTAAGCCAAGCAAGTAAGGGGGCAATGTGAAAGTAGTCTATCAGCGTTTTTTAAGAGGGGTTTTTGAGGAGTATCCGTGTTTTCTAGGGGTGCGTTCAGCCCCCCTGCTCACAAGGGGCTGGCAGTGGCCATGAGCTGGCTGCTCAACGAATGTATGGCACTGATTGATCAGCTCCTGCCTGCTCGCAAATGGCATTGGGAAACAACTATAGCCGGTTGTGGTGGTTTAAGGGTTAAGAGGAACAAAACAGAAAACACAAGAACACTCAACTGGGGATGCATCACAGTCAATCAGCAGCAAGGAGAAATGAATAACGCTGTAGCGGTCCGGTGCCACTAAGATTCACACCGTCGAGAAAATGGTGATTTATTTA
This sequence comes from Polypterus bichir lapradei, assembly GCA_026402145.1. Classification (NCBI taxonomy): domain Eukaryota; kingdom Metazoa; phylum Chordata; class Cladistia; order Polypteriformes; family Polypteridae; genus Polypterus; species Polypterus bichir. The sequence continues at coordinate 42,757,396 of JANRMT010062834.1, read as the reverse complement.
TTTTTATGGTGGAGATTCCAGGGACATACCCAGCCTTAACCCGACCCGCACAAACTCATAAACAGAGACAAAAACAAAGCAAACCGGTTATCAAACAGCTAATAAAGAATGTAATGAAAACAAATGAAACAAATGAAAACAACAATGTCACCCCTGTTTCCCTTACGGCAATTACACATTAAATACAACAAAGCACAAAGAAAACACACGCAGTAAATCATGAAAAACGTTCATGAAAAACGGCAATGGATGAAATGTAATGATAGGAATAGATAGTCCAGAGATCCCACATTAAATGGGAATGTAAAGATAGTCCTACCACTAGTTCCTGAAATGGTGAAGACGGGTGGACGGTTCAGGAGTGCTCCTTTCTTTGCAGGATGGCCATGAATCCACTTACAGTCCTCATGTACACAGGCAGACGACAGACAATCCAGACGCCAACAACAAAACGATCCAGGACAAAACGAATAAGTACAGGTAACCCAACAGAAGGCAGGCAGAGAGACAGGAACTTGAAACACAAATTACAAAAACTTTTTTTTTTTTGCTTTTGGTCACTGGCCCGCTTTTTAAAAGCCGCGCTAACATCCTTTGACCCCAACTGCCCCAGCACCCTCAGCAGAATACCAATCAGAGCCACTGCAGGGACTGCTAGGAGTTGCAGTTTCAAATTCTGTTGGCTGCTTTCACCATCCCAAGCCGTGTTTTCCTCAACAGTTGCTTCCTGTTCTCTCTACAGTACAGTATTGCCACGAAAAAAGCCATAAAAATTGTGGAGGATATTTGCGGTTTCCGCTGACAATTATTAGATCTGAAAAATCTGTGAATGACTGAGGCTGCGAACTCTGAACTGCAACTTTGCGGGGGTCTACTGTATCCCCTCCTACACGCCCTCTCAAACCGTCGACCGGTTAGGTACAGTGCATCCGGAAAGTATTCACAGCGCATCACTTTTTCCACATTTTGTTATGTTACAGCCTTATTCCAAAATGGATTAAATTCATTTTTTTCCTCAGAATTCTACACACAACACCCCATAATGACAACGTGAAAAAAGTTTACTTGAGGTTTTTGCAAATTTATTAAAAATAAAAAAACTGAGAAAGCACATGTACATAAGTATTCACAGCCTTTGCCATGAAGCTCAAAATTGAGCTCAGGTGCATCCTGTTTCCCCTGATCATCCTTGAGATGTTTCTGCAGCTTAATTGGAGTCCACCTGTGGTAAATTCAGTTGATTGGACATGATTTGGAAAGGCACACACCTGTCTATATAAGGTCCCACAGTAGACAGTTCATATCAGAGCTCAAACCAAGCATGAAGTCAAAGAAATTGTCTGTAGACCTCCGAGACAGGATTGTCTCGAGGCACAAATCTGGGGAAGGTTACAGAAACATTTCTGCTGCTTTGAAGGTCCCAATGAGCACAGTGGCCTCCATCATCCGTAAGTGGAAGAAGTTCGAAACCACCAGGACTCTTCCTAGAGCTGGCCGGCCATCTAAATTGAGCGATCGGGGAAGAAGGGCCTTAGTCAGGGAGGTGACCAAGAACCCGATGGTCACTCTGTCAGAGCTCCAGAGGTCCTCTGTGGAGAGAGGAGAACCTTCCAGAAGGACAACCATCTCTGCAGCAATCCACCAATCAGGCCTGTATGGTAGAGTGGCCAGACGGAAGCCACTCCTTAGTAAAAGGCACATGGCAACCCGCCTGGAGTTTGCTAAAAGGCACCTGAAGGACTCTCTGACCATGAGAAACAAAATTCAATGGTCTGATGAGACAAAGATTGAACTCTTTTTGTGAATGCCGGCCATCACGTTTGGAGGAAACCAGGCACCGCTCATCACCAGGCCAATACCATCCCTACAGTGAAGCATGGTGGTGGCAGCATCATGCTGTGGGGATGTTTTTCAGTGGCAGGAACTGGGAGACTAGTCAGGATAAAGGGAAAGATGACTGCAGCAATGTACAGAGACATCCTGGATGAAAACCTGCTCCACAGCGCTCTTGACCTCAGACTGGGGCGACGGTTCATCTTTCAGAAGGACAACGACAAAGCCCCATAGAGCACAAGTTCCCGAAAATCAAAAGTGACCTGAAGGGAACACATTTTGCTTCAATGGATGAATGTGAAGACAGAAACGGCAAACCTGTTGAAGAGCCTCAAGCAAGAAGACTTCCAGAACTGTTTCAATCAATGGAAGATACGTAAAGAGAGGTGTAGTGATCGGGAGGGGGAGTATATAGAAGGAGACAATGTTTAGCCTGCTGTACTTCATCAATAAATATTTTTTTAACAATCCAGTTATTTTTGTGTCTCACCTCATATATAACAACATTAATCAAAACCATGAGTCAAACCGATCTTTCATCAGATCCAAAAAGGGAAACCGAAATTCAGGAATTGTCATGAAATTGAGGGAGTTCTAAAAGCACCAGTTCAAAAAACACAGTTGCCCACTAGTGGAAGGAAAGCGCAGTCAAAAAACCCCAACTAGAAACTCAAAGGGCAGAGAAGTCATCTTTATAAAAATAAAAAGGGTTATTTTTGAGAAAGACTTTGCAATACACAAAGCCCCATAGAGCACAAGGAATTGTCTGAAATGGCAAGGCAATCCACAGTGAACAAAGTCTCAATATAGAATCCAAAAATCACGGTCATAAAACAGAGCAGAGGTTCAAAAAAAAAAAAAAAATCAATGAACAAAGACCAAATACAAAATCCAACGGGCGTAGTCAAAAACAGAGCACAGGGTCAAAATCCAGAAAACACAAAACAACAGCAATAAAACAAGAAACACTCCACTTTCTAGCGCATTTTCAATGAACCACCAGGAACTATGAGAGGCCCCCCCTTAAATAGGCTGGAGGGCCGTTCCTGTTAGTGATTGGCAGGCGGCACTGCCACTTGGGGAGCCAAACTATCTGGAATTTTCTATTTAACGTATCCCAGCACCAGTCAGTCAAAAATATTGCATCACTTTCAGAGTGAGGTCCACCAGTTTGTCGTCATTCAGATGTACCAGGATGGCATCAAGTGCACAGGTAGGATAAGGCATGTGGACCATTGGTAATAATTGTCAAACTGCAGTTGGTCCAAACTATCTGGAATATTCCATTCAGTATCTCAGCACCAGTCAGCCAAAACATTTGATCACATTGAGAGTGAGGTCCATCACTTTGTCATCACTCGGATGGTAAACTTGCGTTTACTTTGGCACTGGGAAATTTGCAACTGGTTTTCAGTGAGTCATTGAGGATGTTTCTGATGGCGCTGATGAATCGGTCACTAAGTGCTTTTAAAATGTGTCCTGAAATTCCATTTGCTCCCGATCGTTTGTGGACATGGATTCATTTAAAAGCCCATTCACGGAAACACAGAAGCTTGAATCACGTGAGGCTGTGGGAAAATTGCACAAAGGGACGTTTGATAGCGTGATCAAAGTTGGCATAGAAAGCATTAGGTTCTTCTGGGAGAGAGAATGTGACTGTGAGTGGATTGGGTCTTTGTTTGTAACGCCTGAAGATCTGTAAAGCTTGCTACCTTTTTATGTACATCACGACCGCTGCTCTGCTCAGTTTCCAGCTTACCCTGAACGTTTACACACTTTAACTGTTTTCCAGAACCCATGCCTGCATTTCTTGAATGATTCCATACTGTAAACAAGATATTCATTCCTCTGAACCTTCATTAAACTGGTAACCCATAGTTTCCTACTCAGAAAGCAACGCATAGTTTTCATAGGCACACAGTCATCCACGGTTTTGATAAATCCTGAAACACGTGGTTTAAACTACCAAGCAGTGTGACAGAGTGCAGGACTTTGGGGACCTTCAGGTCTTGATTTGTGGTGATTATTGGACAATCTAGATCGGGGTTTTGATCTCTGGGCCTGAGGGGCTGCAGTGGCTGCAGATTTTCATTCTAACCCTTTTCCTAATCAGTGACCAGTATTCGCTGCTAATTAACTTCTTTTCCCTTCATTTTAACAGCCCTGTTTTTAAGGATTCAGTCTTCTGAATTGATTCGTTTCTTCATTAAATGACAGCCAAACAGAAATGAGACGTGAAACGAGCCGACAGATGACCAACTAAACTGGGATTTCAAACTCCAGCCAATTTCACTCCAACCAATCTCTTAATGAGAAGCTGATTCTTGCTGTTAATTAATCTCGTTATTTAATTCTACAGCTTGTCTTCTGCTCTCATTCTGCCACAGCACATATTTCTAAAACTGTTGATTTTTCTGTTTTTTCTGAGAACGCCTTCAAAATGTTTTGGTGAGCTGAGCGATCAACCTTACTGAGACCTTCACCTTTATTTTCAGATATTGTGTGATGGGTGCAGGTGAGCTGGAGCTTCATGTATAAATGGTGCATACGCATTCCACGTTCAAATCGCGATGTATAAAACCTAAACTTGTCGTAAAGCCACGGTAGCTCATACCCTGTCATACGCAAGTTCTCCGCTCGGTTTTGCAGACTGGCGGCACCCAGTGTCAAAGCAGTGCTACTGTTCCTGTGTGGTTTCCCTCACGCTGCTATATCTCTTTGATTCCTTCAGCTCCTAAAGGTAAACATAATCCTTTGATTATGCAATTTAATAGGATCCTGAGTAGGCATGAACAGGAGGCTGATGGTGTTTTGCCAAACGCCTTTCTGGGATTGTATTGGGATCAAAGGGAGCCCGTTTGTCTGGAGGAGATTAGCATAGGCCGACTGCATGACTCTTGGTGCAGCAAGGTTTAGACTGTCCTGCCCCTCGCCCTAAATTCTTAACTTAAGGTGGGTGGAGGTGGGCAGTTTGATTTTAACATAGTCCCTGATGTTAATCCTAGATTGGGTGCCTAAACTTAATTTGTAGATGGGGTGCCTAATCTTAAAGATAGTGTCCTTTTATTTTGCTATGCTTGGCATTTTAGGGAGGTCCTTGGATTGGACTGTCCTGCCCCTCAACCTAAGTACTAAACTTAAAGTGGGTGGGGGTGGGCAGTTTGATTCTAACGGGTCCCTGATGTTAAGTTTCAGACTGGGTGCCTAAGCCTAAAATATAAGTCTTAAAAAAGAGTAGCTTTTCTGTTGAGTGGTTTTTATGTTGATGGAATACATTAACTTAGATTTAAGGGTTTTCCATCTTAAGTAAAGATGTGTGAGAGGGTGAAGTCCGAATTTTAATTTTTACCCAAATTTTTTAGCGAGGGGGAATTCTAGTAGGCCAGTTTGAAGGTTTTTTAATATAACTCTAAGATAAAACACCAGAATATCTATAAGTCTAACATACCCCAAAAAAATGCTTAAACTTAGTGTGCCGGATTAAGAACCTCTTTTTAGATCTATTATGGAAGGGGATGGTTTTCAATCTCAGATACATATCTGATTTTGAAGTAGATGTGTTCGAGTAGTTTTGGAATTATTAAACCTTACATTTAGAGATACAGTATTTATAATGGGCTATAGGCATTATGAATAGGCATTAATAAAGGTGTATTTAAATAGATTTTAATCTGGAATATGTGTCCGTCGGGTGTTGGAAAGTGCATTAAGCATGACTGTATGAAGTGTACCCGTGCATCTTTACCCCTCGGGGTAAAAAATCTCTATTAACCCTAACCTGACGCAGCTTTATAAATACACTGAAATTAACTGCATATTGTTTATTAGTTTAAGGCATCTGATTGTAATTAACTTGTAACAATATAATGGTCCACGGAATGGCCAAACTACTCTAAATACCATAGCTGCTTTAGCGTTGTTACTCTCACTATACCTTCTTCTTTTTCTTCTTTCAGCTGCTCCCGTTAAGGGTTGCCACAGCAGATCATCTTTTTCCATATTACTCTCACTGCACCACTCGGAGTATTTATATCACTGTATCTGAGTGTGAATCACAGGAGTACAGCAGCTGATCGGAAAGAAAATTATCGTTATACAGCATCAAGCACACGCTGCCTCAGCCATGCTGTCTGTTGAACTGCTCTCATATGGCAAACGCTTCAGAGCCTTTCCTGTACGGACCTCACGGTTCAGAAACAGTTTTATCCCAAGAACTCTAAACGCACTTCATCAGTCCATCAAGTGCTCCTTGTAGAACTGTCTGTACTTGCAAGTTTACAGTGAGGTAATTGTACTTTTTATACAGTTATTATATTGCACAACCTGAGCCACTTTATAAAGCGCTTATTTACATATGATGATGATATCATTTTTAAGATGAAATGCAGCAAAATATGTTTATTATATTATACAGATAAAAATTTTAACTACACAGTGCCGCAGCGCTAGCGAGGAGCTGTCGCTCTGTTCACGGATTGTTCCTGCCTCGCACTGTATTCTTGCTGGTGTTGGCGTGACACTGGATCGGATAGATGGATAGAATAATTAAACATGTATTAACGAAGATATTTCAATGTTCCTTAAAAGTTTTGAAGAATCGGCGCTCTAAGCTTACAGATGGCTTAACGTCTATTACAGAGCTGATTGTGTGGCGATCGGTTACTTGGAGAAAGAAAAGGAAGGACAAGAATTGGAGGTTAGTACATTTGAAAAAGACATCACTTCTGTAATAAAGCATTTCATCAAAGGTCACGCACGGCGCAGCAATCATCTAGCGTAAGACATGAACAATCACTGCGCCACCGTGTTCCCATGTTTAATAACATGCTTTAACTCTTATCATCATGAAAATGATATCAAGTACACATCTCAGTATTTTAATTATTCAGAGAGCTGTAATATCACAAATGTAATGGATTCTGTGTCCTGTCGGAGAAAGAGAAAGAACGGAAGCACGTAGTGATTCACACACATAGAGCACATAGAAGATCAAATACAAAACAAAGCATTTAACATGCTACTTTAGTTACGATGGGATTTAAGAAACTAGTAAATTAAACGATTTTAAGATGAAGTTTATGATGTTCTACTTCAATGACAAAATAAACTACGTGATTAAAGTGGAAATTTCGAGATTAAAGTTGACATTTCGTGGTTTTTTCCCACTGTGTTTCTATTTTTTTTCTCTGTACCCTAATAAGCTTTCATATGACACTCAGACGGTGGGCTACGACTCGCCTTTTCACGGCGACTTTGATATCTGACAACTTCTTTTTTATTTCAGGCACTGTGCGACTTTGTGAACTTGAGCTTTTCAGTTTCTCCGACACGCTATGTCACTCGATCAACTTGCTTTTGTTGATTATACCACTGTTTAAATCAACAAATAGTACGTTTTTCTTTGCCTCCACTTGGTATTCACTGAAATTCTTCTATTTTCCCCCGTACTTTTGCCATTGTCTTTTCACAGAAGGCTGAGCTTAAGGGCTATTTATATTGATTTGCATATTCAAAGAGGCGGAATTCTGGGAGGAGTTGGGGAGTGGCAGCAGGTGCGTTAAATTCTATGCTGACCGGGATTTATGTAGTGGAAGGACGTGAAAGTTGGCGAACGCACATATTTATGCATCTGGATTTTTTTGTGCGTAAGTACATTTCCGCTTTTGTCCTTACACCATGTTATAGTGTGAATTCTACACACGGCGTTATGCATGAGGCCCCAGGTCATGTGGTGGTTGGTTTGGTGTCTCGTTATTGTTTGGCTACTAAGCTAAGCTAATAACTAAGGGCCCTGAGTCAAGTTAATTAACACTAACGCAAAAGAAGTTAATTAGCAGCAAAAACTGGTCACTAATGAAGAAGAGGATTAGAATGAAAACCTGCAGCCACTACGGCCCACCAGGACCAGAGTTTGACACCCGTGATCTACATGAACAGGATGGATGAACTCGTTGGGCTGAATGGCCTGTTCTCGTCATGAGAGCTGCTGGAAGAAAATCAAGAAAATCAGTAAGGTCCTTTAAATCTGTGTGATGAAGTCACACAAACCAAATAAACTTGATGGGCTGGGTGGTCTCCTCTCGCTTGTCAAGGAGATCAATGACAGGCAAGTTTTTTCCTCCCAATCTAATTTCTGTCATAAATTGAACCTCCAAACCAAAGGTCACCATTTAACATTCTGTGTGGCCATGCTTGCACCGGCCTTTGGCACGAACAAACGGGATTCAGCTTTGTCGTGAATGTTCGCCAAACTACTGCCATTCAAAGAACAAACAAACAAATGCATTAATAAATTCTTAAATCCATAAATCCCAGCAGCCCACTTGGCAAGCGCTTGACTGCATTGTTTTCCTGGCAGTTCAGGCTAACGCTGCAGTAAGTGCTTAGCTGGACTTGAGTCTGCATATTTCCTTTCTCTGGCATTTCTCCCAATCAAGAACTGAAAACGCTTACTTTGTGCGGTGACGTCTGCGTCCCCTGTGAGCCAGAATCAATTGAGCAGGGCCAGATGAAATCCAAGTTTGGCAGGGGGTGTATGTGGAACTGGTTCATTCAAGGCAATGCGGGAGCTGAACTGTTAATGGAAAAAGGGTTCACCTCACACGCGCCGAACTTTTGGCTGTCTAACTGCTCGGAACTGACTGTTCTTTTCCTGCTGCCCAGGCAGACACCACAGACGGGCTGCTTGAAGAGTACGGCCTGTTTTTTTTCTTTGCACGCTGTTTGATGATCTGCCCTTTAATCATAGTAAACCACCAGCTGTCACAAGCACCGAGTTCTGAAGAAGGAAGCCTTGTTCCTAAGTAAACATCTGCGTGGAAGAATTAGACACACTACCTGCTCTGTTTTAAAATGACATGACAGCCAGAATTTACAAAGTGTCTTTCAACGAGACCGTAGTAAAGAAATGTCCAAAATGGACGGCATCCAGTGCCATAAATGGACCAAGTTCTGAGCCTCGAGCAAAAGAAAAGCAACCTGATCTTGACTTTGACCTTGGATGGATTACAATGAGGCTGGGTTTCCAAAAAAAAAAAAGTAGCTACGGTTTCAAATTGAATATTGTGATTTGTCCTTGGTGAATACATAAATGGTGGGGTACAAGGGAGGCTGCTGAGGGATTGGCACGGCCAAGACGGTTTAACACACGGCTCACACGACACATCCAGCCTCTGCATAGCCGCATCCGCCTGATGCATCTCGGCCACCTCCATTGCAGAATCCATGTTCCCGTCCTTCCTGCAGCTGGCACCATCCGGCTTGCCATTACCTGCCACCGGCCTGTCTTCTGTCTCCTGAGACATCGCTAGTCGTTACGTGAGATGAACTTGGACGATGAGAACACAAATGATAAAGTTTGGTGCAAAGTCAATCAGAAGTCAAACCATCTTCAGAGAGTGAGTGCAGCGCAAAACTCTTCCAATAAATAATCCTCTATAAAACAGATTGCCTTTGTTTAAGTTAAAAACCAAGAAATCAAGAATTAAAGCAGAGCCACAATCGGCTTAATTTTCTTCCCATTGAGCCGCAGTGCGTCTCTGTCTCGTCTCCCTGCTCTCTGTCCTGGTTTTCTCAGCAGGGCTAAAATGCCAACAAATTCAGTTGATCATCTTTGCCTCTCGACCCAACCACCTCCCTTCGGCATCGATTGTGACCCACTGAGCCCAACTCCCTCATCCCACCTCTGTGCTTCAGCATCTATAGGATGACCCTGGGAGCAATCGGCCACCTCTGCTCCTCTTAATGCTGAACAGGAGCAAACCTACCCCTGCCACGCCATTCCTCTCGCTCCCCTCAATGGGCATTCCTGACCGCCTGGCCTATTCTCCTCCTCATTGACTTGATCACCTGATTCTTCCACTCATCATCTCTGCCTTGAATTTTCCTCCATTTGTTCTCGATGTTTCCTCTCTCTCCCATATCTCGATCCTTAATGATCCGAGGAGCATTTCCTGTACTGATCGTGCTTACATGTCAACGAGCAATCGCGAATTCCATCATTAAACCATCTTGGGCCACATGGTTTTCTGTCAGGATGCATCTACACCCACAAAGCCTGAGGTACACTGTTTTTTAAAGCATTATACAGACCCTTGACACCCTACATCACACGGCCTTTTTCTATCTGCTGCATCCCACTGCTGCCACCATTAGAACAGAAGAACAACCAATGCAAGGTCACCAATCCCTGAATCATAATCTAAAGGTTCCCAAAGTCCTATTCTCCATCACACTGCTTGGTCATTTATCCCATGTGTCTATGGATCTTTGCATGAAGAAAAACGTCCTAACATTTTGTGAAATCAAGTTTCTACCCACGTCCTCATATTCTTGCTTCAGAATTCATTCTAAACTAACAGCTTGGATCTGCTGTACTAATTCCTTTCATAATTTTAAACACTTAAATTGTGTCACCTCATATCTCTATTTGCTCAAACTGAAAAGGTTCAACTTAACCTTCACTAAACTAAGAACATCACAGGTAATCAATGGTTTCCTATTCAGAAAAAAAAAGTACTGTTTTCAAAGGCACAAAGTCATCCATATAAAACCAGGAGGGTGGCACCTATGAGGTAGTCAGGGTACCTTTGGGTTTGTCAGGAATTAGGAAGGATTGAGTCCTTAAATGGCAGCTTGTGTCCTGAAACAATGCATGGGCCAAGAATGAGCCAAGGTCTGATAGATACCAAGAGTCAAAAAGATCTTACACTGTGTGACAGATAGGGGGCGCTATCGCTCCCTTGAACCCTTGTCCAAGTCGCCAGACACCAGATAAAAGTCCAATAATTGACTTTATTTATTAACAACAGTGCACAAAGCACCCTCTCCTCCACAATACTCATTAAATAAACCACAATTATCACAATAAACAATTCCTCCACTCCCAGACGCGTTGCCACCCTTCCACCCAGCTCAGCTCGCCGTCTGGGAGCTCCCACAGTCCTTTTATATTCCCTGACCCAGAAGTGTTTCAATCCCCAGTCCATGTGATCCTTTATCACTTCCGGGTCAGATCAAAAGTCCTTTTCTTCACCCCGGAAGCCCGTCATTCCCCTTGTCCATGTGACTCGGACGTACTTCCGGGGCGTATGGCAAATAAACATCGTTCCTCCCTGCAGCGTCTCCTAGTGGCCCCCATGGTATCCAGCAGGGCTGTGCATAAAGACTCCAATGTTCATGATGCCCTGCTGGTCTTCGGGGCACCTCCATACTGCAGGCAGGGCTCCACCTGGCGGCTTGGGGGTATTGGCCGGGATGAACGGCCGGCCATACACCACAACTGAAAACCAAAGCGCGATCAAAAAACTGAGAGTCAAAAAGCAGGCAGAAGTGCCTTAATTGGGCAGACTTAAAAAGAGAATGTCTTTTGCTCGGCGATTCATAAAATTAAGAAAGAAATCAGCACAGTGGATCGTGACTGCTACTTTAAAATAAATTATTTAATAAAAACATGGAAATATAGGTGTGGAATAGCAGGTCCATGGCTGGGAAATTAGTGCCCCGTTTTAAATAAATAATCATGCCTCGAGAAGATGCAGGCTTCAATTGGGTGCATTTGTGCGTGAGTGAGTTACATTTAATTGGGGAACTGACTGACTGCACCACATACATGTGCGTAGGCGGGTGGTTTAGTCAGATACCTCATGATGCCACGGAGGGAGCAGCTCATCGCACCCGTACCCAAGTAGAAAGCAAATGAAAAAGGAGCCTGTGTGGGATCAAAAAGGGAGAAAGGAAATGAAAGGAAAGGAGGTTAAAGGAAGGAGAGAGAAAGGCAGCAGTGAAAGAGAGAGCCGGTATTAGATGGGAAGAAGCAGGTGGATGGGAATGGAGCCCCAGGAAGGAGTGCATGACCAGCGCTTACAAGGTGTTTTTTGAGCAAGAAGAACCATAGACTTCTTCTTCTTTTGGCTGCTCCCATTATGGGTTGCCACAGCAGGTCATCTTCTTCCATATCTTCCTGTCCTCTGCATCTTGTTCTGTTACAGCTATCACCTGCATGTCCTCTCTCACCACATCCATAAACCTTCTCTCAGACCTGCCTCTTCCCTGTCAGCTCTATCCTTAACATCCTTCTCCCAATATACCCAGCATCTCTCCTCTGCACATGTCCAAACCAACACAATCTCGCCTCTCTGACTTTGTCTCCCAACCGTCCAACTTGAGCTGACCCTCTAATGTACTTATTTCTAATCCTATCCATCCTCGTCACGCTCATCTTAACGTCTTTAACTCTGCCACCTCCACCTCTGTCTCCTGCTTTCTGGTCAGTGCCACCGTCTCCAACCCATAAAACATAGCAGGTCTCACTACCGTCCTGTAGACCTTTCCTTTCACTCTTGCTGATATCCGTCTGTCACAAATCACTCCTGACACTCTTCTCCACCCATTCCACCCTGCCTGCACTCCCTTTTAGATAGATAGATAGATAGATAGATAGATAGATAGATAGATAGATAG
>JANRMT010062834.1:42733171-42745092 GCA_026402145.1 Polypterus bichir lapradei | reverse complement strand
TAGATAGATAGATAGATAGATAGATAGATAGATAGATAGATAGATAGATAGATAGATAGATAGATACAGTAGATACTTTATTAATCCCAAGGGGAAATTCACATAATCCTGCAGCAGCATACTGATACAAAAAACAATATTAAAGAGTAATAAAAATGCATGTAAAAGCAGACAATAACTTTGAGTAATGTTAGCATTTACTCCCCCGGGTGGAATTGAAGAGTCGCATAGTGTGGGGGAGGAACGATTTCCTCAGTCTGTCACTGAAGCTACTCCTCTGCCTGGAGATGATCCTGTTCAGTGGATGCAGTGGATTCTTCATGATTGACAGGAGTTTGCTTAATGCCCGTCGCTCTGCCACAGATGTTAAACTGTCCAACTTTACTCCTACAATAGAGCCTGCCTTCTTAACAAGTTTGTCCAGGCGTGAGGCGTCCTTCATCTTTATGCTGCCTCCCCAGCACACCACCGCGTAGAAGAGGGCACTCGCCACAACCGTCTGGTAGAACATCTGCAGCATCTTATTTTTCACCCCTTTTCCACAATCCCCGTTACTCTGTACTGTTGATCCCAAGTATTTAAACTCATCCACCTTCACCAACTCTACTCCCCTCATATTCACCATTCCACTGACCTCCCTCTCATTCACACACATGTATTCTGTTTAGTTCCTACTGACCTTCATTCCTCTCCTCCCTAGAGCATATCTCCACCTCTCCAGGGTCTCCTCAACATCACATGGAATGAATTACCAAGTAGTGTGGTGGAGAGCAGGACATTTGGGACATTTAAGCCTCGACTTGATGTGATTTTGGACCATCTAAGCCAGGGTTGGGCAAATTCACTCCTGGAGGGCTGAATTGGCTGTAGATTTTCATTCCAATCAAATTGCTTAATTTGAAACCAATCCTAGCCGGTCTCAGACCTTATTTAATTTTTTGGCTTGTTAGTCCGCAATGTTAGGTTCTTATTTTGCAGATTTTTTTTCCTTTCCAAGGGTATTATCCAAATTATGTTAAGCCTAATAAGGATTTTTCTATTCAGTATTTTGTTAAACCAAATAGTGCCTGATGAATCCACTGCAAATGGAAACAGGTTAGATGGAGAACTGCTGGCTGCTCCTTTGTCATTTGCATGTTGTTGCTAATAAGGAGCCATTAAATATCAAATGCAGCGGTTTAAGACTAAAATAAGCAATTAAGGGTGGGGAACCTTAACAAGCGAGACCACTAAAAGAAGCATCAAAATGTGACTTGAGCAATAGGTGCTTCATCGGCAATGACTGACTTCCCTTTAAGAAACTTGGTTGGAACAAAACCCTGCAGCCATTGCAGCCAACCAGGACCAACACTGCCCACCTCTGATCCAGGTGGTCCTTCAGTCTTTCCTCTTGGCTCTAACAAACCCCTGTTTGTATTTTTTAGCAAAGAAGATACCAGTAGGATTATCAAAAATAGTCTGTTATGAGATGTTGGCACCAACCAGATTGTCAAGAAGTGGGACTGCTAGAGGTGACATTAGCATCAGGTGGGTAGTACAAACAGGGTAAAGCACCAGAGAAACTCACAAACAGTGCGCCCCACCATATCCTACAGTCTGGAGGTGCAGCTGTACCCCATACCTCCAAAAGACCTTTGTCTCTTTTGATAGTTAGGAGGTCAGTTTGTCCTCTCATCAGCATCTGATCAGGAAAGAGAAGGCTGTGGCCACCACTTCAGACACAGAATTCACTAAAATGAACAACTCCATTACGAGATCATGTAAAAAAAATGCCTAGTCCTCAAAACATCGATATTTCTTTTTATTTTCATTATAGTCGAGCCTGCTTCAAGATGGAGCTCCCAACCTGACCTGCTCTAAACTTGAGTGACCTTGTGAAAAATGAGCCATAGGGAGACGGCTGCTCAAAGTCTACTTTTGGTTTGTTCATGTGGTGCCAACGCGCCCCCTGCTTTTTCTTTGTTATAAGATTAAATGGGATGGCAGGGTTGGCTCCCTAGCTCTTCCCTTGGTGTTCCTGATTTAGTCGGATGATTTCAAGACGGATTTTTGGGCATTTTTGCTTAGCTCTGTTACATTGCTCATTTGTACTTTTGAAATGTATACACATATGGCTGCTGCCAGTTTATGGAAAGAGTGGTGACTCTGAGGCAAGGGATCTGCACTGGTAATCGGAAGGTTCAAACCCATTAAACTCCAAAAATGACTTTACTTCATTGGGCCCCTAAGCAAGGCCCTTAACCAACAATTGCTCCGTCCTGGGTATGGCGCTAATCTGCCTCCAGCCTTGCATGTAGGCCCTCCAACCCGCAAGGAAAACTTGGGGGTTGGTGAAATAATTGGCACTCCGGCCACCATAAAAACCCTCACACAATTTTAGTGTGGTGCTGAGGTGTCACCTGTCGCATGGCTGCACTCGGGTTCTAATCTGGGATCCTGGGTTGGTTTGTCATGTGGTGAGTGCGGCAATGCGCTGTATCAGCGTGTCCTCCTAACCTCTCTCTCCCCTCTCAGAGTTGGCACCCCTGGTGTTCCTGATTTACTCGGCTGATTACAAGACGGACCAGATCGATATGTCTTTGGGGATTTTTCCTTAGCTCTGTTACATTGCTAATTTGCACTTTTTGAAATGTATACACTTATAGCTGCTGCTGGTTTATGGAAAGACCTTTCTGGTGATCATAAAAGAACATAAGAAATTTGACAGACGAGAGAAGACCATTCAGTCCATCAAGCTCGTTTGGTTAAGCTGCCCCAGTATCTCCTCCAGGTTCTTCTTAAAGGTTGTCAGGGTTTCTGCTTCGACTCCATGTCTCGGTAGTTTGTTCCAGAGCCCCACAACTGTTTGTATGAAGAAGTGCTTTCTGGAATCAGTCTTAAATACAAATCCCCATATTTTTAGTGAGATTCCTTGAGAATGTGAGTCACAATTTAGTCAAAAGAATTCTGCTGGATCTACTTTATCGATGCCTTTGAGGATTTTGAATACCTGGATGAGGTCCCCACAAAGTTCGACACTAATCAGGTTTAATTCTCTGAGTCTGTCACAGTAAGACATGTCCTTAAGTCCCATGATGCACTTGCTTGCTCTCCTCTCTGCACAGCTTCAAGTGCTGCTATGTCTTTCTTGTGGTGTGGTGACCAGAACTGCACACTGTAGCTGCGCTACTTAAATGGCCTACAAATCCCAGCAGCCCCAGTAGCAGCTTTGGTGTTACTGGGAAGAATGATGATTAGGCGCTGTCTTTAAAAAAAGAGTCAAAAGACACCAACAGGGATCGTAGTCATCTGTGTCCATCTGTCTCTACGCCTCACACTCTGTTGGATTAGATTACAGCTCTTCCTAGATTTATGTGCTTATCCTGTGCCTGCTTGTTTGCTGTGATTTTGTCTTGGCTGGATACGTCTTCGTCTGGGGAGCACTTCCTTCTTCTTCTCCTTCTTCTTTTTCTTTCGGATGCTCCCATTAGGGGTTGCCACAGCTGATCATCTTGTCCGCAAATTGATCTGGCAAAATTTTACACCGGAGCACTTCCAGTCACGCGAAATCATCACAAAACAACTGCAGCCCAGTAGGACAAAATGAAACAAATCATGCAGAGGGCTGTTCACTGGGGGTCTTCATTCTACTCACCGTCATCATCTCCACCTGCTGTACTGGACTGTGTCTGGATGGTCTCATTAATGTTCATCGTGTTCTGTTTGGTTTCATGTGTTCAGTGTTTCTTAAATAATTATTGCCACTGGGGGAATTTGGTTGGAATTTTGTGTACGCGTTATTTGTTTATTGATTGTTTTTTACATTCTTCAGTTGCCATACTGTGTTCTTTATCTATTCATTTTGAGTCGCTTTATTGCTTGTATCTGGTTGTGAGTATGTGAGCCTGGTCAAGACTGGGTACGTTCCTGAGGTCCCCAAAATTTACTATACAGTAAAGCATTAAGGCCTGTGTGGCCAATCCATCTAAGCAATCTGATTGGGCAGTCTGGGATTGGTGTGATGAGTCACTTTGGCTTTTGGTGATGAGCTGAAAGAGGAAGTGCATGTGTTAGATGCACGAGGAGGAGTGAAGGTGCAGGCTGAGAAGGTCGCCTTTAAATACAGGACAGAAGGTGAGAAGGAGCCTCGAAAATAATGACTGAGAAGTGAGCTTCACGGAAACACACTGGAGAGACGGACCTCCGGTGAAGAGATGTTCAGATACCAAGGAATGGTGTTGAAGGTACGTGTAGGGCAAAAATTTTACAATCATTCTATTACCTGTCTTTGATAGGAACCATGGCTAGTAAAATAAATACAGTAATATTAAAAACAGAGAGAATCTGAGCGGCTCATCCTGAATGCCACAACACGATACTCCAGATCAGTGCTTCCCAACCTCAGTCCTGGAGACCCTCTGTGGCTGCAGGTTTTTGTTCCTAATCAGTGACAACACCTGATAACACTGATCTTCTTTCATTAACTGGTATTCTTTTCTCTTATTCTACATTCAGAAAAGCACAGCAGCGGGATTTTTACATTTATATGACATTTGAAATATTCCTGCTTTTGCTATTGATTTAAATCCATAACTCTCTTTTGTTGATTTCATTTTATTTTGCCTTTTCTCTGTGCAGTTTTCCTCCTTTGTTGTATCTTATTAATAAGAATTAAAAATGAG
The DNA here is from genome assembly GCA_026402145.1 of Polypterus bichir lapradei. Classification (NCBI taxonomy): domain Eukaryota; kingdom Metazoa; phylum Chordata; class Cladistia; order Polypteriformes; family Polypteridae; genus Polypterus; species Polypterus bichir. The sequence continues at coordinate 42,740,431 of JANRMT010062834.1, read as the reverse complement.
CAGAGCAGACAACACTGAATAATCAAAGGCTGCAATTACTTTAGCGTCAGACCCACTAATTAGTAAATAATGGATTAATTAAACAATTAGAACACCTGGAAAGGCAGAATGAAAATATTGTTAAAAAGAACAAAATACATTATTCCCATATAACTATTTGGTAAATGTTATTATTAATTTTTTTTTACCAAACTTAGTTTTCTAATTTCTATAATTTTCCCAAAGCACAGAACCTGTGAAATAACAGTTCACTTAATTAGCCCAGGAGTCCAATTAAAACCAGAAGCTGGTTGGAACAAAAACCTGCAGCCTCAGTTGGTCCCCAGGACCGGGTTTGGGAAGCACTGCTCTAGATGTGGTCTCACTAGTGCATTACATAGTCTGAGTGTAACGTCCCTCGATTTATATTCAACAGTCTTTACGATATAACCTAACATTTTATTTGCCTTTTAAATGGCTTTGGCACATTTCTTAGATGTTGAGATTATTGGGTCACTGTAAGCTTTTCAGAGGTTGCTTCTGGTAGAGTGGTGTCTTCCATTTTGTATTCATAATTGACGTGTGTCACTTTTTACAAATGTCAAATTTATTTATATCACACATTTAAAACAACATAGGAATGCTGTGGCCAAAGTGCTTTACAATAATAGAATAAAAGAAAACATACAATTAACATGAATAACATAAATAGAAATAAAATATAAGAACATAAATAAAATAAATAATAAATAGAAGTAATGTTACATAATCACAATAGGGAAACCATCAGTATTACTGAAGGTCACAGAATGCAAGTGAATAGAAATGAGTTTTTAATCTTGCTTTGAACAATCCAATTATAGACGACTCCTTTATGTGATGAGGTAAAGAGTTCAACAGGCGAGGAGCAGCAGCTGCAAAAGCCCTGTTCCCCCTTAGTTTTACACTTAGTACGAGGGACAACAAGAGACAACTGACCAGAAGATCTAAGCACTCTAGATGGCTGGTGTAAAGCACACAGTTCGGATAAAAAGGCAGGAGCAAGCCCATGTAAAGATTTAAAAACTAGCAATAAGATTTTAAAATCAATTTGAAAACTGACAGGCAGCCAGTGTAAAGAAGCTAATACTGGAAAAACAGAGTCATACTTTCTTGCCCCAACCAGGAAGCGAGCGGCAGCATTCTGGACCAACTGTAACCTGCGTATCAGGGATTTGCTAATCCCAGAATACAGTGAGTTGCAGTAATCAAGGCGCGAGAAGATAAAAGCATGAGTAGCTTTCTCAAGATCCCTAGAAGATAACAAAGGCTTGATCTTACCTAAAAGATGAAGCTGGAAAAACCAACTCTTGACTACAGAATTAACCTGTTTCTCAAAAGAGAGGTTACTGTCAAAGATAACACCAAGACTGCGGATTTGAGGTTTGCCAAAGACAGAGAAAGAGCCGAGAAGACCAATTTGTGCTTTAGCTGATAGACCTACTATAAGCACCTCCGTTTTATTTTGATTCAGATCAAGAAACTTATTAGATATCTAGGATCTTAGTTCACAAAGACAGTTGTGCAGTTGATTTAGGCAGGCAGGAATACAAACCTGCGTATCATCAGCATAGCAATGAAAAGAAATGTTACATTTCCTAAAAATCGCTCCAATAGGGTGAAGGTATATAGAGAATAAAATAGGACCCAAAATGGATCCCTGAGGAACACCACATTTAAGAGGAGCAACAGACGAAAAAGAGGAATTTAAAGTCACTGAAAAGTGTCTACCAGTTAAATATTGACCTGAACCAGTTAAGAGCAGCCCCTTTAAGCCCAACAAGATGTTCAAGCTGCATCAGCAATATCTCATGGTCAATAGTGTCAAAGGCAGTGGTCAGGTCAAGGAGAAGAAGGACTGCAGCGCCACCTGAGTCAGTAATAATAGAGATGTCACTGAATACTTTAAGGAGGGCTGTCTCAACACCATGATAACGCCTAAAACCAGATTGGTAGATCTCAAATAAATTATTGGAGTTAAGGTGATCAACCAATTGATTATAAATAATTCTTTCTAAAATACTGGCCAGAAATGACAGTTGGGAAATTGGACGAAAATTGGCTAAAACTCCAGGATCTAATTCTGTCTTTTTTAGACGTTAGATTGCAACCCAGTTCTGAAGGTTGTCCAGGTTGATTTGAATTATTTTTTTGCTCAGTATCTATCTCTCCAATTGTTGTATCATCTATGAATTTGATAAATTTACTAACTACACCAGAAATCCATGGCATTAACATAAATTAGATAAAGCAGAAGTCCAAGGAGAGACTTCACTGATGGCCTCACTCCACATGGAGCCTTACTGTCTTATCTTTACTCGTTACCCCCCCAGTAACCCACTCGAGATCCACTATTGTAGGTTACCTCTGATGCCAACTTCTTTTAGTTTCAGAATTAATCTTTGGTGTGGGCCTGAGTCAACACGCTTTGAAAGCCTAAATAAATGATGGCGTATGCTTTGTTTTTGTCAACTATTCCAGTAGCTTGTTCAAAAAAATCTAATAGATTGGTTTGGCAGGATCTTCCTCTCATAAACCCATGCTGGCTGCTGTTTAGTATGCTGTTGTCATCAAATATAGATTCAATACTCTTTTATAAATAACTTTCGGGAAGATCAAAGTCATTATGAACAGCCGGTCATCCTTCTCTGTTAATAATGAAACTACGCAGATGTCTTAATTGGCCGGCTATCGAAACACAGATCTGCATGTAATTGTTCCTGTGGTCCGAGAGATGTTTAATCTCATTTTAATCCTGAAATATTAAAAAAGAGAACATTTTCCCTTTCCTGGTCCAGTAAGCCTTTTAATTAGTAATTTTTGTGGAAGTTCAAGAGCTCTTTCTTTTAAGCAAAATCTTAGTTGAAATCCAAAACAAGACAAAGCGAAACAAAACCAGTCGTAATCTGACACATTTAGAGGGTCCATTTTGGCTCCTCATTCCTCAGCAAACTCTCTTTATCCTTAAATTCAGTTTCTTGTTATGTTTCTTTAAATTAAACCCATCTTGGTCTTTTTTCCTTTTAAGTTTTATATCTGTGTCACACGCATACATGGACATAGGACATGTCCTACTGTGACAGAATCAGTCAATTAAAAATGAGAACCTAATCCAGGTATTTGAAATCCTCAAAGGCATTGATAAAGTCGATCCAGCAGAATTCTTTCAACTTAATGGTGAATCACTTATTGAGGACACGAGTAGAAATCAAGGGGAAGTGCATTATGGCCAGGAAGCACTTCTTTACGCAAAGGGTTGTGGACCTCTGGAACAAACTACTGAGACATGGAGTTAAAGCAGAAACCTTGACAACCTTTAAGAAGAATCGGGATGAGATATTGGGAGAGCTTAGCTATTAGCTACACAAACAGGCTCAATGGATTGAATGGTCTCCTCTCCTTTTTCAGATTTCTTATGTTTCTTAATATGGTAGTGCAATGGTGGCTCTGCTCAAGAGGTGAAATGGGGGCAGATTTGGATGAAATGTACCTACGAACCTCTCTTCCTCTTCCAGCCCTGGAGTGCAGATGTAGCCCATAGAAGAGCACTGACCTCTCTTCCAGACCTTCTTGAAAGTCTTGTCCCCGCTGATCTCCCTTCCCTATGTAAGAAACGACATGCCTGGAAGTTGGCATTAGTTGTCAGACATACTAGCCTACAGGAACAACCATTTGTAGGATGCATGAAACAGTCGATTTCAGTTTCTTCTTGTTTAAAATTCCCCTATTCAACTTAAAATTGTTGCTGTTGTTGCTAATCTGAGATCATCGTGTCCTATCTTTGTTCTCTTTATATTTTGCTAATACTTTTCCTAGAAAGAATTCTTATTATGCACCTACAATCCTGCAGTTTTCCAAAGCAAAGTTCTGCCTGCTGTGTTGAACATCATCTAATATACTGAATTTTTCCCCATGTTTCACAGATTACCAACGAGACCTGCAGCACACAGTCTTGATCCATTGGACTAATTCCCTTCATAATTTCAAACACTTCAATCATCTTAATATTCTTTTTCTTAAACTGTAAAGGCTCAGCTCTTTTAATCTTTCCTCATAACTCAACCCCTGTAGCCCTGGAATCAGCCTAGTCACTCTTCTCTGGACTTTTTCTAGCTCTGCTATGTCCTTTTTGTAGTCTGGAGACCAAAACTGCACACAGGACTCCAGATGAGGCCTCACCAGTGTGTTATAAAGCTTGAGCAGAACCTCCTGTGACTTGTACTCCACACATCTGAGCGCTGCACTATATAACATGACATTCTGTTAGCCTTCTTAATGGCTTCTCTCTGGCAGTTGATAGTGTTGAATCCACTATGACTCCTAAATCCTTCTCATGAGGTGTACTTTAAATTTTCAGACCTCACATTGTGTATTCAAAGCTGCCTTTTTAGCTTCCTACATGTAATACTTTTACATTTACTGACATTAAGCTTCATCTGCCACAAATCTGCTCAAACCTGTATGATGTCCAAGTCACCCAGTAATGATTTAACAGGTTCCAGATTATCTGCTAATCCACTTATTTTGGTATCATCTGTAAACATAACCAGCTTGTTATTCATATTCCCTTTCCAATCTTTTATATATATTTACATTTATTTGGTTGTCAGACACTTTTATCCAAAGTTATAAAAGAGGTAAACAATCGAGTAACGTTAGACTTGGGCCTGTTTGTTCAAGCAAGTTGAGTAAGACTGATAACAAAAGTTGATTGCCACAAGTGAAAAGATGTAATAACTAATAATTTGACAATCATAGATTACAATTAATAGAACAATTAAACTTAAATGACAAACTAACCAACAATATGAAAGATCACAGAGCAAAGTTTTTCTTTTTCAATCAGTTAGAGAGATGTTCACTGAACAGGTGGGTTTTCAATTGCTTCTTAAATACATTGGGGGAGTCAGCAGTTCGAATAGAGCTGGGCAACTCATTCCACCAATATTAAAAACCAGTAACGGCGCACTGCGTGATAACGTGCAGTGAATACACTTGACTTGAGCATTCCTAGTTTTCATCCTCTTTCTCTGTACGTTTATCATTTGTTTGCTCAGAGGTTGATGCGCTTGCTGCTTCCTGAGCAGCTCTGCTTTTCCCCACCCTAACGACCCGTTTCTTCTCTTCTGTCCTTGGCATCTTTTTGCATTAAAACTGATTAAGTCAGTGTTTGTGTTGCAATTGCAGTGATCCCTCGCTATATCGCGCTTCAACTTTCGCAGCTTCACTCCATCGCGGATTTTAAATGTAAGCATATCTAAATATATATCACGGATTTTTCGCTGGTACATGCTTCCTCAGTTGGTTTGCCCAGTTGATTTCATACAAGGGACGCTATTGGCAGATGGCTGAGAAGCTACCCAATCAGAGCACGTATTACATATTAAATAAAACTTCTCAATGATATATGATATGCTTCCCACGCGGTGCTTCGCATACTTGAAAGCCCGAACAGCACGTATTGATTTTTGATTGTTTGCTTTTCTCTGTCTCTCTCACTCTATCTGACATTCTCTGCTCTTGACGGAAGGCGTGTGAGCAGAGGGGCTGTTCGCACACTGGCCTAGAGGATACGGACGCTCCTCTAAAAAATGCTGAAAGACTACCTTCACATTGCTGCCTCCCTTGCAGCTGCTTTGTCCGGCAGTGCTTCGTATACTTAAAAGCCCGAACAGCCCTATTGATTTCTGATTGTTTGCTTTTCTCTCTCTGTCTCTCTCTCTGACATTCTCTGCTCCTGACGAGCACTCCTTTGAAGAAGAAGATATGTTTGCATTCGTTTAATTGTGAGAAAGAACTGTCATCTCTGTCTTGTCATGGAGCACAGTTTAAACTTTTGACTAAAGGGTGTTATTTCATGTCTAAAGGGCTCTAATAATGTTAAAAAACATATTTAGAATGTCGTAAACAGGTTTTCTATGCTCTAACTGCGAGCATATTCAATTTATAAATAAAGAATCCTACTTTGCGGAAATTCATTTATCGCATTAGAGTCTGGAACGGATTAACCGTGATAAACGAGTGTTTATTGTACTGTACGTTTTCCTTAATTTTTCACTTAAGCTGGCACTTAAGTCTGCAATTTTCCACAAGAATGATTTAAGATATGATGAGGCAAAGGAAGTGATGGCGAAGGTGGTAGGGATGAGAAAGGCGCCCGTATGCATGTGCTGCACAGCCACCCTGCTGACCGCTGCCGAGAGTCGATTATACAATAAAATAAAATAAAAATAAAAAGGGGACTAACCTTGGAGGTCAATCTTCACCCCAAAAGTGGACAGTAGAGACCACGTAGTATATGTGTACCAAATTTCAGCTCAATAGTTCAAACGACTTGTGTGCTACGGGTGATTTAAAATCCTGGATAGACAAACGAGCAGCCACGGTAGCGTATTATATAAGAAGACTAGCAAAATACCCGCGCTTCGCAGCGGAGAAGTAGTGTGTTAAAGAAGCAATGAAAAAGAAAAGGAAACATTTTGAAAATAACGTAACATGATTGTCAATGTAATTGTTTTGTCACTGTTGTGAGTGATGAGTGTTGCTGTCATATATATATATATATATAAATATATATATATATATATTTACACACACACATAAACATATATATATACATATCTATACATATACACATATATATATACACACACACATATATACATACATATATATATATCTACATATATACACATACATATACATACACACATACATACATACACACACATATATACACACAAATACATATATATATATACATACACACACACATATATAAACATATATATACATATACATACATATCTACATATACACACACACACATAAACATATATATATACATATCTATACATATACACATATATATACACACACACATATATACATACATATATATATATCTACATATATACACATACATATACATACACACATACATACATACACACACATATATACACACAAATACATATATATATATACATACACACACACATATATAAACATATATATACATATACATACATATCTACATATATACACACACAGCTATTTCGTATCAGTGCAAGACGCTGCTTGTTAAAACGGATAACTCCCGCTCTTACGTGCAAGTCTGCGTGGATATTATGAACTATCGTATTTGTTCAAGTTCTATTTAAATTTTAAATAGAAGGAATTTTTATTTAGTCGACAGAAATATCTTTGGTAGGAATGGTAAAAACAGACAGGAATATTATT
>JANRMT010062834.1:42653366-42709374 GCA_026402145.1 Polypterus bichir lapradei | reverse complement strand
TCGAATCTCTGCATGTGCGTGAGTAGCATAAACAACGTCTAGAATGGTATCAACATCGGGCGAGAGACAGAAGCAAATGTGCAAAGCAAAATACTCTGTGTTTATTATTTATTTAATTTTTGTGTATTATTGCAGAATCGGACTCAGACTTGTCAAACTCCAATATTGGTGTGAATGATCTGGAAATCAAAAAATAAAGGACAATTACATGCATCAGCTGATTAGTCCCCAGCTGATTGTAGTTCTGAACACGCTTGTGCAGCTGACGCGCCTATGGTAACTTTCACCGTGGGAGGACTAAACAGAGTTCGATCAGTGGGAGGCAAGCTGGCTACTGGACTTCAAACGACAAGGTGTGCCAGTGGACACTACAGACTACCAGCCATTTGACAACTTCAAGCTGTTTTTTTCCAGAAAGTGCCGTTTAGCTTATACGTGATGAGATAAACAGGTATGAAGTAAGTTTGTGAATTTACATACTGTAGGGGCTTATGGAACATAAAACAGAGTGACATTTGTTATAAAAAAGTATTTTATGTTGATTTATGTGTGAAACCATTGCTTTGTGTGCTTTTCAGAAAACTGAGTTTTTTGGAAAAATATTCAGCCCTGGGACAAAAGGGAAAAAAGCAATGAGCCCTAAAAGAGTTTAAGGATTTGGCTCTGGTTACATTTCTCTTTTTTCAACCATTTCCTGCCTAGGACTCTGGCTTTACATCCTGAGCTTTTTGAATTATAATTTATTTTTCTGGTTTTGACTCCTTGCTTGCTATTTTGTTTTTTGACATCTTCTGATTTCATCTGCACTTAGAAGATGCTGCCACCTTATGCAGTTGACATGGTTAGTGTCAACCACTCTACTTTTTGACTATAAAGACGTGTTTCTTTTTTTTTCAGCTGTTTCTTAACCATGACTGTTGATTTAACTTGTAATAAAGTAGGCTGTAAACAGAAAAAGGTTTGGGGATGGCCACTTTGTATACTTGGAAAAATAGGCAGGCAAAAAGAAAAATACGTCTTTACAGACTGGAGTTCACAACAGAACTAACAGGTTGAAACTGGTCTATAAATATGGCCGAATGGAGGAAGAGGTGGAGTCAGGGAGGCTGGAACAGGAACTGATGTGGCAGGAAGATGGGTTCTGCGTACCAGAGGTGATGTCATCAAAGGGTGCTGGAAGTGACATCATCAGTGCATGGACCGGTGGTGATGTCACTGAGAGGCACCGTCTTCGGGATGGTTTGCAGAGGGACAAAAGGAGAAAGGATCAGATGACAGCGCCAACCCCTTATCCGGCTGAGAATCCACACTACTTGATCCGTCTACCATGTGCACGTGTGTGACAATGTCCTGTGCTAATTTGCCTTATCATTTGTTTTTCTGGGTTTGATCCTTTGCTTGCTATTTTGTTTTTTGACAAAATCTCCTGATTTCATCTCCACTTAAAAGCTGCTGCCATCATGTGCACTCAACACATTTAGTGTTGACTGCTTCAGAGGCAACCATCGTCTTTGTGGAATTTACACTTTCTCTCCACATCTATGGGCGTTTCCCTGGATATTCTTGCGCTTAGGATTGATTGGCCAGGTATCAGCGAGCACTGGTGTGTATCACTGACTCTCTCCTGTGATGGATTGGTGACAACTCCTGCATTTCATGCTGCTGAGAAAAGCTCAAGACCCCCACATGACAAAGAGGGCATCATATATAAACATTTACGGGTGGAAGTGTGTGTGTCTGTCCGTCCCGGAAGTGAGAGGTGGAGTCGGGTTAAGGGCTCCACTTCCGAGGATACTGTGAGCTGGGGGGCTGATCGCACCCCTAGAGGATACAGACACTCCTTGGAAAACTCCTCTTAAAAACGCTGACAGACAACCTTCACATTGCTCCCTTACTTGCTGGGCTTACTTGCGGCTGCTCTGTCACGCAATATGCTTTCCACGAGGTACTCCGCATACTTAAAAGCCTGAATAGCACCTGTCGGGTTTTGTTTTGCTTCTCTCTCTCTCTGACATTCCCTGCTCCTGACGCGCACTCCTTTGAAGAAGAAGATAAGTTTGCATTCTTGTCCTGTCAAGGAGCACTTTAAACTTTTGAAAGAGACATACAGTGGAACCTCGGGTCACGAACATCTCGGACCACGTACAAATTGGGTTACGACCACAAAGTTCGCCAAACTTTTGCATCTGTTCACGACCACACACTCGGGTGACGAACAAGCCAGTTTCCCCTTCTGGTTCGTAGGCACCGATTTACGCACGTGTTCAGTCTCTCCCTGTACAGTACATTGTTCTCGGTCAGACGTGCATCGTGCAGAGGGACTTTACCTCAAAATTGTAATCTCCTCTCCACCCAGTTCCTCCTCACTTCCTTCATGCCAGAACTCGACTCATGCAAGGTTAGTTTTCTTAGTTGTTTATGGTTAGTTTTTGTAGAAATTACAGATTTTTCAAATGTTCATTTTTTCCCTCTGCTTAAAACTCAATAAAAAAAAAGTGTTTACAGCGAGCGGTTCGTAAGGCTGTAGCGTGAATTCTTGCAATGTTAGTTTTCTCTGTTCAAGGTTTTCTCAGTGTTATTCAATGTTTTTACATTTAGTTTACTATTACACTGTGCATTCTATGGTATAATTAACTATTTTGTGCTTAAAAATTAAAAAAAAAAATATTTACATACAGCTCGTATGGTCCGGAATGGATTCATTGTATTTACATACGATCCTATGGGGGAAATTACTTCGGGTCACAACCAAATCGGGTTGCGACCAGAGTTTTGGAACAAATTACGGTCGTGACCCGAGGTTCCACTGTATGTTTGTTTGCAGTGTTTGAATAAAGTTCCTTTCTCTACAACCTCCTCTGTTTCTGTGCAAATCAGTGACCCAAGGGTGACAATACGCAAGCGAGGCCAGCACGTCGGCAAAAATGAAACCTCCGAAGAAAGAGTCACTCGCTTAGCCGCTAATACAGAAGCGAGGCGAACACATCGGCAGAACAGTATCCCTTTTACTTTTCTACCCGCCGCTAATACACAAGCGAGGCGAGCACATCGGAAAACAAAACCTCCAAAGAAAGACAGTCGCCTAGCCAGTAATACACAAGTGATGCGAGCACGTTGGCAAAACGAAACCTTCTAGGAGAGAGAGATGCCCAGAGTAGTTCCTTACAATTACCTGACATCTCTACATTTCAGTTTTTGTTCTGACGATTTCAGTAGTTTCTAGAACCCCGGGCTTTTTACAGCACAGGCTTACACAGCTAGTAGAAAATACGTAAATCAGTGAGTGGTTTATGAAAGCAAAGGTGAAAGTGCATTGTAAGAACCTGTACTTTCCACTGCTTACTGAAAGCAATGCAACTCACCACACAGTGTTTCTAGATTCTAGTATTTTCCTTATAGATTTTTTAAAATAATTTGACTTTTTTCAACCTTTTCTTATCAAGATACAGAACAGAGGATTCACTTCTGAGGTTATGCTGTAAACTGAAAGGCCCTGCTAGCAAATTCTCCATGTCACTGATGAGAAAATGTCGTATCCTAGCAATTGGAAAATGTATAGCAATATACTTATCTGTCTCACATATGACCACATACATCAAAGATGCTGACTCTATCAAATAATTTACTGAAAGAAAGAAAAAAAGCTGAGAGAAAAGCACTACTGTCAGCACAGGTGCAGAATACAATGTGCCAAGACAGCGTATCACGCCCTGCTCAAGACAGCTGACTCGATTCCACCCCAGGGCCTCATGGAATTCACTGCTGAGAAAGGAGCCGGCCTTGTCAGGGGGCTGCCAAGAACATATGCAATCCTTATGCTCCAAATAGCAGGAAAAGGCACAGGCCAAATGAGGACAGGCAGCTCTATTAGGGGTTTACACAAAAGTTCAGGCTACATTTTTGGCAAAGTCACATTTCATGAGGAACTGTTTAAAGGCAACATACAGCAAAGACGTTGAAAATAAGTTATATTTTCTACAGATTTCAAAGTGCTTTGGTCCAAGTATATGTGACCATGTTTGAAAATTAGTCATTTGTGGTCTGGGTGCCTTTGATTGTGATATAACATATGTTTAGCTGGATTTACATGGCAGAAAAATTAGGGACCATGACAGATGAAACTGAAATCAGATTCAGAAAATTAATCAATTCCAGTGTGAATCACAGCACTAGCGGAGGCTCCATAGAAGGATGTGTTATAGAGATTAATGCCGTACTCCATTTTTCACAAATGAAACACAGTATCCCAGGCCTACATGTTTCCTCATTGTGACGGACATCTTTAAGTAGGAGGGGAAAGGCTGGCTAGTGAGCTAAGGACCACCGAACTCTACAAAGGATCGTGGCCCAGATGTTTATATTGCCTAGTAGGTTCCATTTTTGTTTTGTTCTCCTTCCCTATCAACTGGACTTTTGGTTTGTGCATTGGGCTTACAGTTAACACATCTTCTGTTACAGTGGAGCTAACGTCTAAGGGTATTGTGCAATTATGTACTTTTTTATTAACTCTTAAAAAGTCAGCCTCATTTTCATCCATTTTGATTTAACTGGCTATAACGTCATCATGTTTCACTCAATATTCATATTCTATCCCTCAAAAAAAAGGCCAGACAGTTATGTTGTACACATGTGTTGCAGGAGAATCACATTCAAAATTCAGTAATGTTTTTACAAAACACACTTTAAATGTTACTCTTATTTGCATAGGTATTGGGCTAAGCTTCCAAACTCTGTAAAAGTGTCACTGAATATGTGAGGAACAGCCAGCAAGTAATATGTCTAGTTTTACTGTTTTGAAGCAGTACAAAAAACAAGATTCTTCTTCACTCCCTTGACTGTTTTCAAATAAGTATCCATTATTGAAGACCCCTGGCCTATCAGTTTGAATGGCAGGTCTTACTCTGTCAGTACATATAGAGTTGGTAAAGAAATTATACTGTGTATCTGATTTACAGCACCGAAAGTTGTAAGATTTAAATACGTCTTGTGGATGCTAGAGGCGCTGTTACCCCGTTAAACCCACCAGACAGACATCCAGGACACACGTTTAAAAGCACCCAGAAGAATTCTTTAATATTTTCTTCTTATACAGTGCACAAAGCACCACATGCTCCACAATTCTCCAATAATAATAGAATAACAATAATAATCAATAAAATAAATCAGTCCTCCACTCCCAACAGCTTAGTCACCCAACCTCCCAACTCTGGCTCTCCTTGCTGGGTCTTCACCAGTCCTTTAAATAGTCCAGGACCCGGAAGTGTTTCTCCCAGGTCCAACGCCACATCATCCTCCTCAAGTAGCCCGGAAGTACTGCGGGCTTTCGTCCTCGTGCCTCCGAAGTACTTCTGGGTCGTAATAACAGCAGGAGTCCCCAGGTTCCTTGTGAGCTCCCCCTGGCGGGACCCAACAGGGCTGAAGAAACAGACTCCATGTCCCATGATGCCCTGAGGGAACCATTTCTGTCCAGGGCAGCTGCCATCTAGCATCCCAGGGGAGGCAGTGTTCTAAAAAACCTGCTCTTCCTCCTTCTTTCTGTTCAGAGGCGTCCTGGCCAGACTAAAACGCCGACCGTCCCACACAGTCTTTAGAAAAAAAGAAAATTCTGAAATACAGTAAAACCTTGCATTGCGAGTAACTTGGTCTGTGAGTGTTTTGCAAGATGAGCTAAAATTTTTAATAAATTTTAACTTGATAAATGAGCGAGGTCTTGCAATACAAGTATTACATGTACGCTTTGTCTGCCGAGGGTCACGTGATCACAACTGAGCCGATGGTTCTTCTCTCTCGCTGCAGGATTGTGTGTGTGTTGTAACTTATGAGTCCCCGTCTTGCACCGCAAAGCACAAAGCTGAGTCTCAGTACTTTAGCAACACCAGCTTTATTCAGCTTGAAACAGGAACAGCACGGTTATTTATTGTAGCGAGATCTACCACTCTCCTATACACAGACAAAGCAATCAGGCAGGGTCGGGGCCAAGTAATACTGTGCCCTGCGCATTTATAATGTTCCTTGTATCACCCATCAACAGCAGGTGCTTATAGCATGTCCGCGATCTTTTCGGACTCGCTTTTGTGGCGAACTGCTAGAGCGCTGGGAGCCTGCGGTTGCTTCGGGATGCTCTTCCGTGTGTCGTCTCGTTGGGTGGAATCCCAAAAGAGTTTAAAAACCTTACAGTGCGTAAAGCATTTTTTTAATTTTATGTCCAAATGTAGTGACTCTTCAGGCAAAAGCAACTGTCATTGGATAGGTAAAGTCGCAAAAAAAGAAGATTCCAGAGAGCCAACAGGTGGCAGGGATTCCGTTAGTTAGAGTGAGTCGTCCTACACAATAACCCTCGTCTCTCTCGTCTCCCTCACACCAGCCACGATTCTTTTATTTTTACTTTACATTTTGTGTTAATCATTTTTATATGAATAGTTTTGGGTTGTGGAACGAATCATCTGAGTTTACATTATTTCTTATGGGGAAATTTGCTTTGATATACGAGTGCATTGGATTACAAGCACGTTTCCGGGACGAATTACGCTCGCAAACCAAGACACCACTGTATAGAAAGTGGAAAAATAGAAAGTGGAGTATGGTGTCACTAGAATGTTGAAACACCCCTCTCCATTATTAAAGTCTATGTGTCAAATTGTACGCAATTGAATCAGGACATGTTGGTGTGAAATAGCAGTTCAGCCATCTCTGAAGGAAGAAAGAAAAACATTTACAACGCGGTATCAGGGCATGCAATATCGGATTTTAATGGCAAAACATGGTACTTTACCAATAGCAATGAGGAAATCAATTATTCTCGGCAGTTTTTAAAAAAATTCTGCATTACTGTTCTGTCCCACCAGCGGGTCCAAAACGTAGGGGCTGAGTTTAAAGGGTTAGTATTTTGTATCTGTAAATATGCTTAAGTATTCTGAGCCTGCATTAAATGAAGATAACCACATAAGAATACAAAGGATTGTCCACCAGATTTATTTAAGTTCTGTCTCGACTGAGCTTTCTGTCACTACCAGCTGAAGTACTCAGCGTGTAAATAAAAAGGGTAGAACTTTCTTTTGGAAATTCAACATGGCTAAACACAGACAAAAAGCTGTACCCAAATGACGTAATCCTGTGAGATAAGGAAACATTTATCCAGATTAGTTAAGAAGAAAGCGCTATAGATACCTGTGGCCTGTAAAAAACATTGGACATAGCGATGACAATATGCTTGCCTCAGTCCCTGTGCACTCCTGCTGCCTGATGGGAATTGTAGTCCCTGCACCTGCACTTAATTTTGAGTCATCCCCATCCCATTTTAACCCCTCTTCCTGATACGACCTGTAGCCTCTATTTTATGTTTGACATACAACAAGGCACATGCAAAATTTTGTGAAATTTGTTTTTAGTGTGATTAGCGAACAAATAAATAGACTAACAGCTTCAGATTTTCTTTATATAGATTTACTGTACTTAATACGGCCTAGTGTCCCCTGATTAAAACATGTTTATTTGTTGTGATAAATTAAATTGCATATGAAGGACTACAATAAATGTAATTCAGTTGTTAACTAGTGGGAGATATTTTGCTATCTCTGATAATCAATAAGCTTCAGAAAATAAAACTGAGAACAGACGATATAAGATCTTGACGCTGCAGTCCAACTGAAGGTAGGCCTGAAGCAGTAGCAAAGTATGAACATGCAAGGAAAGACTTAGGTTTGAACCCAAGATATACAATATTAACTATTTTTTTTTAATTTTAAAATGATTATTTTTCTGATAGATGACTTCTTCATCATGTTTATTATGAATATCCACAATAACATTGCATAATGAATATTTTGCTTCCTGGGCATATCTTGTAGATTTTGGTCTGCTGACCACAAATATCACCTTTAAATTTTCCTATCAAATATTATTTTTTTGCAATGGCCTATTTTTGAGATCCCCTTTCATAAAGGGAGATTCACTAAAAAGAGGCCCTTAATATTCTGTAGTAACTAATAATAATAGGACGAAGCAATCTGAACATAACAACGTGCAATGTGCTCCTCAGTATATCGAGCTTCGAACAAGCTGGGATGCCCCTGTGTCGGAGCGATGAGGTAGGCACTGTACAGCCGTCACGATCTTTAACCTCCGTTTGCAACTTCTGGGTACATACTTCACTCAGTCACTCGACTTCTCATCAGGATGGTGGTGTACAGTATTGAGCAGCGCGTCTTCATGGTGCGAATCTATTGGGTCATCAATTCTTTTAAGTGATGTCAGAATCAGCCGGATGATCGTGAGTTAACGGAAGGTTACTTCCAGCAAGATGGAGCAACGTGTCACACATCAGCAAGGACCAGGGCAGAAACTGAGTCCTTCTTCACCAACAAGGGGCTTTGGCCACCACGGTCGCCGGATCTGACACCACCAGACTTCTTCCTTTGTGGTATGATCAAAGGAAAAGTCTATTGGAACAAGCCTCACACTGTGGAAGATTTGAAGGAAAACATCCAACGTGAAATTGCTGCTATTCCCCCGGAGACACTTACCGATATGTTCAGGAACATGGAGCATCACGTCAAAATGTGTCTGGCAGAAAACGAAAAGCACTTCCAGCATCACATTTAATCGATTACACATACATCGAGGTATATGCCGTATTTTTTGGTTACGATGACTTCATCCTAAAGGGAGTTACAACAGCATATTTGGGGTCTCTTTCGAGTGAATCTCCCTGTATTATATGTCTACATATACAGTACAACAATTGGAGCATCTGTGCTGATCTAAAAGTAGTGGCACTGCTACTAGGAAGGCAGCTCTGATATCCCAAGTACTGCGAGTGGGGCAGCCATGCTAAAGAGTCTCAGCACATTAACAAGAATTGGCCACTCCAGAGCTGAAACCACTTGTTGACCCAACAAAGATTTTTTTTTGCATTGTCTTCATATAAAACTTTGACTGTTGTAAAATTTTATAAAAGCACTGAACAAGGACAGGTGAAGGATTTTGATATTTGAGACAGAGGTTTCCACAGATAGCTGGTGTTAAGATTAAGGAAGACATTTATGTTGGTCCACAATTCAGGCACATCACCAATGAGAAGCTGTTATGGCTCAGAGCACTCAGAAACAGTGAAGGTGTGGGACTTCCAAACTAGAGCCGAAAACAGGCCAGTATCCTACTTAGTCTGCCCAGAAAAGGCCCACTACCCTGCAGCCCAGGTGAGAACCCAAAAGGGTGGCTTCAGTGGTGCTTTAGGTTCAAAATGTTCAAATATTCAGAATCTGAAAAACTATTAGTCCCAAATGAAATTACTTAAATATTGTTAAGTAGCCCAAAAACTTCCCTCAAGAGAAAGGGTGAGACCATTGAAAAATCTTTGGCTTTAGCAAAGAATGGCCCTCCAAGAACCTTTATAAATAAAAATAATTATTAATAAGAAAATAGCACAAGACTCAAAGAAAAGGAGCTAAGAAGGCAAACCAAAGAAACTAAGTCCCATTCAACATCCATAAACTGTAATGACAGAACCAGAAATCCAAATGTAGAAACTGCAATACTCAGTAAATTCTCCTTCAACCTGCATTTAATGAACCACAAGGGAGTTGCTCTCCCTGCTTGCCTTAAAAGGCTGGGGACGGTTCCTTGAGGTATTGGTGGCTCCATCTCTTGGACATCTACCCACAAAGCACAAGGAGTATAGGAGAGCAAATATATGGACATAGAAACTGATTAAGAGATAAAATAAATCTGGCATAGATCCACAATGTCACACACGTGCACATGGGAGGCAGCTAAAGGGTTCAAAAAAGGATAATTCCACTCCGGACCAGGGGATGGCAGAGCGCAGTGATCTTTTCTCATTTTCCTCTTCATACTGAACATGGGAAATTCCGCCTGGGCTCAATGATGTCACTTCAGGTTCCGGGCCCAATAACATCACTTCTGGTCCTTGCCCGGAGGACATCACTCCCACTTCCTGCCTGGACGAAGTCATTTCCCCTGCCCGACTTTAAAACTGCCATGTTTTGTCTGCCTACCAGTTCTATTTTGAACTGATGTCTGTAAAGACTTGCAAAACCAACTCTTCAATTTTGACATTCGATTTCAAGTGTATGAATGGCTGCCCCCAGCTCTTTTTTCTGTGTGATTTGAGTTCTTTCACAACAACTAAAAAAATAATAAAAACAAGTAACAATATGAACTATCACACATACGTGTTGGAGGATCTCCTCATGGGCTTGATTGAAGCATGTAATACCCCACTGGGATGAGAGGGGGTGCTGTCGCTAACATTATGTTCTCCATCTCTCCCCACAGCCCTGAGAAACCGCCCAGTGACGGCACATAGCCCCATCCCTTTCAATTCCTCAGTTGGAAGAACCCCAACTGCCCAGAAGGAGGCATCTTTTTAGCAATAGTAACTCGCCAGATGGACCTCATGAACAAACAGACCCTGAACCAGTGGCTAAAGTTGAGCATTTTTGTTTATTTGGAAGCCTGTGGGTAAGACACCTAAACACCAATAGGCATTTATCTTTGGCTGAACTTTTTGTTAAACACGACAACCCATTTGGCGCCTCAAGTTTTGTTTTGAGACCTGCCATTTCTGCACCCAGCCACAGAAATTAAATGTCAATAAGGAAAGAATCAAACATGAACAATAAAGACATAAAACAGCAGTTTAAACATAAACTGGGGAAGAAATCTTAACTTAAACATAACATGAATGGTTCAAAGATTTGCTACTGGGGCTTGAGAAAATCGTATCGAAGACATTCAAAGATGTTCTTGAGAATTTTCTTGGAAACTACAGAGCACTGAACAACGTCCCACTAACAACAACATGCTTCATGGAAACAAAAGTACAAATATTAGGAGAATTTTGACTAGATCGAGCCATTCAACATTTCAGCTCTGAGGCTAGGGATCTTCACTGGTAATCGGAAGGTTGCCAGTTTGAATCCCATAAATGCCAAAAGGGACTCTGCTCTGTTGGGCCCTTGAATTGCAATTGCTGAACACTTTAAGTAGTGAGAAAAGTGCTATAAAAATGCAAAGAATTATAATTATTTATTATTAACAAAGCTCGCCACATTTTCTCTTCACAATAACATCAAGTCAAGTTTTGAAGGCCCCTCAAGTCCTAGTGTCTACCACTTGGTCATTTATTCCATGGGTCTGTGGTTCTCTGGGTGAAGAAAAACGCCCTAATGTTTGTGCCAATTGTGTCCCCGTATTCTTATTTTAAAGTAACTGTCTCGCCCGACTGAAATAATTCCCTTCATAATTTTAATTTAAATTTTTAACACTCCAGTCATGTCTCCTGTTAATCTCCTTTTGCTTAAAAGGTTCAGCTCCTTTCCTCCTAACTGATTCCCTGCAGCTCTCTGGGCTTTTTTTTTTGTTTTAATGCCGCTGTCTATTTTGCAGCCCACAACAATACAATACAATTTATTTTTGTAAAGCCCAAAATCACACAAGAAGTGCCACAATGGGCTTTAACAGGCCCTGCCTCTTGACAGTCCCCCAACCTTGACTCTCTAAGAAGACAAGGAAAAACTCCTAAAAAAAAACCCTTGTAAGGAAAAAATGGAAGAAACCTTGGGAAAGGCAGTTCAAAGAGAGACCCCTTTCCAGGTAGGTTGGGTGTCAAAAAGAAGGGGTTCAATATAATACAATACAATACACAGAACAGAACATCCTCAATACAGTATAAAAATAAACATTTTATAAGTACGGAGTAGAATTTAACAGTAGATGATATCACATAATATGATTTGGATTTGTTTAGAGTCCTGGAGACCTCATCCATTAAGCTGCCTCCCCCATTTGGCCATTCCACAGCTGAAATAGTGCTAATCTGATGAAAGGACCCCTCTTTCCCAAGATTCCTGCGATCCTCCATCAGGGATGACTTTACCTTAGGCAGGCAAAACAACTTGGCAGGTGGGCTGTGGCACCAAGTGCCACATTTGAGTACCGAGAACAGAAACAGAATAGGTGAGGGTTAGTATTCAATTATAACTATCATGTTACTTATGTTTTAGTGCTAACGACTGACAACAGAGATGCAGTATGTACAGTTAATCAGCAGCTCTAGTCAGGGTGTGCTAAACTGAAGTAGTGAGTCTTCAGCCGGAATTTAAAAGCTGAGACCGAGGGGGCATCTCTTATAGTAACAGGCAGACCATTCCACATTTTAAGGGCCCTGTAACTAAAAGCTCGACCTCCCACTGTTATTTAATTAATCCTTGGAATCCTAAGCAGACCGGCATCTTGAGATCTTAATGTGCACTCTGGTTTGTAAGTCATGATAATTTCAGACAAGTAAGCCAGACCTTGGCCATTTAATGCTTTATATGTTAAAAGGAGGATTTTGAAATCTGCCCTAAACTTAACCGGGAGCCAGTGTAAGGATTTCAGAACTGGAGTTATGTGTTCGTATTTTCTTGTTCTTGTAATACACAACAACATGAAACATGTCGCTAAAGATTCATTTTCTGCAGTCACAGTTGGACTTCGTCCCTTCTAATCTTGTTAAGTCAGTGACAAACATGGTGGAAGGTTTCACCAGAACTTTGCAACAAAGGCAAAGCGCTACCGTGGTCATGTGGAATCCATCAGTACTGGCGGACTACTATTGGACACTGAAACAAGAAGCCTCAGATGCTGAACACAAATTAAAATCAGCAGAAAAATGTTTTTAGCTTAATTAAACTAATGGAATGTGTCAACATCATTCCATTTAACAGAAGATAATTTCATGTTTCTCAAAATTCCAATATAATAGAGTCAGTCTAATATTTGTGTTCAGGTTTAAGATCTCTGTAATAATCACCAAAACATTTTCCTGAAGCAAAACATTTGAAAAAACTTTGTTGCCCAGTGTAACAAAGAAGTTTAAAGAAATGAGAGACTGGATGGTAAGAGTGACCAACAATTACTGGAGCTTCATTAGTGTGGGCTATTCAGTGGTCACCATCCGTATGCCGCCTTCTGCAACACCACCATCAATCCTGTCTATTGAATTATAGCAGTGCTCATGTGGCTTCCTTCAGCATTAGGAGCCTTGTGATACTCCATCACTAGAAGAAGATGTCTTTGCTTGCTATCTACAAATCCAATAAGACAATCTCATCTTTACATATAAAATACACTACCGTGGCTGTCCGTTTGTCTGTCCAGGATTTTAAATCACCTGTCGCTCTCAAACCGTTTGAACTATTGACTTGAAATTTGGTATACATTGTGGAGGACCGCCGGCTTCGTGCTCCGGCCCTCACCCCCAGGCCGCCAGGAGGAGCTCTCCCGACAGCAGCATCGTGCCCCGAGTTCCAGCAGGGCCTAATGGACTATGTAGTGTTTTTACACAGCCCTGCTGGATACCTTGGGGACCACCGGGAGTCGCTGTAGGGGGGCTCATGGGCTCTTGTGTGCCCTATAACCCAGGAGTATGTCACGGTCACGTGATGGGAAGGAACGACGTGCTCCCAGGGTGAAGAACAGGACTGTTTGCAGGACAGGAACACCTCCGGGTCAGGGGCTATAAAAGGGCGGTGCCTCAGTCCAGACAACGAGCTGAGCTGGGAGGTAGAGGAGCACGTGTCTGGGCGAGGAGGAGTGTTTATTGTGTTGGAGTTAGTGATTTAATACTTTATGAGTAGTGTGGAAGGTGCTTGGTGCACTGTGAACCAGAATAAAAAGTCTTGGATCTTTACCCGGTGTCTGGAGTCATCCCTGAGGGTTCAAGGGAGCACTAGCGGCCCCTACTGCTACAACATATACTACGTGACGTCTACTATCTGCTTTTGGGGTGATGATTGACCTCCAAGGTTATTTCTCTTTTTATTTTATTATAGAATCAACTCTCACCAGCGGCCAGCAGGGCGGCCATGTGGTCCATGCATACGGACACCATTCTCATTCCCTACCACCTTCATCATCACTTCCCCTACCTCTTCATATCTTAAATCATTCTTGAGTCAGATTGAAGACTTAAGTGACAGCTTAAGTGAAAAATTAAGGAAAACTTACTAAGTATAGTAAAACCACTAGGTTGAGGAAAAGAAGAGCTGCTCAGGAAGCAGCAAGCACATCAACCTCTGAGCAAATGAATGGTAAACGTACAGAGAAAGAGAATGAAAACTAGGAATGGTCAAGTCAAGTGTTTTCACTGCATGTTATCGTGCAGTCCGCCATTACTGGTTCCAATATATTCTGAATCACATCACTGAAAAGAGTCTGACACTCTGGAAACCTGGCAAAGGGGCTAGCTACGCAACAATCACCCTTTGGTTGAGTATGCAAGGGCTTTCTTTAATTAGCTGACTTTCTAGCCAGAAGAGTGCCTACCAACATAAACTAACTCTTAGTGAGCTCAAAGCAGGCAACACTAACAAAAATAGCATGCTTTGTTTGGCAGATACTTTGTAATTGTTATGTGTTGTAAGAAAACTCAGGACAAGTGACAAAGAGTAGGGAATCCACCCTGTATATTGTAGTAAAAGCGAGTAGTCAATAGAAACTGTTGGAGCTCCAAAGTGGGACTGACTGAAAGGTAAAAAGGGAGGCTTTTATAGCAGGGAGACAAGAAGGAACAGGAGGCGGCATGAGGTCATCTCTGGGTCAGGAATGGGTGAAAGTGACATGTTTAGTTGGCCTTTTCTTCGGAAGGTCTGTAGTGAGAGGAGAAGAGGCATTAACGCTGAATGCCAACCCCTGGTCAACCCTTTGACTGCCTCCCAAGCGCACGTGTGTGACACTGTACAAATTGCTGTTCTTTGTATTCACAGACCTAGTTAGGTTATTATGCATTTGTTCCAAAATTACTAGAAAACAAAACACAAAAATTCATAGGAACAAAGCAAGCTCAAAATATAATATTTTTTTAAATGATCAAAATAAATGCAAGCAAGAATTTCTAATGAAACCATAAGCTTTGATGCCAGATACTGGTCTCTACCATCTTAAATTGGTGAGGATTGTGATGATATGACGTGTGCTGATAAAACCATGCAATTGATGTTGTCACTGTAAACAACAAATACATTTATTTATTTACATGGTTATAGCCACACAAATAAGTCTGAAAGGGTACTGGCTGTGTGAAGAGTAAATAAAGTAAGTAAATTAGAAAAAGAAAAGAAGCAGTTATATAAAATGACAGTCTTACAAATAACTGTTTTAGAATAGAAATGATAATTAACAAAGTTTGGAGTAAATTAACGTTCAGTTCAGATGGACAAAATCTTAAGGCATGGACTTGGAATAAAAAAGACAAAGAATTGATGAGAAAGCACAGTGAAGAGCACACAAAGGGCGTAAGCAAAAAAAGTCAAAATAAGATGGCAGCCACAGCCAAAACATTAGTCAGAAATCAGTGTTAAACGAAATGTTCTGAACTTACTAAAGATTCTTTCCCTAGCTATACCAAAAGTGTTCATCTATGTTTTAAGTTTTAAATTATAATAAACCACTGATGCCTAGTAGTGCGAGCCAACACCTTTTAATAGTGGAACTGTTGTGGCATCACAGGTCATGCCGTGTGACATCACACACCATGTGCATGTGTCCACCAATGGGCATCATTACCATAAACAGCCACGCAAAGCAACCAAGAAATGCTACCGGTTGTGAAAATATCTGTAATCAAAATGATTTCAAAGAAATAACTTTAAAAATTAATTCAACAGAAATACAAATTCAGAATAACAATTCTGAAAGCCATTCAGAATTGACTTTAAAATACTATTAAAAGTTTATAAAGCCTTAAATAATCTCACACTCCAAGTCGTAACTTTAGATCTTCTAATGGTGGTCTGCTTCAAATTCCAAGAGCTAAACTTAAATAAAAGGTGAGGCAGCCTTTTTCTGTTATACACCTAAAATGTGGAATAGCTTACCGATAGAAATTCACCAGGCTAATACTGCAGAATAATTTAAAATTTGCTAAAAACCCATTATTTTAATTTGGCTTTATCATA
This sequence comes from Polypterus bichir lapradei, assembly GCA_026402145.1. Classification (NCBI taxonomy): domain Eukaryota; kingdom Metazoa; phylum Chordata; class Cladistia; order Polypteriformes; family Polypteridae; genus Polypterus; species Polypterus bichir. The sequence continues at coordinate 42,693,412 of JANRMT010062834.1, read as the reverse complement.
CCTACCTTTCAGTTGTTTTCCTAATAAGCTATATGGGAGCAGAATTATCATATTTTTCAGGGATCCGTAATCGTTACTTTTCTGTGCTGTCTTTTCCGGTTCTTCTATGGTGTCTTTCTGCACCAATACCACCTAATCAAAGTGCTATGCTGCCCCCTGTGTTTATAGTGTCCCAGCTGTCCACAAGACCAACATCACAAAACACGAAAAGAAAGAGGACGGAGTTAGGAAGATTTATGTTAGGTAGAAGGCCCAGTGGGGGCTTGGGTGGTCATTTGGCCTTGGAACCCCTGCAGATTTTTTTTCCTCCAGCTTAACTGGAGTATGTTTTGTTTGTTCTGTCACCCTAGTCATCTGACCTTACTTTGTTACTTATTCTGTAATATTATTGCCTTATCTTAATTGTTTTTCTTTTCTTGTAACTTTCTCTTTGTCATCTTGTAAAGCACGTTGAGCTACATTGCTCTTTGAAAATGTGCTATAGAAATAAATGTCGTTGTTGTTGTTGTACACAAAACATCACTGAAATGCTATTTGAAATGCCCAGAAAAGTGTTCATGACACAAAATATATATTTTTTTCTTTCACAAATTAAAATTACTTTCAGATTAATAAGCCATATCATGATCAAACTTACAGGTAAATTTCTAGTTCTGCTTGACTCCTATCAGACACAACCTGACTGAAAAAGAACAGTACATTCTGTTGGATACCCAATATGTGTGCATGATCTGATGACCTTTTTATGACTGTATTTCTGTATTTTTTCATTTGTAGTTTTTCTTTTTTTTATTTATTTTACATTTTTTTCGGTATCTGTGACTTTGTAAAGGCCTCTCAGGTGTGCAGTCTAAGATTACCTGACTGTTCTATTTAACACTAGAATTACCAGAGCCTACGAAAAAACTCCTAGATCTGGCCCACCTTAAATCCCTTCGCACCTCTCCGTCAGCGTCTTTTGTCCTGTAAATGTGCCGATAAAGATTAGCAGCAAGCACCCTGCTATTCCATCCCCCCACCGCCGCAGAACATTCACTAAGTTCCCCCAGCTCATGTCTTGATTATCTAGGACTGTAGTGCTGGAGTTTTAGAGTGGAAACAATAGATCATTATTTGGAATACATGCATTACATGTGTGTTCCGTTTGTACAATAATCTGTGTAAACACATTGTTAAAACAGAAACGTTTTTCATATTTTAGTAGTAAATGACAAAATGTGGGCATAAACTATATAATGTGTGAAGCCTGAAGTCCAAAGATCAAATAAACTCACTTTCACAAAAGGTTCAAGGACAATACAACAGCTTCTGTGGCGTAGCGGTAAGATTTGCTGACTTGTAATCAAGAGTCCCTGGTTTGATCCCCACTGCCTCCTGTATTTCCCATTTTCAGTAGTGAAAATTATTGTTAATATTATACAGTACACACATACATTTGGTTTGCATCTGTACCAGACCATGTACATTTATAGCACTTGTAAAAGTTACCATTTTTTTTTTCTCACTTTTATTCTCTCAGTCACGATCACAATACATACTACCGCCCTACTAATCTGACGCGGTTAGATTTTATTTGAAACTAGGAATAACTGTAGATGTATTGTTTTGCGGCAATGGAACTGGACATTCTCTGATCTGGAGGGATAAAAGCTTACACACAAACGCTGGTGAATCTGCCTTCTTCGTATCTCACCGTCACTTGATTTTTTATTTTATTTTATTGAGCGTTCCTGCTCACGCTGAATTAGTATGCACCTTATGGTGTATGATGTCAAAACCGCACTGAAAAAAAAAACCCAGAGACATAGGTATATATGAAATTTGGAATTATTCATTTTATGACATGTATAGAACATTTCGGAAAACATTGTGACACAGATGCAACATTATTCATATTATTCATATTCATTCGCATAACATCTTGCTGAACGCTGAACTGACCACTCTGTACTATTCTTTCCTTTGCATGTCCTGAAGTACAAAAGAAACATCACCATACAGCAACGTGGAAACTGGCAAGATCGGAAAAAAAAGCAAAACACGCAGTCACCGATTACAACTGCATGAATGTATGCGAATGAATATAATGTTGCATTAGTGCAACAATGTTTTCCGAAATGTACTATACAGATCATAAAGTGAATTATTCTAAATATCATATATACCTATGTCTCTTTTTTGTCAGTGTGGCTTTGACATCACGGACCAGAAAGTGCATACTAATTCAGCGTGAGCAGGAACACTTAAGAACAAAACTGAATAAAAAAAATTCACATCCAAAATCATTCTCAGTCACGCACACCACTCACACCCACGTCCACAGTTTTCCCAGTCCCAGTCTCGTTGACGCACAAGATCTGACACCGTTTTCAAATAAAGAGGTGGTATAACTTTGGGAGTTGGAGGGTTGTGGGAGCATGAACGTGAGTGAGAGAATAAAACAAAACAAAACGCTATAAATTTAAACCGGCTGTTACAGATGCAAATCAAATGTGTGCTTTTATTGTATAATATTAACAATAGGAGCAGCTCACTACTTAAAACAGTAAATTTGGGAGGCAGCCAGTATCGAACCCACAACCTCTTGATTGGGAGTGAGCAGTTCTTAGCATTGCACCACACAAGCTGTCATATCAACAGCCTACTGTAACCTGCTTTCTTTTCTTCAGTTATAGCCTTGAATAAAAACTCACTTGTTTTGTTATGCTTGTACCTTTTGTGAAAGTGTTTATTTGATATTTGGACTTCAGGCCACATACATTATACACTTCATGTCTACATGTTGTCAATTATAACTAAAACATGAAAAACGTTTCTGTTTTAATGATTATTGTAGCCACGGAACAGACATGAAATGCATGTGTTCCAAATAACAATATATTATTTACCCTATACAACTCCAGGTACCTCACTCCAAGATAAACACTGAGCACTGAGAACCTTCTTTGCCAATTGGGCGGGGGGATGGGATAGCAGGCTGCTTGCTGCTTGTGCTGATTGACACATTTACAACACAAAAGATGCTGACGGAGATGTGCGAAGGGATTTAAGGTGGACCGGGATTACAAGTTTTTTTGTACGCTTCAGTAATTCTAGTGTTAAGACTTTCAGCTACACAATCTTGGGGACGGGTACCACACAAGATATTTTTCATAGAGCTGGAAACCTATGGAGGATCAGACTCAGTTTGAAGATACACGGAAAAACTACACATAGGTGCCCAGTGCACTTCTACAGTACTTCAGGATTAACACCATCAGGTCCAACAGCTTGACATGCTGACTGAGTTTCTGTACTTCTTTCATCATTTCATGTCTCTGGTGATTCTTCCTATGAAGTAAGTAGGCAAATTGGGAGAAAATGGGGGGGGGGGGGGGCGTCATGAGGTCTCTGGAAAGGGGTGTCTGGCACTTTCAATATCTTTGCAGAAGGATAAATGTTCCAATGCTTCCTGTTTTACTATATGGTTGCAAGATATGGACTCTATCCAGTGACTGAGACGAAGATTGGACTCCGGTACTGTGTCTCTTCAGAGAATCCTTACGTACCGCTGGTTTGACTTCATGATAAACAAGTGGTTGCTCACGGAGTCCTAAATGAGGCACATTACCTGCTTTGTGAGGGAGCATTAGTTACGGCATTACAACCATGTGGCTCGATTCCCAGAGGATGATCCGGCTTGCAGGATCCTTATTGTTGAGGACACAAGTGGCTGGACCAGATGGTCATTTCCAGAGGTTGGGACTGGACCATGTCTGCCTGGGGGGTTTCCAAACAGGATCCCAAGCTGTTTTGACATATGGTAGATGCAACAACGCACTATACTAGTGCATGCTCCCCAACCTGACCTGACCTGTTTTCATTTGGTCCACCTTGAAGGTCAGTCCTTAGTAGCAGGGATCGTGGCAGAATAGTTGGTATAAGTCATTGTAGTTGGTTCATGAGGCAGACACACTGGCATTTCTTATGTAGAAGTGTGAAGAAGGAGGAATGTTGTGTGGACAGTGGTACAGAGTAAAGCAGACTACAATGTGAGGGTACAAGGAAAGTTGGACACCACAGATTGCCAAGGGAGGCTAACTGTGAGCAGTAGAAGAGACTGCAGAGACTGTGCAGATGACAACGGTTGCTTGGGCGTTTCCATGAGAGAGCACCAAAGAGAACAAAAACTCACATGCAACACACAGGAGACTCTTAAGTAAATTGAAAGAAGGTTCCATGGTCTGATGAGACCAAAATTGAGGTTTTTGGACATCAGACCAAGTGTCGTGTTACACATGATTAAAATCACACCAAGCGTGGTTGTGGCAGTGTCATGTTGTGAGGATGCTTCTCTGCAGCAGGTCCTGGAGAGGCAAGTGAGGGTAAAATGAATGCAGCAAAATACTTGGAAATCTTGGAGGAAAATTTGATTCAGTCTGCACCATCACAGGAAAGGCTAAAAAACAACAATGTGCACGTCTTGGTCTGGCCGAGTCGGACTCCAGATCTCAATCCAGTGGCTGGACTTGTAAAAGGCTGTTCACTCAGGATCTCCATGACACGTGGCAATGCTTGAGCAGTTTTGCAAAGAAGGATGGTGAAAAAATGTCGCTGTGCAGAAGTGCAAGGCTGATAGATACCCGAGCACCCAGACGTGAGGCTGTCATGGCTGCTAAATCCTGACTTGAAGGGGGTGAGTACTTATGGCATCCATTACTTTGTGTTTTATATTTGTATTTAACTTTGACCAATCTGCACAGATTAGCTTTCATTTTTGACATTAAAGAGTCTTTGTCTACCAATCAGATTAAAAAAAGCCAAATGAAATCCACTGTGATTGGATGTCGTATAGCAACACAGTGTGAAAACTTCCATGGGGGTGTTAAAAACATTTTATAGGTCCTTTATATGTATGCATTTCAATTAGACAATAAAGAAAATGACTGCTTCCTCGCCGAGTTATTAATATGATCTCTTCTTAGCCCTTAACTCCTGTTAATTTTTTTTTTCTGCTAGACTTGCATTGGCAGAAAAAAAAAGAAGAAGCACCATCTTAGTTTCAGTTGTTTTATGTTGACCTTCTTCAAGTGCCAGAAAACCGATTTACAAACGGCTGCCTTTCAACTTTTGCCATGTTAGGATTTTAACATCGCGGTAGCCCTGACCACAACTCCTTTTGTTTTGCTTTTGAGATGGAGGATGACTCATGCCATTTTCGTGACACACATCCTCTCGGCGGCCCGGCGGCCCACTGGCTTCTACAGAAGCTGTTAAGTAACTTGCTGACTGGCAGAGAGTCGCTTTTACATAAGCCAGATCATCTGTCTTGGCACCACATGGAGGAGATGGAAGTCAGTCACATGAAGAACTCGTTACTCACTTGCTGGCAGGTGTTTCCAATTTGTCATTCAAGTTCAGTGTGTGTCTTGATATTATCACACTAATATCTTCCATGAGTAACATCTTTACTATAGACTGCTAAAAAAACATTGATACAATTCTTTCCAAATAGTAATAATTGGTAGATGTGTTTCTTTTTCTTTTAGTTTTAGGATGCAGTTGCTGTGTTGTATTGTTATCAATGAAATACAATGATGCAGAATCTCTAAAGATATACCATGCCATATATATCTGTTTACTTTCTAACAGCTATCCAGTTAAGGGTCATGAAACCTGTCCCCGCAGTATGTCATGAAGTGCAGGAACTCACCTGGGATGGAATACACTAACAGTCACCAGGGCAAATTAGGGTCACTGACTGATTTACCAATTGGGGATGGGGAAAGAAAACCCAAAAACCAGGAGAAAAAAAAACACTCAGAGACAGGGAGGATTGGTAACATTAAGACAGATGGTGACCAGGAACTACACCATAATGAACCGATCAAAAACTTAAGGAAGCAGAAGACAGATGACACTCTAAACAACCTCCCATTGACAAATCACCAGCTTTTCATTTCTTGGAGTCACCGTTACTGATGATTTAAAGTAAGCACAACACATCTCATCTATCATCAAGATGGCCTAGCAATGTCTTTACTTCCTTGCATGTCTTCTTTAGCTATGTCCACTTAAACCAAGCAAGACACATCTCGTCTACAATCAAGACGGCCCAGCAATGCCTTTACTTCCTCACATGTCTTCTATGGCTACGTCTGTAAGAGTGAACAGACCACATCTCGTCTATCATCAAGATGGCCCAGCAATGCCTTTACTTCCTCACATGTCTTCTATGGCTACGTCTGTAAGAGTGAACAGACAACATCTTGTCTATCACCAAGAAGGTTCAGCAATGCCTTTCCTTCCTTGCATGTCTTCTTTAACCATGTCTACTTAAACCAAGCAAGACGCATCTTGACTATCATCAAGATGGCCCAGCAATGCCTTTACTTCCTCACATGTCTTCTATGGCTACATCTGTAACATGAACAGACCACATCTCATCTGTCATCAAGACGGCCCAGTGATGCCTTTACTTCTTCACGTGCCTCCAATTTCTACATCCACTTAAAGTGAGCACACCACGTCTCGTCTATCATCAAGACGGCCCAGCAATGCATTTCCTTCCTTGCATGTCTTCTTTGGCTATTGTTCACTTAAAGCAAGCACAATGCATTTCATCAATCATCAAGAAGATTGAGTGATACCTTTCCTTCCTAACATGTCTCGTATTTCTACATCCATAATGTGAACACACCACATCTCGTCTATCATCAAGTTGCCCCGACGATGACTTTACTTGTGCACATGTCTCCTATTTCTACGTCCATAAAGTGAGCACCACACATCTTGTTTATCATCAAAATGGCCCAATGATGCCTTGACTTCCTCACTTTCCTTTAGTGGCTACATCCACTTAAAGTGAGGAAGATGCATCTCGTTTATTATCAAGAAGGCTGTGCAATGCTCACAAGTCTTCAATGGCTACATCCACTTAAAGCGAACAAGATGCATCTCATTTATTATAAAGAAGGCTCTGCAAAGCCTTTACTTGCTCACAAGTCTTCTGTGGTTACGTCTATAAAGTGAGCACCACACATATCGTCTATCATCAAGATGACACAGTGATGCCTTTACTTGCTCACATGTTTCCTATTTCTACATCCACTTAAAGTGAGCACACCACATCTTATCATCAAGAAGGCTGAGTGATGCCTTTACTTGCTCACATGTCTTCTATGGTTACGCCCATAAAGTAAGAACACCACATCTCGTCTATCATCAAGACCGCCCAGTGATGCCTTTACTTCCTCACATTTCTATTTCTACATCCACTTAAAGTGAGCACACCACATCTCATCAATCATCAAAAAGGCTGAGTGATGATGTGTTTTCTGTGTCTACGGCCACACTACATCAGGGAGAACAGCAATGGTGAATATAGAAAAAATTGAATAGATTGTGTTATTGGGACTGACAATGAGGTGGAACTGTTATTGAGAGTAACACATCAGTATAAGGCAAGCAACACAGCTGAGAAACAGCAACCAGCAGGATCAAATCAGGGAAGGGCTACATAATAAGCACGAACCAATCAGTGCACCATTAGAGTCTGTGTTTTCAAACCTCTACATTTCACTCATCCACAATACAACACTAAACCCCGGCATATTCAGAAATCCTAGAGGGGGTTTTCAAAAGTCTACTTTTTCAATGTTTAATGTGGATGAAAGACGAAAATGGAGAGTACATGCAAACGTAGTTGTGTGGATTTAGTCTGTAGATGCAAAGTGAAGTCCGTCCTGATTGGATGCAAGGCATCCTGGTATGGCATCTGATCACCTCAGGATCACAAAACACTACAGAAGGTTGTAAGGTTAGCACAGAATATTATCGGCACCCAGCACCCTTCTGTTCAGGACACACTTGAGCATGGATGGGAAAGTGCTATGGAAATAAAATGTATTTAGAAAGATAAACAATTTTACTAAAGAGTGCGACTATTCTGATCAGCCACTTTTCTCCCTTCGTTATTCGGGACCACCCACACATTTTTTACCCAGAGGCCATCAGGCTATTTAATAGCCACTTGTTATATTTTATTATATCACACCGACTACAGACATTGAAAAGTGTATTGGGGCAGTTTAGCTTTTAGCTAATCAAACGATGTCCTCTCGTTTGTCAAATTTCACGTTCTTTTGTCCCTCTGCTGTGACCTAAAAAGCCAAAAGGAGGGTTCAGGAGTGGTGATATCGGGGTGGCCTCACCTCTTGGACTGCCACCAACAAAATAGACTCATGTGTCAGTTTACATCTGAACCAGTACTTGTGTCTGAGAGCCAAAGGAAAACAATTGGCTGACAATTTTCAAGGATTTGCCAAAACCAGCTGCGGTAATAAACCTTTCATTATTATTTCTCAGATATGTTCTGACTCTTGCAGGGCCCTTTAAGGTTTGTTTTGATCAAATGCATTCAGCCCACACTGCCTTCCCTTACAGCAGTGCTTTTACGGTCCTGTCACCCAGTTCTTCATTTTTAAGTTCACTGACAACCCACTACCAGCAATTTCAAACTGCCCCCTTGGTGAAACAAGCATGATCAGGGGTCCCTCTTGGTGAAACAAACTCACTTAGAAACAGGGAAACATCACAAAGCACTGCGGATTGCTTAGGCGGCCCACCATGTCCCACTCGAGACCCACTTTAACCTACAATAACCAACAACGGAAACCAGCAACCCATTGGTGGTAACCTGGGTGGCAACACAATGGTTGAGAAACCATGACTTAGACGACCCACCAATGATGGCAACCCGTGACCCACCAGCAGCACGATCCAGTGGTTAAGAAATACTGCCTTACACGGACCCACCGTGCGTCTGCCGAGATATGAAGATTGGTTTTTTGTACTTTGAACCGGCAATTAAAGTGGGAATACCGGTGACCCAAAACGAGACCCACAGAGCCTCAATTGTAACGTCCCAAACACTTTGTGACCACCAAACAGCCAAATGGTTGGTCCCAAAATGAAGCCATAAGTTGGCACATGTCTGTACAAATGACATAAGAGAACGTAATATTACACATAGAAAGACAACAGTTAATAAATGAAATAATTAAAACATAATACAAACACAGAAATATCCAAACATGGAAACTTAATGAATAATAATACCAAAAATAAACTTAAGCCAGGGCAACAACCCTGGTTGAACCATAACAGTCTTAACACATGTGCCAGATTACCAGGGTTCATAAGCACCAATTGATTTTATAAGGCCCACTGTACGAGTCACTAGTGACAATTTGGCCTGCCACCAAAAAAGTCGATTAGACAGTGGGTTATGTCTGTCAAAGCAACAAAAACAAGGATGTAAACCATTAACCAAGGTGACTAGCAGGGGGCATTGCAGCACCCTAAACCTCAGACAACACCACATAAACACAACTCCCGGGTTCAAAGGTAAGGTTTCTTATTATCAATTACCTTACAAAAGGCTTCTCTAATACACACCAACACAAATCCACACTTTTCCTCTTTCTTCCTCTCTTGCTTCGTCAACTCCACTCCTCCCAGGCGAGCTTTGTCCACTTCCACCCAACTCCAACTCGCCTGGATGAAGTGGAGTGGCTCCTTTTATCTTGGACCAGGGAGTACTTTCTGTGCCAGGGCATAGCCTGATGGAAGTACTGCCAGGTCAATCAGAAGTCCTAAAAACCAAGGAGCACAGCTCCTAGTAGCACCCCCTAGAGGCACCCAGGGACCCCAATAGGAATATTCTACGGCATAACAATTCCCAGCATGCCCTGTGGGAGCCCACTGGAGTACCTGCCTGCAGGATTGCTACCACCTATCAGTTCAGAAATAACTTGAACAATTCAGCTTCCCCTGTCCTTCCTTCAAGCTGGCTTCCCAGCCAGGTAATGTTCCTTCATCTATTCCTGCCAGGATGCCAGTGTACCCGCTCTTCAGATGGCATCCTTGTGTAGGCAGGGAACATCCAGCCTCTATTCGCCTATTTGCAACCTGGGTGTCCTGGCTATGTACGGGAAGGGACTCCATTCTAGCAGAGACGCTGCCTGTCATCCATAACACGAGGAACATGAAATACAAAAGCAGTCACAAATATTAATGTCGGCTTCAGCGACCGCTGGGCCATAATTTACAAATGCTGGAGGTGCTGGGCTGGTCGTTCTCTGTCTGGGTGACTGTTTTACACATGGAGCGTGGTGTTCATTCCGAGTGCTGCATTTTTCACTTCAAGTGACACCCAGCAGGGTACAGAGACCACTACACTGAGCTATCTAGGATATGGCATGAGCTTCACAACCACTGCTTAGATCAGGGGTCTGTGTTCAGTAGGGATGCGGTGCACTAATGTACGGCTGGCAAGAAGCTGTGTGCTCCAATGCGTGCAGTCGGCATAAACTACTTGAATGGAAAATGTCTGAAATGCAAAAGAAATGTAGAATTAATTAAGAGTTAAGCACTTAAATACTTAAATTGGGGCCGATATACAGGACTGTGCCAGAAGATGGGGGAACATCTAGACACGGTGCCCACCCATGAGTTGAGTAGGATAAATTCAGACGCAGTGTTGTGTTTGCTTACTGCACATCTGTGGTGAAATCTCCAGACAAAAATAGCAACTCTGGAAAAATCCGTTGGGTAAGGAAGTCTGCTGTTCGTAACATGTGTGCACAAGTGGGTGTCATTCGGCTGACGGGACAGACGTTGGGCTGATCAGGACAACACAGTTATGAAGAACAGATGGCACCAAGCACTATTTTAAACCTCTGTACTCTTAAAGGCTCACATAATAACTGATGTCAATAGTTTTTGCTGTGCTGACATCGCTGCAGTATTCTGAAATGTGTCAATAAGTAACATTTTGTCTTTTAGTGATTTTATCCACCTAATAATTTAAACATTATTTACAATTTGGAAGCAGGACTTTGTTTTTTTTTTTTGTTTTTGCTGTTTTTACTTTGTTCTCGGCTATGCGAAGCCTTAGAGCCGGTGTAAAAGTGGTTGATCCTGACCATCCATTTTAAAAAACAGCAGCTTCGCTAGATCTTTGGGAGTCTCAGTCTCTTAAAATGTCATTTTGCATTTTCTTTTGTGACCTGTTTTAGAATCACACTTGGCAATGTCTGAATCTTTATTAAGTGCTGTTTTATACACGGCGACCATCTCTAAAAGCGGGCCTAGAATCAATCTAAAGACATTAGTTCATGTAATACACACATCTTTAAGTTTACAGATAATCAAATAATCAGAGTAAACCCCAAAGAGACGCACAGAGGATGTGTACGTCTCACCTAAATAGTGCCAGGGCTGCAGTGAGGGGAATAACAAGTCTTTAGAGCGGTGATTCCCAACGTGGGGCAATTTGAGAATTTAGCTACGTTAAACAATTGATAAAATGAAAAAACAGAAATGGACTGTTAAAAATGATTAACAAATAATTTTTATTTTTTACAGGGACATTTATATATTTATATAAACATAGAAGGGATGGTGAAGAACCCTTTAATTTATGATTTTACTAGCAGCTTGGGTTTTTCTACTTAGAAATCGTTATTACCATTAAAATAATATGAATTGTATAATATAAAATTTTGCAATATAACAAAAATATAAAATGATCAAAATATTACAGTTATTTTATATTTATGAATATCATGTCTCTTATTATATGTTTTCAAAACTGTATTTGCTGTATTTTCATATTACTTCATATTATATTATGTATTTTTTTTTAACAATTTCTTAGTGATTCCTTTGTCAGTACTTCAACTATCCTTTCCCTTTTTTGTTTCCATGTTCTTTGGAAGCTTGTTTAGACCAAATTTATAGGCTTCCACCACGTGAGTAGGAGTTCACTTTTTGAATAGGTAATAATAAGAACAAGCCGAAGCCCGCCGTAGCATACGGTGGTGTAAGAATAGGAATGGAAAACGGTGAGAAAGGAATTCAGTATAACAAAGGCTTAGGAAACCACCGTCGCAGTATAACGAAAATAGCAAGGAGCAAAACCAATGCCAATGGTCGAGAGAGTACCTTCCTGCAGCAGGCTACGGAAAACATAGACATATATAGATAGACGGTGCATTCACTGTGTTGCCCAGTCGACACGATAAGTCAGTGCGTCTGCCCTACTGAGAGTGGCAAAAGTGCCATTTAAACTAATACAGGTAGATGTGGAAAAACAATAACGTTTTAAACAGTATCGTTTACATACAACAGATTTTGGCGAATCGTTTACATGCAATTATTTATATCCATTTATACACTAATAATGGAAATTATTAAATAATAATAATAATAATATTAATAATAATAATAATAATTATTATTATTATTAAATAATTCCTCCCGTGTAAGTAACATTTCTCGGACTGCTTTCTTCCATCTCTGAAACATGTGTAGACTTGGTCCTGTTCTTACCCTACACAGTACTAAAGTATTGGTTAATGCCCGGGTCACCTCACGTATAGATTACTGTAACACTATTCTATCTGTCATCCCACAAAAATGTATCCATCGCTTACAATTTATTCAAAATTCTGCTGCCAGGATAATAACCTGCTGTTCTAAATCCACTGAACATACCACACCTATTCTCTCTCAACTTCACTGGCTCCCTGTTAACTACGGAATACAATACTAAATACCGCTCTTAACATTTAAAGCTCTCCACAACCTCACTGATCTCCTACAGACTGACACTCCTCTCACTCACTCAGATGCTCATCTGCAGCTCGACTTTCTGTACCACACATCAAACTCTGTGCTATGGGAGCTTGAGCGTCTCTCCTAGTGCTCCTCAACTCAGGAATTCTCTTCTCTCTCATTTACATCAGCTCAATTCAATAACACATTTTAAAACTACCCTCAAAACTTATCTTTTCAAACTGGCATACCAATTGTGAATTTTGCACTGTTATTGCCAGTTATCTTTGTTTGTTTGCTAATTATTGCTGTTTGATTTAGCCTTCTCTTTAGCCTCAACAGTGACGGTGGACGCGGAAGGAGGATTAGGGATGGCAGGCGGGGCTCTGTCGTATGTTCCCCATGACACGAAAGGAGGGTTACAGTGGGCAGGTGGGGCTCTGTCGTGCGTTCCACATGACGCGAGAGGAGGGTTAGAGTGGCCGGGCGGGGCTCTTTCGTGCGTACCCCATGGTTGGGCGACTTGGTCGATTATATATATAGAAAAGCAGCCGGTATAGAAAAGAACAATGAAAAGTCAACGTGGCTCTAAGGTTCATATGGACTGTAGCAGAGACGAAAGCGACTGAGGCTGTGTTTGGTGAGGTGTTCAAGAGCCCTCAAGAGCGAGGGTGGATGCGGCAGGAGAGTTAGAGTTGGCGGGCTGGGCTCTGTTGTGCGTATCCCATGATGGGGGAGGAGGGTTAAAGTTGGTGGACGGGGCTCTGTCATGCGTATCACATGGTCTTAGAATTGGTGAGCGGGGCTCTGTGAGTTGGCGGGCGTGGCTCTCTGTCTTGCGCTCACTGTCTTGCATGCCCTTAGTGAATTATATATATAGATAAGGTATATGTTACAGTGGAGGAACATAATGATTTTCGAGAGGCCTAGTTGGGGCACAGCCAAAAAAAGGTTGGGGACCACTGCTTTAGAGCCACCTGCAGAGCCGCATGGTCAGTATAGGTGACCGCTACAGGTGCTGTTTAGCACAGGGGGTGATGGAAAAGTGTAATTTATTTTTAATATATTATTTTGCTCATAGGATTACAACAGCATTGTTTTCTAAGACATTACATGGTTAATTTAAAGTCAATTCTACTTAATATGATCAAATATGATATAAATACGAATTTTCACTAGACACCACCACCCCTGCACTCCCCCGTTTACCCTTTGCTACCTGTTCGTAGGTGCTGGGCAATTACGTTCAACCATAGAGTGGAGGTGACCCACAAACTTGATAAAAATAAACTATAAATAACTTACGAGTATGTCAAAAAGACAAAGAAAACCCTCTAGTGCACATGGAAGAAAAAGAAGAATAGGACAGGAGAAGAAACGGGAAAAAGACAAATGGTAAATGTACAGTCTGTTTATTTGAAACCCTAACCCCTAACCTTAACCGTAACCCTAACCCTTTAAGCACAACACTAGCTAATGTTACATGCATTAAATCTTGTGTTAAAATGTAGCAAATATCATCCTCTGTTACTCACCGCCACTTGTGAAGTTTGCTCTGGGCTGGCTATAGCAGTGGTGCGTAGTCTGTCTCTCACTGGGAAAGCTTGTGCATTGATTGGATAGGCAGATTGCATTATTTGAATACACGAGCATCGGGTAGAGAGGAATTGTGGGAAAAGATTCCCATTTAAAGATAATCTTTTTATTCTCAGTTTCACTGAAAGTTGTTATTATGCCAAGTCTTCAACGTATTTTATTATTTTAAATTAAACGTATATGTTGCGGTGGTGTTCTAGGTAAAAAAACAAAAAAAAAATATATGCATATATATATATATACATATACATAAATATATACTGTAAGTACGTGGACGCTAGGTGGCACTGTTGCTCACTTTTTTCCCCAACAGACAGACACAGGACACAGGTTAAAAACACTAAGAAGACTAATTATTTTCTTCCTGCACAATAGTGCCTCCAAAACACCACAGCCACAATAAACACAACAATAAATCAATAATAATTCCTAATTCTGTCCTCCATACCTCCCAGCAAGCTCTGTCCTACTCCTCCCGACATCCGGCTTACTTGCTGGGTCTCCAACAGTCCTTTATATAGTCCTTGACCCTTCCGGGTCAGATGGAGAATTGGCTTTTTCTTCAGCCTGGAAGTACTTTGGGGCTCCTATTCTCGTGACTTAGGAATACTTCCAGGCTATGGATGAGGCATGGCACCTGTGGTCCTCTCACAGCTCCTCAACAGGGCTGAGAAACCAAACTACAAGTTCCAGGATGCCCTGCAGGAATCCAGGGCACCGTTACACTCCAGGGGAGCTGCCATCTAGCGTTTTGGGGACGCAGTGTCCTGGGAAGGCTGCCTTCCCCCATCCTTCCATCTCAGGGGCGTCCCAGCTGGGATGAGCTGCCGGCCCTCCGTCACAATATGTATATATATACTGCTCAAAAAAGTTAAAGGAACACTTTTTAAACAGAGTATAGCATCAAGTTAATGAAACCTTTGGGCTATTGATCTGGTCAGTTAAGTAGCAGAGGGGGTTGTTAACCAGTTTCAGCTGCTTTGGTGCACTAGATGGGCAACACTGAGACGACCCCCAAAACATGAATGAATGATTTAACAGGTGAAGGCCACTGACATTTTTCCCTCCACATCTGTTTTTTCACTTGTTTTGCATTTGGCTACGGTCAGTGTCACTACAGGTAGCATGAGGCGATACCTGGACCCTACAGAGCTGGCACAGGTAGTCCAGCTTCTCCAGGATGGCAGGCACATCAATACGTGCCATTTCCAGAACGTTTGCTGTGTCTTCCAGCTCAGTATCAAGGGCATGGAGGAGATAAAGGAATTGATCCCATTGACTGGCCCCCACGTTCACTTGCCTGATCTCAATCCAATAAAACGCCTCTGGGTGTGACATTATGTTTCGGTCCATCCGATGCCGCCAGGTTGCACCTCAGACTGGTCCAGATCTGGGAGGAGATCCCCCAGGACATCATGTCATCTCATTAGGAGCATGACACCACCAAGACGTTGTTAGGCATGCATACAAGCACGTGGGGGCCATACAAACTATTGAGTACAATTTTGAGTTGCTGCATCGTTTTTTCACTTTGATTTTTGGGGTGTCTTTGAATTCAGCCCTCTGTAGTTTGATCATTTTCATTTCCATTAAACGATGTGGCATCCTTTCGTTCCTAATACATTACCCAGTCCATATCAGTAGAGATATCCAGCAGGATTTTTTTCCCATAGAGATCTGATGTGTTTTCAAAGTGTTCCTTTAATTTTTTTATATATTTTTTATATATATATATGTTTATATCTAGAATGTTACCATCATCAAAAGGCATCTATTCTACTTAAATAATAAGAACTATAACACAAGAAGTAGAGATTTAACAATAATCTAAGTGTTTTTTTCTTCTTCTGTATTTTTTTCTTTAAATGCAATAATAAATAAAGACTACTAATACAGCCCAATTCCGACTCATTTTCTGAAATGGCACCCCCTCAGGAGTGTGTTTCTCTGAGGCAGTCTTGTAAGCAGATGTTGCTATAACTCGATCTTCTCAAATTGTGAATCAGGGGTCCTAAATACTTTGCTGTCACCAGGTCTCAATGTGCAGGTCTTGCAGTGATGATTCCCCTCAAAACAACAGCGGGTGGCAGGTCGCCATTTACAACTTCACCTAGGGCAGTAAAAATCCTACAGCTGGTTTTGACTACCTGATTAAGGGAATCGATTCATTTCATTCGTCAATCATAAAAAAACAAAACCTTTGGGAGAGAGTGTTCCTCTTGAATGACTCACAAATTAATCATTAATTATATAATTTATATTTATTAAATTATGTATTAAACGTGCTAGTAATTCATCTTATATTATATTAACCTCTTTGAAAGCACAAATCCTGACAATATGGTGAAAATGTATAATTAAAATAAGACAATAAGTTTTAGAATCATAAGTGAAGAAGAATTATGCTCCTTGTTCTCGGGTAATCATAACTTTGCAGATGAAATGAATGAGAGTCAGTGTCGATGGCTTCAACTGCCCGCGTCGACCCATTGCAAGGCACTCTGCAGACTCTATGCGACCTTTTCCCGTCTTCCATTCCCAGACTATGCACTCTACTGTAGTGTTGACATTCAAATCGATCTATCCAGTGATCAGCACAACATAGAAAGTTGAATGGGGTGTCGTTTGAAAGCTGAAGTGCCCCTCTTTTTTATTCAAAGAAATGCCAGCCAGTCAAATTGAACATGATTGAATCAGGACATTCGAGAATGCCCAGGTGTTTACTGTGACTTTGAAAGAATAACATCACAACCTCATACAGATGCAAATGGCAAAATAGTGAACTTGAATTCACTATAAAATAAATGATTTTATGCAGTTTTTTAAATTTTAAATTTTAAATAAGCCTTACTAAATTCCAGATACTGTAAAAAACCTCACACTGTTCTAGGGTGGTGCTGAAGCGTCACCGCTGCACTCAGGTTCCAATCCGGGTGGTTTGTCATGTGATGGGTATGGTAACGCTTTCTCAGCACATGCTGCCACCTTCTCTCTCTCTCTCTCTTACTAAGTTGGTCCCACCAGGTGGGACCCAAAACATAGGGGCTGATCTTAAAAAAAATCATTTTCCAAGTGTTTACCCAGTTTTAAAGACTTCCACTTCCAATGTCCCAGAACATGATGCAAAGGGCCCCGCATCCATATAAATAGTGATGTACGACTATTGATGTGCGACAGGGGGTGAACTGAACTTCCCAAAATGAACTCTTGTGTCTAAGCTGTACGAAATGCATGCGTCATAAGTTGATCGATTACTTTTTAGTGAAGGTTATAAACCAGAGTTTGACCCTGAAGAAGCCACTTACATAATTCTCTTTATTACCCAAGAACACACATCCGTCAGCTCGAATGACATGCTGTGAGACGACAGTCGTGATGATTAAACATGCAGTTGTTTTTGTTGACGAGGGCTAGTCTGCCAAGTCTTCATCAGAAACATCCCGGCGTAGACACTGTGACTTCACTCACAATGGAAAGTGAGCAAGCAGGCTGCAATTAGAGATACTGACTTGAGTTTTCCACCCAAATACTGGATAAAATATTGCTGCAAATGTATTCATCTTCTGTGAAGCCAGTGAAACAATATGTTTTTTCTGCATTTTCTTTCTTGGCAAGCAAAACACTGACTGACAAATTTCAAATTTGTGAAAAGCTGGCAGAAGAAGGCATTTATACAGCATGCTACCACACTGGCACTGAATGGTAGCTGTGCTGGCTTTTCTTCATCATGCAAAGGTGTAAGTTCTATTTGATGTTTTAGAAAGCCTATCTTCTAATGATGCTTACAGTAAGATTGAAATAGTTTGGAGCTTAAAGACTTTTCACAATGTAATAAAATAAGCACAGAGAAAAGTAAAACAGGCTTGAGGTCCCAAAGTGGAAGAGTCCCTTTATGATGCCCACCGCCATTGGTACCACCATCAGTTGGGACATCTGTAGTCATGACCGAGGTGGACTGGGGACAGGCAAGACCTTCAATTCAAACGTATACCAGCAGTTTATTGAACAAAGAATTAAAGTGTCGAAAAGTGCTGCAGTGCATTCATTAAATCTTCTTTAAGACTGTGCCTTTAAAACATAATATTATACACATAAATAAATCATTTTTAAATCCTAGCGGTCCTTAATGACATATACCCTCCTTCCCTCATCAAGGCATCTTCAAGTAACCTGCAGCTCACCAGACACCATACGCTCTCACTATGGATGCCGCCATGCTGTGGATCAACTGCTCAACCGATGTCAACATCTCCACATCCTGGAGCCGCCATACAGCCATTAGTCCTGCTCCCTTTAGATAACTCAACAGAGCCCATTCTACCAGTTCTGTACATTCACCTCAGAATACTCATCACACCAAATACTCGTCTCTCTTTTCATTTCTTTCTTCTCCTTTCATTTTTTCCCCCTCTGGCACTAACCCACCCTCGCTTCCATCTTGTGGCCATCCCACCTGCTTCTTAGTCAAATGCAGACAGCGCCACTCCTTCCGTATTTAAGTGATTCACGATGACAAGCGTATTGACATGTGAGCTGCTCGTCCACAGTTAAGCTACTGGGGTGTGATAAACACCCATTATAATCCATAATAAATTAAACTATTAGCTCTGTTTAGGGCGGATGTCAACGTTTGTTGACGCAAGGTGTTGAGGGCAGATGTTGATTAAAGTCGACATTCGGGTTAGAGGGTGAAAATAGGCTGTAAATGTCAATAAAACCATTAGCTTATAGGAAGACCGTCTGTGCTATGAGTACAGTTACCCTCTTTGTCTTGACGTTGAATTCCTGCGTATGTGAGTAGCGTAGAGTTAACAGTGTCTAGAATGGCATCGACATCGGGTGAGAGAGCGAAGTGAATGTGCAAAACAAAATACTCTGTGCATTTTATTTATTTATTTGTTTATTTTTTGCGTATTATTGCTGAATCAGACTTGGACCTATCGAGCTCCAATTTTGATGCAAGTGATCTGGAGTTCGAAAACAAAAGTCGGGTACCTGCATCAGATGATTGGTCCCCAGCTGATCCTGCAGCTGACTCACCTATGGCAACATGCACCTGGGGGGACTACACAGACGCTGATCAGACTCTGATTTTGATGCAAATGATCTGGAGTTCAAAAACGAAAGACAGGTACCTGCATCAGCTGATTGGTCCCCAGCTGATTGTAGAGCTGGACACACTCGTGTAGATGACACATCTATGGCAACGTTCACCTGGGAGGACTACACAGACACAGACTCATGGGAGGCACGATAGCAACTGGACTTCATTTAATGGCACGGTGTGCCAGTGGACACTATGGATTACTCGATGACTTCAAGCTGTTTTTCTCCAGAAAGTGCCTTCCAGCTTATGAGGAGACAAACAAATATGTAATACGTTTGTGAATTTACATACCGTAGGGGCTCATGGAACATAAAACAGAGTGACATTTGTCTAATTTGTGTAAATATATATTTTCACATTTATATGTGAAACCATTGTTTGTTTTTTTTGGAAAAATATTTAGCGCTAGGACAAAACAGAAAAAATAATTAGCTCTAAAAGAGTTAAAACACCCCAGCCCACCCCCCAAAGACTACCAAAGTGAATCCTTCAAAGAAAGTGGCTGTCGCCCACCGGCACTATCTTTTGCACATGCAGTGAATGTCACAGGAATCTTTTCCTTTTGGTTTCTCAGACCAGAACTGGTTGCTGCCAAAGTCCTTGTAAAGGACCCAGAGATGATAGGCCAGGGTGGTGGGCAGAGCCCGATGTTTCTTTTTTTCCAGGGTGGCAACATCAGAACTGTAAAGGAAGCATAGTGAGATGAGGTGGATGATAAAACTCTCAACAGTGGATGACCATTCAATCCATTGAGCTGGTTTGGTTAGCCTCATCCAGATACTTTAATAAGTTTTTGCTTCAACTTGACGACTCGGTCATTTGTTCCAGATTCTAATGAGTACTGTGAAGAAGTGCCTCTCCTTAATTTCCATGAATGTCCTTGAGTACATGACTTGCAATCTTTTCAGAAGAATTCTGAGATTCTGAACAGGTTGGATTTCGTCCCCATAGTAATACCGTAAATACCCGCATATAGGACGCATTTTTTTTCTTAAGAAGTAGGCCTAAAAACCCAGGTGCGTCTTATACATGGATACAGTTTCTCTTTCGGTTTGTACATGTTCAGTTTCTCCCTGTGCATTTCCTGTGCAGCGAGCGAGCAAGAGAGAGAGAGAGCGCGAGCGAGCAAGAGAGAGAGAGAGCGCGAGCGAGCAAGAGAGAAAGAGCGCGACACACACACACATAGGCGCGGGAGAGAGAGGCATACACACACACACACACAGAGGCACACGAGAGAGAGGCACACACACACACACAAGATCGCGAGAGAGGCACATACACACACAGGCATGCGCTAGAGAGAGGCACACAGGCGCTCCAAGCACACGAAAGAGAGAGCGAAAGAGGGAAGACTGGACGCATAAGGTAGAAAAGGCTTGTTTGTGTTTTCAGTTCTGTTTACAGCGATCGGTTCATAGCGTGCATTGTGGCAATGTTACTTTTCTTGGTGGTTTATTAAGTTACGGATTTTTCAAATGTTCATTTTTTTCCCTGTGCTTAAAACTCATTAAAAAAAAAGTGTTTTTAGTGAGCGGTTCCTAGCACTATAGCGCGAACTATTGGAGCATTAGTTTTCTCTGTTGTTCAAGGTTTTCTCAGTGTTATTCAATGCGTGATGCTCTCGGTGCGTAGACGGGAGCGTCCATTGGACTTTATAATCGTGTGCACGTGTGTCATTGCCTCTCCTTCGCCTTCTCCTTCGCCTTCGATGGATGTGTGACGGGGAAAGAGAGGAGTGGTTTGAATCCAATTTGAATTTCAAGGTTTGTTTTCAAGTGACAGTCGGTTAGCAGTGATGCAATTGTAGCTACCGGGGTATGCCTCAGTCCGCGCTTTTTCCATGGTTTTTAGGGTCAAAAATCCACTGCGTCCTATACATGGTATCGTCCTATATGTGGGTATTTACGGTAATTAATGTGTTATTTACATGCATTTTGTTGTATTTTATAGCTTGTTAGATTCAAGATTACTGATTTGATGTCCGTTTCGGGTTTTATCTCATTATGACTTTTTTCTTACATTACGCCCTTATCGTTTAAATGATGCTCTAAGTTGTGTCACATGACCGCTTCAGGCATGTTTCTAACGTTACAGGAAGGGACACTTTAAATATTCACTGTCCCTCAGGAGAAGCTGTTAAATTAAAAGAGAAACAAGAAAAGGAGGTTTGGGGTCCTAAGGGATGCTCCGTTTCTTATCTGAAGGACGAAAGAGAAATGTTAGGAGAAGAGTCTGCAGAGGTATGGAGCTCTGTGTTTCTCTGAAGTTGGTCCAAAAGTGACACACCGACTTCTGGTGAAAGCTTCAGTGTAGCACACAAGAAAAAAAATGCACTGGGTCCCCCAGGGTCACAATGTTGGGTTGCAAA
Organism: Polypterus bichir lapradei; assembly: GCA_026402145.1. NCBI lineage: Eukaryota > Metazoa > Chordata > Cladistia > Polypteriformes > Polypteridae > Polypterus > Polypterus bichir. The sequence goes on along the minus strand of JANRMT010062834.1, from coordinate 42,671,741 downwards.
GTAGTCCAACTTATCCATATGGTCCTAGAGAGCAACTATGCAAAAATAGGTCCAGATCGTTCAAGGGTGCAGGATTGCATGGGGAAGAGACAGCGAGACAGAGAGAGAGATTTCCTAGTGTATACTGTGACGGACAGCCGGGTCCCATGCCCGGCCGGGACGCCTCTGCTGCATACATCCCGGGGGAGCCATTATGGACATTGCAGTACCTTCCCCGGGGCGCTTGGGGGCAGTCTCCCTGGCCGTGGATCCCTCCTCAATCTCCCCCGTGGCTCCATGGGACATGGAGTCCACCACAGCAGCCCGGTTGGGAGATGGGGTGGCCGCTAGGGGGTGCTGCAGAGAACCAGCCACCACACTGGACGGTTTATCAGCCCCACCCGGAGGTGCAATTAAGACCAGCTGGTCAGGCACCTGGAACACTTCTGGGTGGGGTATAAAAGGGCCTGCCTCCCAGCGATCAGGGCCAGAATCGGGAGGAAGAGGACGAGGTTGCCTGGGAGGAGTGGTGGAGGAAGGAAGCTGTTGGTTAGTGTGGGTTTTGTGTTTGGACTGTGTTGGGCCTGTGGGACACAGGGAAGGCGTGTGCCCACGGCTGAAGAATAAAAATAATAAATACCTTTGAGTGTGAACACGTGCCTCAGCGTGGTCTGTGCCGGGTCGGGCGCTATATAGCGCCTTTTCACATTACATATAGAGTAGTCAGAGGACTTGGCATTGCCCCGGTATATTTGTAGAATGGGTAATGGAAAGAAAGCAAAGGTTTATTTGTTTTTCAAATGGTGACCCTGTTGCCATTGCTAACTGTCCCATCAGACTGCCTCTCTGTCAATATCTCCGCTCTCGTGAGTCGAGAATTTGTACTTTTTGGGTCCGATTGGATTTCAGAGTTGCAGGATCTTCTTGCTTGGCTTGCTGGACAGTATTTTAGTGTTTAAATTATGAATAACAGCTGACAAAGCAGGAGTTTAACAACAACCCTTTGATTCTCCTTTGTGTTGTGCTTTACTTCCACTCTCGATGAAGCCTCACCCACCACCCTCCTGTGAAAGCACACAATACTCCATTTTATATTACAGTAAATAGAAGAAGCACAGGTAAATCATGTTAAGCTCTGGCCATTTTGTCTGGTAGTCCGGCTTCAGTCTGTTCAGATGTTTCACTTACTCTGAGATAGCAGGTGGCGCTGTTTGTCAAACTGGAGGAAACAGGGAAAAAAACCCACTGGGACCCCCAGGGGCCAAATGTTGGGTTACAAAGTAGTCTGTCTTGGTTCAGATCATTCAAAGGGTGCTGGAGTGTAAGTGGAACAGACAGACAGACAGACTGTCCATTTGAGGTACAGTATATATGTTCCTTTTGCCCGCTTTTCTGCATTAAACTGCAGGAGGCTAACTACTCCTCTCAGATTACTCAGCGGATCTACTTGAATTCTATGTACTGGTGTTCTGCATGGAGCCTACACCTTTTGTACTGTCATGAGGTAAGCGTAGTCATTCACGCACAGATGTCCAAATGACGCACGTTCACAGGATGTTGATGCCAGAACCAGATGATGGGTTTGCTTTGGTATAAACGTATTCAACAGCATGTACATGAACTATTGCAGTTCAATGGGGGGATCCCCATTGCTTTACCTGCACAGCAGTCCCCCTATCTCCAAAGAGGTGCAGCCCTAGATATTATGATGGAACCAGGGGCATCAGCAATCTCCAAATCCCCAAAACACAAACACACAGTGAGTCCCGAGTTCAAATAATGGAAGGTTTATTCAACCATTTCTTCCGCAAAGTTGAAAAAAAGCACAAAGATACAAGTTTTCTCTCACCACCGCTACCACACTGCCCTCCTCCAACCGAGTGTTGCTCCACGCCCTCCCAGCTGCAACTTGCCTGGAAAAGGAAGTGTGATTCCTTTTATTATGGACCTGGGAGTGCTTCTGGTTCGAGGGCGATTATCCGATGGAAGCACTTCCGAGTCATGTGAAAGTCCATTATAGCAGGGAGCTTGTCTTCCTGCAGCACCCTCTTGTAGCACCCAGTGACCCCAGCAGGGCTGCTCTGCCGGACTACATCTCCCAGCATGCCCTGCTGGCCTCCCACTGGGCACCAATATCCAGGGCTGCTGCATTCTAGCATGCTGGGGGAGTTAAAAAAAAACCCCAATAACATGTTCTCTTTTCAGTGGGCTGTCCTTCCATCCCTTTGAGTCCTTCCTTCCAGGCCTGATCTTCTCCCCACCCTGGCCAGGAAGCATTTTTATACAATACAATTTATTTTTGTATAGCCCAAAATCACACAAGAAGTGCTGGGCTTTAACAGGCCCTGCCTTTTGACAGCCCCCCAGCCATGACTCTCTAAGAAGACAAGAAAAAACTCCCAAAGAGAAAAAAAAAACCCTTTTAGGGAAAAAATGGAAGAATCCTTGGGAAAGGCAGTTCAAAGAGAGAATTTTTGCCTGTTAGGAGCCTCCCATCCAGGTAAGGAACCATCCCCTCTTCTGGCCAGGATGCCCGTCCAGCCCATGTGGCATCTACAATATATACAGTATATCCGTTTCTCACTGAGAGTGCATTAACTGCAGACGTTTAGTAAATAGCCATAGTATGACACATTTGGAAAGACTTGAGCCCTTTAAAGCAAATGGAGGCCTGTACTGGAATTGATGCTGAATATCACCTGCCACAATACGGGCCACCTGACCCTTAATATTCAGAGCTCAGCTTATTTCACACTTGTGTGGTAGAGTTAATTTGCTGTTTTGTGACACTGATCAACAGAAAAAAGACTTGTCTTGAAAAAATGTCTTGTCACTGCAATGTGATCTAAATAAATTACAAAGATCAAACACAAAATAGTTAATTAGTAATAATAACTGTAGTAATAATTGACTAGTCATTCATCCCCTTCAAGTCAGCATTTAGTGGATGTGCCTTTAGCAGCCATGACAGCTTTGAATCTGTGTGTTCAGGTTTTTTTCCTTCAATTTTGCTTATCGACACTCTGCCATTTTCCCCCATTCGTCTTCTTTGCAAGCGTTGTCCGGTGTCATGTTGATTGTGAGTGAGTTGCCTTTTTCAAGTCCAGCCACAAATTCTCAGTTGGATTAAGATCTGGACTCTGACTCGGCCACTCCAGGATGTTCAAATTGTTGTTTTGAGGGCGTTCCTCTCTAACTTTGGCTTTATGTTTGGGGTCTCGTTGTCTTACTGGAAAACAAATCTTCTCCTACAGGTTTCTTGCAGGTTTTCCTTCAGTGTTTTCTCATGTTTTGCTGCATTCACTTTCCCCTCACAAGCATCCCAGGGCCTACAGCAGAGACGAAACCCTACAGTTTAATGCTGCTATCCCAGGCTTCAGGGCGAAGATGGGGTGTTTTTTATAATGTAGAGTGTTTGGCTTACACCAGCATGTTTTGTTTGATGGTTTAAAAGCTCCTTTTTGGTATCTTCAGACCAGGGGTGTCCATCTTCAGGATCTGCAGGTTTTCATTCTAACTTTTTCCTAATCAGTCACCATTTTTTCGTTGCTAATTAACTCCTTTTCCCTTCATTTTAATAGCCCTGTTTTTAAAGATTCAGTTCTCTGAATTCTTTTCTCCATTAAATGGCAGACAAACAGAAATGAGATGTGAAACGAGCCAACAGATGACCAGCTAAACTGGGACTTCAAACTCCAACCAATTTCACTCTAGTCAATTCTTGCTGTTAATTAAATCCATGACTTGTTGCTGCTCTCATTCTGCCACCGCAGACATTTCTAAAACTTGATTTTTTTGTTTCGAAGAACTCCATCAGAATATTTTGGTGACCTGAGCAGATCAGCCTTATCGAGACCTTCACATTTCTTTATTTTCAGATACTGTGGTTAGCTGGTCATGTTTTGGCTCATTTTAAGTCTCATTATTGTTTGGCTGCTAATGAAGGAAAAACAAAACAACTAAGGGGTCTGAGTCACGTCAGTTAAAACTACGGCAAAAAAAAGTTAGTTAGCAACAAAAACTGGTCACCAAATAGGAATACGGTTAGAATGAAAACTTGAAGCCCCAGCAAACCCTCCAGGACCAGAGTTGGACACCCCTGCTTCAGACCATACAACCTTCTCCCAGATGACATCAGAGTCTCCCATGTGCCTTCTGTCAGGCTCTCGCCAAGATATCATGAGCGCTTTTTTTTTTTTACCAGTGATTTTTTTCATGAAGCTGTGACTGGTGAAGCCATAGTCACTGTAGCTCGTCACTCCTTCATAGTTCTCATAGTTCTCTTGGTGGCCTTCCTCACCCATCTTCCTGCACGATCACTCAGTTTTGGTGGTCGGCTTGCTCTAGCGTATTTAAAGCTGTGCCCCACTCTTTCCATTTCTTCATGACTGATTTAACTGGACTCCCAGGGATATTCAGTGACTTGGTTATTTTTTCATCTCCATCCCCTGACTGGTGCTTTTCAGCTCCCTTTTTTCACAGAGTTGCTTGCTGTGCAGGTTAGGTGACGATACTGACTCACGACAAGCCAGCCATTCCACACTCAGGAACATTTCGATGACAATGTAGTAAATCCCCAGACAGGTGACCTCCATTGAACAAATAAAGCCAACCTCTAAAACCAAGTGGCTGCACTAGTGAAGACTGAGGGGTGTCAATTTAAAGGGGGAATTCTTATGGGATCAATCATTTTGTGGTTTATATTTCTAATTAATTTCGACCACTTTGCACAGAACTGTTTTCACTTTGACATTAAAGAGTCTCTGTCAATCCATGTCACAAAAGCCAAATAAATAACTATAAAATGTGAAAACTTTTTCTAGGTACTATATATTAAGAAAATTAACACAATATTTCCAAGTGTCACGGGTGTCAGACACCCGTCTAAGCCGAGCTCATAGAAAATGGAAACCAACCCATAGGTGGTCTAGCAATGCATCACAAGGCCCACTCATTCTCACACCCACACCGGGAAAATTTGGAACCCCCGATTAACCTAAGACCCACACATTTCATTTCAAAAGAAAATCATATTTAATTTAAACAAAAAGGCTAATAGATTTTCAGGCTGTCACGTCAGTCCTGCAGTCATTTCCACTCAGCACAATAGCCATTGTGGGGAAAGATTTACCTTTTCTCATTTCACATATAAATAAAAAAGAATGCGGCATATGCTAATGATAACTGCTATTCACACACACAGTCTGAGCATTATGAACGAAATATGAATAATGTTGCCAGGACTTATCAAGCGAGATAAGAAAGACATGACATGACCGGAATGAACAGCTGTGCGCTTTGTGACTGGCGTGAATGGTCTGGGCCTCCAGCCCGTTTACTGACCCTAATCAGTGATTTCACACTTTGTTGACTTCCAGCCGGCGTTAATACGGATATGTAGCTTTGCTTACATAAAGCAAGATTTCAAAAGATTTTCATTTGTATTCAAACCAAAATCTAAAGAGGAATATGATCTCATTACCTCCTCTGCTAAACTGGAAGCCATCAAGTCGTATGTACAGTAGATTCCAAATTCTAACGTACGCTGGCTGCAGATCATTTCACATTCAGCACTTTGACTTCCATCGTAAGATTATTTAGTGTAATTTTTACAGAAATGCACAGCTAGGTGACAGTGTTACGAGATGGCGTATGCGACAGAAAGAGGTTGAAAGAGTCTGTAAGAAACAAATTCATAGTAAATCCCACCACGGCCACTTTAGGTGTATATTAGAATCAGAATCAGGAAAACTTTATTAATCCCGAGGGAAATTATTGATGTTAAAACTGTACAAATAGACAAAGGCACAAGTAACACTAAGAGCAAGTATAAAAAATAATCACATAAAATCCAAATAGAATATAAATATCAAAATAAAGTACAGTAAATCCTCTTTCATCATGGTGAATGAATTACAATAAATACGATGTGAGTCAAAATCCTTAGCATACTAAACAATAATAGCACACTGAGCTTGAAGTGTTTCATATAAAATACTGCACATTAAGTGAAATATTGAAAAATGTTATTCACATGACAAAAACAGACAAGTAGCTGGTCAGGCTACTGATAAAAACGTTCCTCTGTCCACCCACAGCACCATGAAGTGGACGATTGTCATTTTCAATAATTTCTCTCCTACCATAGAGCCAGCCCTCTGAATTAGTTTGTTTATCCCCTTAATGTCTGCCACTTTCATGATGCTGTCCTCCCCAGCACACCACAGCGAATAAAATGGCACTGGCCATCAAACATCCGCAGCACACCCTAAAAGATCTGAGTCTTCATAGTACTAGGCTGATGTCCTGTGTTAGCCAAGTCAAGCAAAATGACACCTTTTATTGGCTAACTAGAAAGATTACAATATGCAAGCTTTCAAGGCAACTCAGGCCCTGAGTCTTCATAAGAAATACGCCAACTTTGACCCTTCTTATATATGGCCATTGAGTTCTTGGAACAGTCTACTGTTACTGTTCATATACAGTACACCCCCAGATGCTTGTTTTCCTGAACAATCTCCACATCCACACCTCTAATAGACAGGGGACTAACTGGAGATCGTGATCTTCTTGAATCCACCACCAGTTCTTTAGTTTTACTGTGTCACACACGTGTGCAGGGGAAACAGCTAAAGGGCCTGCAAAATGGTAATTATACGCCAGACCAGGGGGTGGCAGAGTGTGATAACTGTCTCTCTCAGTCTCCTGCAGACCATTGTCAGGAAATTCTACTTGGTTCTGGCACTGACAATGATGTCACGTCCGGTCAAGAAAACGTCACTTCCGGTTCCGGCACCGATGACGTAATTTCCCATTTTATCAGTTAAAACCACCATCTTGTCTCCATGCAATCAGTTCTGTTCTGTACTCTGTTCTATGCACATTGAGCTACTTCAAATCAACTTTTGCAGCCGGGGAAAACAATATACGGGTGACTGCCCCAAATCTTTATGATGTCTTTGACTCTTTCTTATCACAACTGGCATTGACCTGCAGCTGATTCAACTCACACCAGAAAAACAAAACTGTCCGCTACCTTCAGAACATAAACTGTACTCAAGCCTATATGACTAATTTCTTGGCCTCCTGGCCATTGGACCTTAATTTATTCTTTGTTAATTATCTATCCATCCATTATCCAACCCTCTATATCCTAACTACAGGGTCACGGGGGCTTGCTGGTGCCAATCCCAGCCAACAAGGCAGGGAAAAAACCCTGGGCAGGGTGCCAGCCCACCGCAGGGCACACACCCACACACCAAGCACATATATTTAATCATAGAGTAAGCTCTTTATTAGCCAATGCATTATCTGTGCACTGAAATGAACGTCAGCGTGTAAAATTTCATTTGCTTTAAGTCAGCTTGGCTGATGCCGGCAATGAGCTCAGCTCTCAACACTGAGTCTGTTGTCAGTTGTCATCACATCACAGCAGCAAATTCTGGACAATACCATAGTTTTTAAAAATAACACCTGTACTGCTTGGGCTCCTGCCTGGGTAAGTATTTGATATTAGCTGACACATCTGTAATATCTGCCTCTAGAATCAGCATACTTGATGCACAGTGGTTGCTTGACTAGGCATTTTGAGGAAGACTATCTGCAACAGGACAGCTGAATGGATGCAAAGGAAGCCCTGGGAACAAAATCAAAGATCTGTACACCGATTTTTCTTTTTTTTTTTTACTACGCTCACTGAGCAAATTCTCCAGACCACCATATTAATACTGGGCAGGGCCTTCTCTTGATCTAAAAACAGCCTCAGCTCTTCCTAGCATGGGTTCCACAAAATGTTGAAAATCTGGTCTACGTTGATATGACTGCATCACGTAATTTCTGCAGATTTGTCAGCTGTACATTCATGCTGCGAATTTCCAGTTCTGCCACATCCAAAAGATGTCCTAATAGATTCAGGTCTGGTGACTGGGAAGGCCACAGAAGAACACTGAGCTCATTGTCATGATCGTGAAACAAGTTTGTAACGGCTGACCCCTTACCCAGCCGGCAGCTACACTACTAAGACCTGTGGCCTGGATGAATTACTGAGGCTAACCTACAGTACATATACCAAGTCGTACCTCTAACAAATAATATTTTCCCCTCAATCGACAGTTTAAACACAAGCACACAAAAGGAGATATGTAAAAATAGGGGGATAAATATATTAAATGAAACAATAACAAAAAATGCAAATTTCACACATAGAAGATATATATATATATATATATATATATATATATATATATATATATATAGATATATATGTATATCCCTCCACCAAATCCGCAACGTGAAAACACCATATATACAATAACAAACCCTCCCTTGAATACCCTCCCCTGTAACATTTAACAAACACAACACACAAATAACAATAATGAATGAATACTGTAATGACAATGATCGTGAACTTGAGTCCAGGTATATTACTGTCCTGAATACGGATGACTGATCAACAAAGAATGGATGTGTTTGAATCTTCCGGAAAAATGGAACAATCTCACCGTGTTTCCTCGGTGTATGGTGGATAATGAAGTTCAACCCTGGTGTTTCTGGCGATGATTGAGCTGAAGTAAATCCGGAGAAATGAGAAACAAGCTGGTTACAAATAGTGATGTGTAAAGTAGCAGGAAATGATGATTCGTTGTCGTTCAATGAAATCTCTGTCTTTCTCCTTCCTTCTACCTCCTCTTCTTTCCCTCCTGGTCATTTAAATAGTAAAGAGCCGGATGTAACTGATTGTGAACAGGTGCTTTCCATTCTGGGGCTGCGGTCCCTCTCCCTCATCCGTCCCCTCGGCACTTACGGGGACAACATTGACTAATGTACACATAATGAATAGTAAACGGGACGATGGAAATAAACACACACTCAGCACATACAACATTGAATACACTATTATTATGTAGCCCCGCTACAAGTTTTGCTTTGTGACATGGTGCTTTACAGTGTTGTGCATGAACTAATTCAAAAGAGCGCGTTCATTGAACAAGCTAATTTTTCACAGGACAATGAACTTAACGTAACATATTTGCAAGTGAAGGACTTGAACATGAGCTACCGTATATACCCACATATAATTAGGGTCTTGAAACCCGAAAAATCCTGACTGACCCTGACTTATACGCCTGTTCAAAAATGCAACACCTACATTTTTTTTTTACATCTTCTTGTCTCCTTCAATCTCACATCAGTTTCTCAGACACATTGAATTTTGTTGCAGCAGCGCAGTTACCAATTTCTTTCACCATTTCAACGACTTTTAATTTAAAACCAGCTTCATATTTTCGGCTGATCGAACGCTCCATTGGATGATAAAGGTGTATGAGGGTGTGAGATACAAAAAACACTAAACAGTTCAAACATTGTTTCGGAATAGTTTGGGTATTACCGTGTGGTCACGTAGGTACAATACATAGAAAACAAAGACCGTGTGCTCCGTGTTTACTCTCTTAGGTGGGTGTTAGCATATCATAATCTCTTGGACCAATAGCGTGAGTATACCGCATTTGACTTTTATGACCGACATTATAAAATACCAGAAATTATACGATAAAATCAAGTGCCGACTTATCTGTGGGAGAACTTATCTGCGAGTATATACAATAATTCAGTTTTATGTGACATTCTGGATCAGGTTTAGGTCCAGATTAAACGTTTTGCCTTACCCTGTAATGTAGGGGTGGAGCCAAAATATTTATTTTGCATTTATTTCTTTCCATTTATTTGTATTCGGAAAACATAATGTCAAATCAAATAGGCGCTGTCTGTGTCTGCCTGCTTGTGCTTAAGCTGCACCCCCGCTGACACGAGTATGCGGTGAAGCTCCGCTTTCGCTTTTAAGAAAACGTTGTACTTCGCGAGGCCACTTTATTATTTTCCCCGTTGGACATGCAATATGTGACGTGAATTTTGACCAGCAGCGTAATCAGTTAGTTCACTTACACGCTGGTTCCACAGTCACCATTTGTGTCACACGGTTGGAAATAGAGCGTATGGCCACCTGTTGCATTGAAAGTATTGCTTATGGTTTTATGATACGTTTCTACAATAAATTCATTTTCGAGAGGAGCCGTATTGACGCAACAGACAAATAAAACAAACTAAAACAATTCCACATTGTTCCTCTTTTGTGCCTTCTGTCTACATATCGTTATATACATATCGTCATATATGGAGCAAACTATTTTATTCAATATTCTCATTCTCATTCAGTCTGTGTCTGAATTGCTAGAGTATAATTAATTTCATCGCAAGGCAGAATAGGCCCACATGTAATTAGTTGTTTGAAGGGCATTATGCATTTTCATATATGAGTAGTTAGTAGCCTATTTGAACTGAAGCACATAGGCATACATAGGCCCAATGTGAAAACTAGCAAAATGACCTTACATAACTATGTACTGTGTTCTTTTACTTCCACTTGTACCATACCTAACTTTGTACCAATATCCACAACAGTTAGGCCTACACTAAATGGTAAGTGATAGTGATGGGCTGCTGTTTCTATTAAAAAAGTAAACTCATGGGTTATTTATTCTCACTCCTTAAAAAATACAAAATGAACTGAACATGAATTAGTTCAAAACTGAAATGGTGAACTATGAATGTGAATTTATTCATTTTAATCTGTGTGAACTGAACTTTGAGCAAGTTCTTGTGAGGTGTGTGAACTTGCACAGCACTGGTGCCTTATCATGCTGGAAGTAGCTGTTAGAAAATCAAACTCAGGTCTCTGAGGCACGGCAAGCCTGCTGTGCTCTGAGTCAGCAAATCTTACTGGTACGCCACAGAAGCTGTTGTATCATCCTTGAACCTTTTGTGAAAGTGTTTATTTGATGTTTGGACTTCAAGCTTCACACATTTTATAGTTTATTCCTACATTTTGTAACATCCTTCTATATAAAAGCGGTCGGGATTGTCCTTCCGTCCCGTGAGTGCTACGCAGGCGCGGAGTTTCACACACGCCCCGTTCATTTTGCAATGCACGATGGGATTTGTAGTTTCGTTTTTCCAGGTAAAAGATGATTTTCTACTCCAGACTGTGTGATATCTTCTTCTTCTTTCTTACTATATAAAAGCGGTCGGGATTGTCCTTCCGTCCCATGAGTGGAAAGCGTAGCGGTATTCCGCTTATCACAGACTTACTACTTGCAGCTTGCGGTACGAAGCAACATGATGTGAGCAGAGTTCTGGTGCTCCCATCGTTCCCTTGTTTTTGTGGAAATAATTAATGTTGATGGAGTACAAATACCTCACCGCGTAGTAAATATCGGGGGGGTTCAAAAGGGTGACCTCAATATAGAAAAAAAGTTTAAATTTCATCACAAAAATAACAGAAACTACGAGTATTAAAGTAATACCGCTCAAATGCAATATAACCAAATTAATGAGTTTGTATAAAATATCAAATTGATCTACATATTGAATTGCCTTAAGAAGTGGTCAACTTAAAAGTCGGTCGCCTTAAAAGGCGGGTCAGCCTAGTTTATTACTAAAATATGAAAAAGTTTCTATTTTAACAATGTGTTTACACAGATTACTGTAGAAATGGAACACACATGAAATGCGTGTGTTCCAAATAACAATCTATTATTTCCACTCTAAAACTCCAATTCACTCCCTGATAATCAATCAAGGCATGAGCTGGGAGAAGTTCGTGCACGCTCTAAGTTGGTGGGGGGATGGAATAGCCGGCTGCTTGCAGCTTGTCTTTATCGGCACATTTAGCGGACAAAGGACACAGGCGGAGAGGTGTGAACCGATTTAAGGTTGGCCAGATCTACAAGTTTTTTTCGTAAGCTCTGGTAGTTCTATTGTTAGAGGGGCAACAACGACCTCTAGCATCCACAGCTAGCTGTGCACTTAGGCCATGCTGGCTCTGGAGACGTGACATTAGCAATATCCTTCATGAAAGGCTAGAAAAGCCAAATTATATGAAGAGTCCCATTTGGATCCCAACCCTTTTTCATTTATTCTGATTTCCCTGTGGGTCTGTTTCACTTGCTATGATATTGCAGAGTTACACTTGGCTCTCGCTATGGCTCTACCACTGCTATGAGATGGCTGCAGCTTAACGGGAGTGTCTCAAAAAAGTCTGATATGGGTAACCTGGTCAGAACTTCATGTACCTAAGAATCCAAAGTAAGCAAGAAGAGTAAATAATAATAATAATAATAATACATTTTATTTATATAGCACCTTTCCCATGCTCAAGGCACTTACAGAATATAAGAAAGAACGGCAGGGTATACAGTATATAGCATAGTACAAAGCAAATAAACTGAGAGAAGTCAAGTCAAGTAGAGCTAAAAACCTTCCTGAACAGATGAGTTTTGAGTTGTTTTTTAAAAGAATTCATGGAGTCAGCTGATCTGATTCATTTCGGTAGGTCATTCCAGAGTCTGGGCGCTATGCTGCTGAAGGCCCTGCTGTCACCCATGGAGTGTAGATTAGTGTGGGGCACAACAAGATTACCAGAATCAGAGGACCTTAGTGGGCGGGCAGTAAACTAAAAGTTATAGAAACTGGCCAGGCTTGCACAGTTTATTACTGTTGAAAAAATTGAAAATGAATTTTAACTTGAAATGGCAAACTATTCCCAAAAATGAAACCAAATGTCTCAAATGTCAGCTTTTTTTTACATAAGTACTGCTGAGGCAGCACATATGGTGGGGAGCCGGCGCCTTTCCCGACAGCAATATTTAATTGAAACACACTGAGACAAAGTCATACTGTTCCATCTGTTTTCATTTGGCCATGATTCCGGGAAAAGGCTGTGCATGGGTTTTCATAGTCGACATCTTACAATTTTATTATTGAATTGAAAGGCAGCAAAAATGACAACCCTCAAAGCCTGGGGTCCACCATGAAGAAAATCTGTTTATTAGACACATTGTGCAGATCAGTGACACACTACCATTATCTGATTAATCTGAAAGAAGACTTTAGTGTCTATAAAAACTGTTCACCGCCTTTTGGCATTTTATTTGTTATACAAGATTGAATCACAGTTTGGCTTCTTTGACACGGATCATCAGAAAAAGTCTCTTTAAAGTCAAAGCGAAAACAGATCTCTGCGGTGTGGTCTAAATTAATCACAAATGTAAAACACAAAATGATTGATAACGTAAGTATTCACCCCCTTCAAGTCACTTTTCACGAGATGGCAGCTATGACAGTCGTGAGTCTATGTGTTCAGGTCTCTCCTCCCACTCAGCTTTGCACACCTGGACACTTTCTGTCATTTTTTGCCCGCCATTCTTATTCTTTGCTATGCTGCTCAAGCTCTCAGATGTCAGGGGGATTGTTTGAGTGAACAGCCTTTACCAAGTCCATTCACAAATTTTCAAGCTAATTGAGTTCTGGACTCTGACTCAGTGGTCTTCCTGGAAATCAGATTTCTCTCAAAGCACAGGTTCCTTTAGGATTGTCCCATATGTTCCTCCAGAACTTACAATTGAGAAGCATCCATATATCACCCCAGAACATTCACAATGTTGTTTTGAAGCCATTCCTGTGTAGATCTGGCTCAGTGCTTGGGGTTGTTGTCTTACTGGTGCAGGTTTCTTGCTGACTGCATCAGATTTTCCTCCAGGATTTCCCCATATATTGCTACATTCATTCCATCCTCACAAACCTTCCAGGGCCTGTTTCACAGTAGCATCTCTGTAGAATGATGCTGGCACCTCCCTATGTCACAATGGAGATGTTTCGTTTCTGATAATATACAGTGAGTGGTTTCACATTGCACCACGTGGCGTTTAGTCTGATGGCTAAAGGCGATTCCACGCTCCTAGTTTATCTGTTTTGTTCTGAATCAGGGGCGTGATTTGTTACTTTGTTGCAATTTCCAGTTAGTTTGGTTATGTTTCACACTGCAGACTTTCAAACGAACTAAACACGTCAATAAACAGTCTATGGGAGTTTTATGGACTTCTCATGGAGGATCGAAAACAGTTAGAATATTAGAACAATGTAGACGAGAAGAGGCCATTCAGCCCAACAAAGCTCACCAGTCCTATCCACTTAATTCTTCCAAAATAACATCAAGTTGAATTTTGAAAGTCCTACTGGCTACCACACCAGTTGCAAAGCAAACTACAATACAAAGTAAATCAGTGTTAGAGGATCTAAGATTACAATTAGGAATGAAGTGGGACAAGCAGTCCAAACTATAAGAAGGTGCTCAATTGTGTAGAGTTTAATATATAAAATAAAAATAACCGGAATCTGTACCTGGCACGTAATCGAGACTTAGTTGTGAATTTCGCTGCTAGGTGTAGCATACTTACAGTATTCTGTGGCAGTCTGCCAAATGGCGTTGCTCTGTATTCTTCGTTCGGTATTCCGCTTCAGTTTTTCTTGGTGCTTATTAAACATGTTTTATGATTTTTGTGATGGGTGATCTTTAAAAACAGCAACTTTGCTATAAATTTAGTCTTCCCTTGGGGAAAACAGCTGCTGAAACTGTACTGATGCTTGAGACTGCTTTTAAAGAGGAAGTAAAACACAGGTCTACGAGTGGTTTTCACGTTTCAAATGAGAGTAAATGTCACTTGAAGACCAACCAAGATCTGGCCGACCTTCTACAATTAGGAATACCGAAAATCTTGAAAAAGTTCGCAATGCAATTTACGAAGATCATTGTCAGACTATTGAAGAGATTTCTGAATTGACTAGTGTGTCTTGGAGTTCTTGCCACCTTCCGTACTCACCTGATCTTTGCCCCTTGTGACTTTTTCTTGTTCCCACATATGAAAAAAGAACTCAAAGGAAAGTGCACTGCCGGCATTGGACAATGTTCCTCTTCAGCAATTCCGAAAACATTTCCAGCAGTGGGAAAACTATTGGGACAAGTGCATTCATTCAAGCAGACTAAAGTTTCATCGATCCATACATCCATCCATTATGCAACCCGCTATATCTTAACTACAGGGTCACGGGGGTCTGCTGGAGCCAATCCCAGCCAACACAGGGCACAAGGCATGAAATAAACCCCAGGCAGGGCGCCAGCCCACCGCAGGGCACACACACTGAACACCAGCAAAACCAAGGAACTGGTGGTGGATTTTAGGAGAACCAGGCCAGTCCTGGACCCCATGATTATCAGAGGCGACTGTGTGAAGAGGGTACAGACCTATAAATACCTGGGAGTGCAGCTGGATGATAAATTGGACTGGACTGCCAATACTGATGCTCTGTGTAAGAGAGGACAGAGCCGACTATACTTCCTTAGAAGGCTGGCATCCTTCAACATCTGCAATAAGATGCTGCAGATGTTCTGTCAGACGGCTGTGGCGAGCACCCTTTTCTACGCAGTGGTGTGCTGGGGAGGCAGCATAAAGAAGAGGGACGCCTCACGCCTGGGCAAACTGGTAAGGAAGGCAGGCTCTATTGTAGGCATTGGACAGTTTGACATCCGTGGCAGAGTGACAGGCGCTGAGCAGGCTCCTGTCAATCATGGAGAATCCACTGCATCCACTGAACAGGATCATCTCCAGACAGAGGAGCAGCTTCAGTGACAGACTGCTGTCACCGTCCTGCTCCACTGACAGACTGAGGAGACCCCACACTATGCGACTCTTCAATTCCACCCGGGGGATAAACGTTAACATTATACAAAGTTATTGTTTGTTATACCTGCATTATTATCACTCTTTAATTTAATATTGTTCTTTATCAGTATGCTGCTGCTGGAGTATGGGAATTTCATCTTGGGATTAATAAAGTATCTATCTATCTATCTACACACACAGCACACACTAGGGACAATTTAGGATCGCCAATGCACCTAACCTTCATGTCTTTGGACTGTGGGAGGAAACCCACGCAGATACGGGGAGAACATGCAAACTCCATGCAGGGAGGACTGGGAAGCGAACCGAGGTCTCCTTACTGCAAGGCAGCAGCGCTAAGTTTCAGTAAGTAAAAATTATTAAAACAATTTTTTGTTTCAATTCTGGTTGTTTTTGATTACCCTCTTGTACAATTAAAAGTATTTTAAAATCAATCGTAAAGGACACAGGCAGCCAGTGCAGTGATGTTAAGACTGATGACATCCGAGGTGAGACACAAAAATAATCGGATTGGTAAGAAAATAATATGTATTGATGAATTACAGCATTCTAAACATTGTCACCGTCTATGTACTCCCCCTCCTGATCTCTACACAGCTCCATTTGTATCTGTCATTGATTGAAACAGTGCTGGAAGTGTTCTTGCTTGAGGCTCTTCAACAGGCTTGCCGTTGCTGTCTTCACTTCATCCATTGAAGAAAAATGTGCTCCCTTCTGGTTACATTTGATTTTTGGGAACAAGTAAAAATCACAGGAAACTAAACTGGGTGAACAGGGAGGATGATCAATGTCGGTCAAAAATGACTTTACAGAAAAAGAGAAAATTCGCAAGAAATTTGATGTTGATTCACTGTTCGATTTTTTCACCCGACATTATAGTGGCAACTCATGTAGCGATTGTTGTGCAAATGCTGACTTGGCTATTCACAGGATATACCTAGCCGGTCGGCGGTTTGAAAGGGCGTGTAGGAGGGGATATAGCTCTATGATTCACGTCCGGCTGACCTCCAGAAGGTTTTTCAGGAAAGCCCCAAGCCCAGTCCGGTTATTTTTGTGTCTCACCTCGTATGCTTAGATTTTCTCTTTTTTTAGTTACAATTCTTGCTGCTGCATTTTGCACTGACTGCAGCCGACTTATGTCTTTGTTTGGTAATCCTGAGTAGGGTGCATTACAATATTCTAGATCAGTGTTTGTTAAACTAACGCACATGTTTGTGATGGGACACCACATCTCAAATTTGTCTGAGTATGAATTATATACTGCCCTGTATTTAGAGTGTAAAACAATGCCATTCACTCATCACCAAGAGCTTTCATTTTTATGACACAAAAATAATAAAATTCATTCCCCAGTCAGTCAGTAATTAGAAAATTAGAACAATCCAGACAGGAACAGACCATTCGCTTATTCACTTGGTCGCTTATTTCGGGCCCTTTTCACAAAAAGAAATGTCCCACAAGCAATCAGCTAGTTAAGCTGATAATAAATATGAAGTGATTGCAGCATTTTGCTTAAATCCATCTGAAAATGTGCTAATAGTCGGTTATAGGGATAATTAAACTAATTACTTCAAAATATGTTAGTCATCATGAATATTTGATTCAATTTCATTTAATTACTTTTGCTGTCTCCTAAAACATCAGTGCTTGACTGTGTTGGGTGAAAACAACTGAATAATTTATAAAGAGTCTAATAAAAATATTGTTTGACACTAAAGTTTGGATGTTTATTAAATATTTAATCACAGATACATTTATTCATCCCTCTAGTCATCCATTTCTTAAGGTCAAGGTTAAGGAAAGCTTTATTATCTCATCATAGAAACTTAATTTAATTACAGTATTTGCCTTACAAATACATGAAAAGAAATAATCAGTCTGAGAGAAAGAGGCACATACAAAGTGAAGGTAAATGTTCTATAGTTTCAGTGCTTCACTACTTTTGTTTGAGCTACCATACCAGGAAAGAGCCTCACTCCTAAGCATCTATGATATCACAGCGCGTTTGTCAGGAGCTGCAGAATTCCTTAATCTCATTTTAGACTTGTGGAGTGCAGAAGCCGGATACATTATTAACAAACTCTGGATGAGATACTGTACACAGTGAAGGACTTCACAAGCAAATACAGGGTCTCCATTTCAGGACCCACACATACACACAACCACTCTCATATGATGCCAGCAGATAGATAGATATGTAGGCACTATGTAATAGATAGATAGATATTGTGATGGAAGGCCGGCAGCTCATCCCGGCTGACACATCCAAGACACTAGATGACATCCTCCCTGCAGCATGGTGGTGCCCCGGATTCCTGCAGGGCACCATGGGAGATGGAGTTTGGCCTCACAGCCCTGCTGGGTGCCGTGGGTGCCATCGTGGGAAACTTTCCTGGTAGCCCGGAAGTACTCCCAAGTCACGAGGACGGAGAAACAGAAGTACATCCGGGCTGAAGAAAAATATGCCTTTATCTGACCTGGGAGTGCTATTGAATCACGTGGACTGAAGGACAGGAGCACTTCCTTGTCAAGGACTATTTAAAGGACTGGTGCAAACCCAGTAAGCTGAGCCGGAGTTGGGAGGGAGTGTGACGGAACTGCTGGGAGTGGAGGATTGGTTTATTGTAGTGTATTGTTATTGTTATTGGGTGCTTTTAAACCAGTGTCTGCATCGGTCTGTTGGGTTTCACAGGGCAACAGCGCCCTCAAGTGCCCATCAACTTACAATAGATAGATAGATATATATGTAAGGCACTATATAATAGATAGACAGATAGATAGATAGATAGATAGATAGATAGATAGATAGATAGATAGA
>JANRMT010062834.1:42584671-42652120 GCA_026402145.1 Polypterus bichir lapradei | reverse complement strand
GATAGATAGATAGATAGATAGATAGATAGATAGATAGATAGATAGATAGATAGATAGATAGATATGATAAGCGTGTATACGGTTAGATAGCTCTATTGAATTGACAGGTCATGCTCTCTTAAATTTCATAACTTACACATCTTGGATGTTTTGGAAAAAAAGCAGTTGTACAAAATGTAACATCTCTTTATTTGTCCCCTGGAGAAATTTTCTTTTTGCAGAAACTCATTAAATAAATAAAGAGAGATAGATTAATAAATAAATGTACACAAACACACACTATGGTCTGAACACAGGCTTAAAAAGAAAGAAAAACAACTGATTTGGCGGTTTCAGTCCCAGTGAGGCATTATGCGGACCTTTTGGTATAAAGAAGCCCCCCTTAGTGTTTCATAACACACTTCGGCTGAATAATTCTTTGCCTGAAAACCCTCACTGTTGATGTGTCAGAGAGAGGACGTGCAGCATTGGATTTCATTCTCTCCTTCACTTTAACCTCTAAGGGGTCCTGAGTGTGTCACATGACTGAGCCTGCCCTTTTAATTAGCGTTTTGATTTAGTGGTCCTGTCTTGAAGTGACGTTACTGCACCACCTCTAAATCAGGTTGATAAGAAAGTTGAAAGCAGTTAGCAAGCTATTACAAATGTTGCTAATCCTGTTTTGAAAGAAACTTACTGTAGCGTCTTAGCATAAGAAATGAAAAGTAGAAGAGTTCGATACTTGTTGACGTCAGACTGGGTATTTGACTTCCTCTGTTTCCTTTCAGCTGTCCCAGGCTCTGTCCATAGATTGTGTAGCACTTCAGTAAGCCATGAGCAGGAAGGTGTTTCTCATGCAGGTGAGAATTGTGGCTGTGGTTGTGCCACACTATCAAACTTCAAAAACATTGGGAAAGTGAGGAATATTGAATACACTGAGACTTGAGTACACAAAGCTTCAAGACTAAGCACTGAAACACTGAAGTCAGCCTTTTGATCATCAGTTTGAAAGCATGAAATGATGCTTGTTGCTTAGAAACTAAAATAAGCAGCTTGCTAGAAGAAAAGCTGCCACTGTTCCAGTGTGGTGCTGAGGTGTCACCCGTTCCCAATCCAGGTTGTATGTCGTGTGGTGGGTGTGACAACGTGCCTAATTAGTGCCTGGCCCTAACCTAGAGGAGAGTCTAGCAATATTTGCTGGTTGGGGTACTGAGAGTGGCAATGCATTGTATGTTGGTCAGACATTTTAATGCTCTTTATAAAGTCATAGTAGCAATGGAAAAAGTCCAGAGAAGAGCGACTAGGTTGATTCCAGAGCCACAGGGGATGAATTATGAAGAAAGATTAAAAGAACTGAGCCTTTACAAGCAAAAGAAGACTAGGAGGAGACTTGATTGAAGTGTTTAAAATTATGAAGGGAATTAGTCCAGTGGATCGAGACTTGTATTTTAAAATGAGTTCATCAAGAACACGAGGACACAGTTGGAAACTTGTTAAGGGTAAATTTCGCACAAACATTAGGAGGTTTTTCTTCACACAGAGAACCACAGACAATTGGAATAAGAGACCAAGTAGTAGACAGTAGGACTTTAGGGGCCTTCAGAATTCCTTTTGAAGGAATTGCGTGACAAGCTTTGTTGGGCTGAACGGCTCAAACTCACCCAAATTCTTCTAATATTCATGCTTTTGTTTCTGTGAAGCATATTGACACGACTTGATGTTATTTTAGGTGGATTGAACTGTCAAACTTTTATTGGCCTGAATGGCCTTGCAGTGATAACAATAAATTGGCCAAGCAGTGAATTGCATTGCTGAGTGAAACAACCGTAAATGTAACACCAGGAAGGATAAAAGACACTCACATCGCCGAGTTACCTCTAAAATGTCGGTATCCCTGAGATCCCGTTTTCGTCTGTGCGTTTCTTCCAGCTCTAGACCTCGTGGTTTTGATATCAATAGGAAGTTCGGAATGTGTTACAAGCTTGGAATTTGTAAACTGCTATGGGATTAAAATAAAGGCAGGAAACCAACATCCTGCTTTATTTTTGTTCTGATGGCAAAAGAATGCTTTGAATTCAAAGCGAAAGTAATACTGTCCTCTTTATTTTCATGATAGAAGCTTACCAACCACAGGAAGCTTAGTCACTTGACAAATATTTGTTTCTTGTTTCCTTGTTAATCTTTAAATGTATAAATAATTAGTATGATAGTTTTGAAACCTCTAATTTACAGACTTTGGTACATAGTTTGGTCAGGAGAGCTATATTTTAAAGCAATAAAATACGCAGATTTTTTTTTCTTTATTACACTGGACTGATGTTTACTCGATGTGACATTTTGCTAAATATAAAAATTTGATTAGGAAGTTAACATTTTCTTTTGGCTGACCCAAAAACGACTTGTGGACTTCTGTCCAGAGCCAGCAGCCCTGCCTCCTATGCTGCGCCTTCTTCATCCTTTATAAAGGCAGCGCTAACCTCACCTTTAATCATACGTTGTGCTCTGCCAGAGACCCACCGATGGCTTCTTGATTACTTTTGCAGAGGGAAAAGAAAAATTGGAAAACATTTTACCCACCTCAGCCCATGCCAGGATTAACGTACAAAGGCCGAATTCAGTTTGTGGTTCTTAATGGCTGTCTTTAAAGGGAGCGCAGGGCTGAAGAAGGCCGTATACCTCCTGTCATTTGGAATCCATCAGAAGGCAAATCTAAACAGCTGTGAACATATTTAGTTTATGGCAAATATGGTTGCCCGCAGAATGTTAAATTGGAACTTTGTAGACTTCATACTGTAAACGTCCTTCATCTTGTAAAATGTTCAGTGACATTTAGGGCCCAATTCACACTTGAGCTTTGTAAATTTCCAGCATTCATTTGGCATTTTTCAGACTCTTTAATGGCATTTTGTATGTAGTAACACCCACCTCTGCACCCCCCCAAGAGATGAGAGGGGACATTGCTGCTAACATTGTTGTCTCCTTTATTCCTCCACATACCCAAATGAGGGCATCTGACCCCGCCCCCTCCGGTTCAGCTGTCATATAAACCTGGGCGCCCCAGAAAGTGGCGTCATTGGCTCGAGCGACCCACTGGACACAGCTCAGCTGAAAGCCACTAGACTACGCAGCCCACCTTACTGTTTAAAGTTTTCCCACATGCAGGACATACATTGAAGAGAGTTTTTATTTTCTGCTCTTTTTTGTTTTTGTTTTGTCCCCAGCCCTACATGTAGGCCCTCCAACCTGCAGGGAAACTCCTGGGCGTTGGTGGCAGAATTGTCACTCCAGCCACCATAAAAAACCTCACACTGGTCCCACTCCATCTGAACTAGTGTGGTGCTGAGGTGTCACCCGTTGCATGGCTGCACTCGGGTCCTAACCTGGGGTCCTGAGTTGGTTTGTCATGTGGTGGGTGCGGCAATGCGCTGTATCAGTGCGTGCTCCTAACCTCCTCCTCCTCCTTGGACAATAAAAGTTACGACCCGGTTGGCACCCCAAAATTTTCTACCTACCTCAGAACTGTCAGTCCTGCACCCAGCCATACTGTCAATTTTGTTCTTTAAAGTTTGTTAATTGTTGAAATATAACTCTTTATTCAGACCTGGGTGGCCGTTTGGGCGCCTGCATGTCTGAAGGAGTCTGTGGAGATGTCAGTTCAACTGTGAGCTACAGTTTTGTTATCAGATGAAGTACAGGGCTCACCTGTTACAAGCTGCAGTTACACCATTTTCTCAGGAATTCCATGGTGGATTACTGCATTTCTGTTAAATCTGCCGTGCTGTCCTAACAGGCCCATTGTGACACTAAAAAGCATAGCAAAAAGGGCAATGCTCACTTTGTCCTTCACCAGCTCCCGCTTTTTCCATCCTGTGACAGGACAGCCAGAAGAATACAAGCAGCCCAGCTGAATTCCCTATAGCATCTGCAGAATCTGTCCTCCCCTGGTTCTTGCCTCAACTTCAGTATTAACACGGAGGCCTTAATCTCAGACTCTGCTTCGCCTTCTACCCTAGTCATGTAGCTTGCAGAAGTTTGCTACATTCAGCCAATAAATTCACTACACCAACAGAAGATCTCCCTCGCTAGGCCTTTATAAATATCCTTTTGGGATACCAGCAGCCAATCAGACAACTCTCCAAGCCCTCCCATAGGGTGCCAGATTTGCACTGCTGCATCCAGTCTCTTGATTACAACTGCTGTTTCATGGGGTGACAAACAGTCCAGCGTGTGCATGGCCTCACAGTGAAGAGATCCACAGTCCAGTCTCCTTTCCTGAATGATGTTTAGGTAAAATCTCCCCTGAACCCTCTCTGGGCCCTTGTATGGCTTCGTACTAACTGGTACCCCACTTGCTGCTCCTCTACCATGGGTGATGTGTCACCACCAGGGTGTTGGCACCATCCACAGACTTGTATTCATACACCCTTGTCTACAACCTCCACTTATGGAGATCTCCTGTGTCCTTCGCCGGCATCCTGCACTGCACCTTTAAGACGCGGTTTATACTTCACACTCAGAACGCATCATGGCTGCCACACGTTCCCAGCGTTCATTTGAGGCATCCTCTGAGCTCGTCCTCAGAAATTAATGTGACGCGTACGTGAGTCGCAGTACCATCAAAAAGTCGGGGGGCACAGTGTGATCAAGTCGGTAAGTGTCTCTGTCTACTATCAACATGTGACAGAAAGCCACTTTGACGATCCTCCGGGATCGATGTGCGTGCTTTGATGTTTGATGAATGGTTCAATGTGGTGAAACAAAATGTCGACATACAAATGCATTCGTGGTGCTTTTATATTCAAGCGTTGCATATCCCCGATCGTAATGACACGATACATTTTAAAAGTCTCACATATCATCTTCTGTGCCGTCTTTTTTTGTTTTTTTTTGCTCCTTCACAAAAGCATCAGAATTTACGGCAGTGTATTTGAGCCACAGAGAAAAAAATTAAGGACACGGTGAAAAGGTCTGTTTTGTGATTAAAGTGGAAACTTCGGCTTTAATCTCGAAATGTCCACTTTAATCTCGTAGTTTATTTTATCATTAAAGTAGACCGTAAACGTCATCTTAAAAACGACCCAGTTGTTAATCGCTACCTGCTTCTGAGACTTCCTCCTGACCTGACCAGCAGCAATCAGCACACACAGAAGACGTTACTTTATGATATTCCAGCTCTCTGCACATTTAGAATCCTTAAGATTTATACTTGATATCACTCTCATGATGAAATGTGTTAAAGTATGTATGTTACATTTTACAGATAAGTCCTTAACTTTACTTAAATAATGAATACTGTTAAAAATTACATATGTAGGGGCGGCACAGTGGTGGAGGGGTAGCACTGCTGCCCTGCAGGGAGTCGCATCCTTGGTGTTCCCTGGCTGAGGTTTGCAAATTTTCCTGGTGGGTTTCTACAGTGGGCTCCAGTTTCCTTCCAAAGATATGAAGATTTGGGGATTTGGTGACGCTAAAATGACGTTAGTGTGTATGTGAGTGCTTGTGTTCGCCTTCTGATGAGCTGATGCCCCATCTGGAGCTTGTTACTGCCTCGTTCCCGATGCTTCCTGGAATGGGCACATTCCTGGATTGACGAATGTAATCACTAAGCATCCATCCTTTTCAGAGATATTGTGGCGGGGTGTCTTTGGGATTTAATGGATCTTTCAGGCAATTCATAACACAGGTAAGCCAAACATTTTCTCACTGTGATAATATCTTGCATTGCCACCTGGTGGAATCTTCCAGATTTACGTAAAGTATGTACACAAATATAAAAGTAAAATGCTTGCGTAGCAGTAGAGTCTGCTGGAGTGTGAGACGCGTGAAGTATAAACCTGGCCTGGCTCCTTCATTTCACTGAATAAATATAGTTTCTTTTTTTTCTTCTTTTTTAACTAATGCACCCAGTCAAGCCCCATGACATGGCCTACCACAGCGAGCCTGTAACATAGGTGGCTTTTTTATGGTTCCAAATCTTGTCAAAGGTAAACATCATTGTTTGTTCATTTTTACCAAACTGCATCAGTTAAGTAAGAAAACAATGAGATCTTTTAATTATGGCCTCCAAAACAAGATCAAGCCTTATCATTGTCATGATACACTATCGGTGATTCCTGATTATTTTGGAGTCTTTTTTGTTTTAGCTTTCATGTTATCTTTTAAGATCTTTGATTTGTGGTCTTTGATCCCCACTGGTTGCTACAAACAATTCCCCTTTAGCATAGCTGCTATTCAAGAGCACAGTATTTTAGTTAATTAATAATCAGAACTTAAGTTAAAAATAAAGGAAAGCCACTCAAGTGAAAGAAAAGCTTGTCTTAATAAACGAATAATGTAAGATTTCTACTAAAAGCACTCTTGTCCTTAAGAATCTTCTTTTGCTTCATCACAAATGTTTGCAAGAACAAATAACAGGTCCTCCAAGTCTTAATGCTTTGGTTTCTGGTTTTTCAATTCATCCTTTTCCACTTAGAAAAATAACACAATGATGTACCTTTTTTAGGAGAGACATTCTTAGAACAAAAGAAATTCGAGAAACGAGAGGAGAGGAGAGCTTTCAGTCCATCAAGCCTATTTGTTTAGCTAATAGCTGAGCTCTCCCAGTATCTCGTCCTAATTCTTCTTAAAGGTTCTCAAGGTTTTTCTCCATCAGCTTCAGGAGTGATAGCTGTTTTCAGACTCCCACAACTCTTTGCATACAGAAGTGCTTCCTGGCTCCAGTCCTAAATGCACTTTCCCTTAATTTCCAATGATGCCCGTAGCCTGAACTGCCACAAAGGCCTGCATATTGTAATCTTTTTAGTTACCCAACAAAAGGTGTCGTTTTGCTTGATTTCTCATTACCCTGATGTCCTCGAGTACGGGATTCACTGTTTAGTTAAAAGAATTCAACCGGATCTACTTTATCAATGCCTTTGAGGATTTTAAATACCTGGATGAGGATCCCCACTTATGGCGCTTTTCCACTGCATAGTACGGCACAGCACGGTTCAGTGCAGCTCACCTTGGTTCGGCTCAGTTCGGCTCGGTTTGCGTTTCGACTGCAGTTTAGTACCGCTTTAGAGTGGGCGGGATTATTCACGTGTCGTTATAGTTGCGACGCCTCTACTGCCGTGACATTTTTTTTAACTTGTCCCTACACTGTTTGTAAGTCCGATGGTAGCCGTGTGCGCCCAAGAGCTTAGCGACCTCCTGAAAAACTTTTTCATTCCGCGTCGCCCTATCCAGCTCTCGCTGGATCCGCTCCTCGGCTACCAACGAGAGGAACGTCTGTACTTCCTCAATAGACCACGAAACAGCCATTTTTGGTTAAAACAAAAATGGTGCGTCCGAACCTTCGCTGGCTGTGCTAAAAATCCAACGGGTCTGTTGTGTCTCGTGTCGCAAGTTCAGTGACGCAGTAATGACGATTTTCTCCGGCCAATCAGTGACCAGCAGAGTTTACACGTCACGTTTTGGTAACGGTTCGGCGCGCTTGGAACCTCGGCTGAGGTGGTACTAAAAAAAGGACCAGGTACCAGGTACTGTTCCCAGTGGAAACCCCCCCCAAAAGTGAGCTGAACTGAACCGTGTCGTGCCGTACTATGCAGTGGAAAAGCGCCTTTAAATCTCCTTTGCTGGAGACTCAACAGGTTTAATCCTCTGAATCTGTCACAGTAGGACATGTTCTTCAGTCCCATGATGCACTAGGTTGCTCGCCTCTGCACAGCTTCAAGTGCTGCTATGTCTTTCTTGTACTGCAGTGACCAGAACTGCACTCCAGATATATTTTATTCTGAGCATAACATCCCTTAATTTAAATTCTAGTGGGATCGACTACTGCAATGCGGTGTTCACTGGATGTTCAAATTGTTCTTTATAAAGCCTCCAGTTAATCCAAAATGCTGCTGCAAGACTTTTTACAAGAACGTGAAAATATGAACATCCAACTTCAGTTCTTAAATTCTTACACTGGCTCCCAGTTAAGTTTAGGGCAGATTTCAAAATCCTCCTTTTAACATATATGTTAAATTTAATGCATTTAAAGCCTTAAATGGCCAAGGTCTGGCTTACTTGTCTAAACTTATAATGACTTACAAACCAGAGCTCACATTAAGATCTCAAGATGCCGGTCTGCTTATTAGTCTAAGGATTAATAAAATAACAGTGGGAGGTTGAATTTTTGTTACAGGGCCCCTAAACTGTGGAATGGTCTGCCTGCTACTATAAGAGATGCCCCTTCGGTCTCAGCTTTCAAATCCTGGCTGAAGACTCACTACTTCAGTTTAGGACACCCTGACTAGAGCTGTTGATTAACTGTACAGACTGCATCTATGTTGTTAGTCATTAGCACTAAAACATAAGTAACATGATAGTTACAATTTGTTACTAACCCTCACCTATTCTGTTTCTCTGCTCGGTATTCAAATGTGGCACTTGGTGCCATGGCCCACCTGCCATGTTGTTTTACCTGCCTAAGGTAAAGTCATCCCTGATGGAGGATTGCAGCAATTGTTAGATAGTGGGGTCTTTTCATCGGATTGGCTGGCACAGCGCTATCCCAGAGGGAGGCAACTTGTTGGCTTAGGTCTCCAGGACTCTGAACAAATCCAAATTATATTATGCTATATCATCTACTTTTAGGGCGGCGCAGTGGTAGCACTGCTGCCTCGCAATTAGGAGACCCGGGTTCGCTTCCAGGGTCCTCCCTACGTGGAGTTTGCATGTTGTCTACGTGGGTTTCCTCCGGGTACTCCGGTTTCCTCCCACAGTCCAAAGACATGCAGGTTAGGTGGATTGGTGATTCTAAATTGTCCCTGGTGTGTGAGTGTGGATGTGTGTGTCCTGCGGTGGGTTTGGAGCCCTGCCCAGGATTGGTTCCTGCCTTGCGCCCTGTGTTGGCTGGGATTGGCTCCAGCAGACCCCCGTGACCCTGTGTTCGGATTCAACGGGTTTGAAAATGGATGGCTGGATGGATCTACTTTTAAACTCTGCTCTGTACTTGTAATAATTTTATTTTACTTTTATACTGCTTTGAGGATTACTTGTGTTCTGTTCTGTGTATTGTATCGTATTCACCCCCTATTTTGACACCCACTGCATGCCCAACCTACCTGGAAAGGGGTCTCTTTTGAACTGCCTTTCCTGAAGTTTCTTTAATTTTTTCCCTATAAGGTTTTTTTAGGAGTTTTTCCTTGTCTTCTTAGAGAGTCAAGGCTGGGGGGCTGTCAAGAGGCAGGGCCTGTTAAAGCCCGTTGCGGCACTTCTTGTGTGATTTTGGTCTATACAAAAATAAATTGCATTGCATTATAGAGTATTATATTCAACAGTTTTTATCATATAACCTAACACTTGGACGATGAAAACACTGTCAACATAAACCCCTAAAGGTTGAGGAAAAGCTGTAAAATACCATTGCTAAAAATAATTATTTGTTGATACCATAGTAGTGTAATGTTATTAAGGCAGTAAACACGACGTTTTGATTCAAAGTTAGTCGTTCCTGCTCAACAAACGACGCCTTACATCAAATTGCTCTCTTCATTCAGCAGGGCACTGACCTGGTTGTGTTGAAGCCCAGTAATCATTACTGTATTAATGATCCATTTAATCACCTTTACAATGCTTGAGGAGTTTCAACTTTTAATTAGGTACCGCAAAAACATTTACAACTAATGAATAAACGATTTAAAATCAAGTATGAATGTTAGTACAAGTTCTTGCAGAGTTACTAGCAGGCCAGAACGTGAAATTGCCAGTTTTACAGACTGTACAAGTCATGAACAACACACTCACATGTGATAAATAAAACATGTGTAACTAATATTTAAAGATATTTGTCTCTACTCATCTAGACATTAGTGAATGCAGCCTACAACATGAATAATGTGCTAACAAATGGAAAAAAATACCTTACTAGCTGTAAGAGACAATCTTAGAAAGTTAAAGCTTTGAGTAAGTGTTTGCTTAATTTGAATAGAATATAAATTTCTTTCCTGTCATAGACAATGGTATAGTCTTTTCCACCAGTAAGTTAGTATGAGATTGAACTTTCTTGCTATAAGTAAGATCTGTACAGTATGATAATTGAGTCAGTTGTTGTTTAGAACAGGTCCCGGTGCACAGGGACTTTAAAGACCCATTTACAACAGAGAAATGGGACAGGCATACAGTTTTCTGACCGTTTTGAAATGGTTCAGAAACGTTTAGAAGTGATTTGGTAACGATTAGAAATGAAACAAGACTTATAAGCTTTGAACAGAACTTCTGTAACTTTTCTAATTTTTGATATTTTATTTTTATTCTTTTTTGTGTGAACTGTTTTACTTTGAATTTTAACTAAAACTTTTACAAACGAAGATAATTTGTCTGTGAAATAATTTCAATGCATCAGGCTTTTGCTGAATCCCATTTACAAGCTGGAGCTGCAGAATTTTGGTAATTTTGGGTAAACACAGCTACACTAGCCATTTGTGAAATAATTTGTAAATGCTGTGGACCACTGGGATCCGTACAGCTTACCCAACTTGACACAGACAGGCAGAGACATGGGTTTAGCATGGCACATGTTTATTTACAGCCGAAGAAGCACTTCTTCCTCACTCCCCAAAGCACAGCACAGTACATACAGCACCACAGCATAATTCACAGTCCTTCCACCTGAACTGCTCCCTCACAAGCTTTGGCCCCTCGAGTAGTGGCTGCTGGCTCCTTCTGCTAATTGCACTTCTGGTTAGACCTAAACTGCATTTCGTTGCCTTGTACTTGTACATGTGTAATGACAATAAAGTTGAATCTAATCTAATCTAATCTTATAGGCCACCCGGAAGCACACCAGACTTCCAATGAGCTTCTTTCGGCAGCACTTCCGGGTGTGGCATAAGTGCTGCCATGACGGGGCTCAGCAAATGTCCAGTGGGGCCCAGGTAGGCTTGAGTTTCTATGCTCCAAACCCATAGTGTGTGTGTGTGGGTTTCTGCACTCTATTGTTCTGGGGGGAGATAGTGTCCAGAATTAGATAGTGTCCAGAATCAGATAGTGTCCAGAATCAGCTCTCTCCCCGAGTCCTTATATTATCAAAGCATCCTGGCCTGGTAAAGGCCCCAGCACTCTGTCACAATCTTTAAAGGTGCATTACCTAATGCATGAATCATCATTTAATGACATTCATAACCATTTGAATGAACATGACCTCATGATCTGTTAAGCATTATATAATGCTTGTTTATTAATAAAAGTTAATATAAAGTGTTACACAATTATTTTCACTTTTGTTTCCATCGTCATCGTCTGGTGCTTCTCAGCAGTACATTACTGCTACTTTTACACTTAATTGGGCTTGAAATAAATTGCGTTAACTCAACATAAACAGAGATACATCCAAAAAGCACAACTACTTGTAGTAGAGGATGCATGCACATGACTGAGAATGTAAGCATTAACAGCGTGGGTTTTGAGCTCAGCCTAGTGGCAGACATGCAAACTAACTTACACGCTGCCTCAAAATTTGATGTTACGGTACAATTTTAAATTTTTCACTTATTTAAATAATCTTTACTTTCTTGTATACAAAGTATAGGGAAAGTATTGTAATCGTCCAAAGATCTGATGTTGAGATTTTGATGAATCTCGATGTTGAAAACCTCCCTGACTTTCTCATAAATGAAGTATAGGGAAAGTATTGTAATCGTAAAATGATTCTACGTTGAGATTTTGATGACTCTCGATATTAAAGACCTCCCTGACTTTCTTGTATATGAAGTATAGGGAAAGTATTATAATCGTAAAATGATTCTATGTTGAGATTTTAATGAATCTCGACGTTGAAGACCTCCCTGACTTTCTTGTATAGCCTACGAAGTATAGGAAAAGTATTATAATTGTAAAATGATTCTATGTTGAGATTTTGATGAATCTCGACGTTGAAGACCTCCCTGACTTTCTCGTAAACGAAGTATAGGGAAAGTATTATAATTGTAAAATGATTCTATGTTGAGATTTTAAAGAATCTCGACGTTAAAGACCTCCCTGACTTTCTCGTATACGAAGTATAGTGAAAGTATTATAATCGTAAAATGATTCTATGTTGAGATTTTAAAGAATCTTGACATTAAAGACCTCCCTGACTTTCTCGTATACAAAGTATAGTGAAAGTATCATAATCGTCCAAAGATTCGATGTCGAGATTTTGATCAATCTCAACTTACGTGCTGCCTCCAAATTTGATGTTAGTGTACAAGTTTTAATTTTTCACTTATTTAAATCATTTTTACTTTCTCGTAAACAAAGTATAGGGAAAGTATAGTAATCATCAAAAGATTTGATATTAAGCTTTTGATGAATCTCGACGTGAAGACCTCCTTGACTTTCTCGCATACGAAGTATAGAGAAAGTATTGGAATCCTCCAAAAATTTCATTTCGCTCTTTTGATGAATCTCGACATTGAAGACCTCCCTGACTTTCTCGTATATGAAGTATATGGAAAGTATTATAATTTTCCAAAGATTTGATGTCAAGGTTTTGATGAATCGCGACATGAAGACCTCCCTGACTTTCTGATATACGAAGTACAGAGAAAGTATTGGGTTCCTTCCTGAGTCCGACAATACAATTTTTGGAATTATGTCTGTGTGTTTGTGTATGTAAACATGATAACTTTAGAATGCTTTCACTTAGGTCAACCAAATTTTGCATAAAAGTATTAGGTACAAAATGTAGATTTCTGTCAACTTTTGGGCTATTTCCGTTAAACGGAAATGGTACTTTACCTTTTATTAATTTATTGGATATGCACGTTTGTATCTTTGAAAGTTTGCAACTTGAAGGTTTGTATGTAGGAGACTTACTGCACTAAATATGACAGATTTAATAGACCTGCCTTTGCTGAAAAGGGGGACCATGTAATAAAATGTGTTGTCATTTCTACATGGTGTGACCGAAATGTATGTGAAGCCCCTCAAAATGAAATTCTGCCATGTGCACTTTAATCACAATGTCTGAATTGTATGATTTGTAATTTTCAACTATGTGGAGAAGAGGGGTCAATCAAGGAAAAAGTGTCTTTGTCCTAAACATTATGTAGGGCCCTGTATGCAATAAAACAATGAATACATTTTCTCGAGGATGGAGCTGATAGAGGGATGACGTTTTTGTGTATTAAATGAGTGGCGTGCTTCAAATCTCAACATGGCCTATATGGTTGAGAAACCAGAGATCATCAGGGCAGTCATCTTTGGCGAGGAGCAGAACCTCATCTGTTATTATCCAGTCCCACTGATCATCTCATAGGGAAGAAAATTATAGTACAATCAAAATGAAAATATTTTCCTTTTAATCTTCACTTCAAATGAAGCGAGTTAAGACTGTGAACTTACTTTCTAAATGTGAAATCAGGATGATTCATGACTCCTTAACTCACCTTGTAAAAATTGTGTCTGGTATGCTGATTACACGTCTTGTTTAGCTGAGGTATTCATAAAGTAAATTGATATCCTGTATACTTTAACAGTGGTAATGAGCTGTAGCCGCACACGACTTCAATACCCGAAGCAGTTCTGGTGACAACCATAAAGATGAAATTTCATTCCCAACCGTTCTAAAAATAAATATGTATACGGGTAGAAGAAAACTTGGGAGGAGAGCCGATTATTGCTTCTGGCATAGTTTGCTAATTGATATTTTCTAGTGTTTCTAAAACAATATAAAGACACCCCAAATGATCATTTGCAGGACAATCATGCACACACAGCACACCTGTACATTGTACATCATATATCATATATTGTACATCTGTATATATTACAATACTCATGGTATTACAGCACATACATATCACATCTGTATATTGTACATCTGTGTATATATATAATAATACTTATATTATTACTGCACATACATAACACACCTGTATGTTGTACATCTGTATGTATATATATATATATATATATAGTACTTATAGTATTATAGTACATACAAATACATGTATAGGTACATAAATGTATATTGTAAAATATGTATATTTGCCATCCGCATTTAGAACATTTGTATATCTATTTATATATATCTATATATATATTCCCATCTTCACTGTGCTCTTAACTGTACATATCGTATTTAACTGTATATATCGCATTTAACTGTAAATATCGTATTTAACTGTACATAATATGCACATATTATATTTATTGTACTTCTGCTCTTTGCACTTTTGATTAGATGCTAAACTGAATCTCGTTGCCCTGTATTTATACATGTGTAATGACAATAAAGTGAATCTAATCTAATCTAATCTAATCTAATCTAATTTACAAAGTTCATAGGTGAAGATATCCTGTAAATGAGAATACTACTGTGTCTCAGTGACCTTGCTGATGAACTCTCTGACAATGCATCACTTTTGGACGTCTTTTGGTCACCCACTCCAGAAAATTGCAACCCTTTACTTCTTGGTCTCTTCTGTTTTTTCCAATACCATTCTCTTTTTTGGGGGTCCAGGTTGTAACTCCATTTATAAATTCAAGATCTGCTTAGTAGACACTTTTATCCAAAGCTACTTACAAAAGAGGTCAACCTAATCGAGGAAACATCTGGGGATCTGTTTGGGATCAAGAGTTACAGGACAAGGTTACAAAATCGATCGCCACAAGTGAAGAGTTTAGAAGAACATGCAACGAGTTACACTTCCTGAGCTACAAGAACCTTTCAGGGCCATAATCATAATTTGAGAGAAATTCAACAAGCAAGAACGTCTTCAGATGCTTCATAAGCGCAGTGAGGGTGTCAGAATTTCGAATGAAGCTGGGCAACAGCTACACATGAGAAGAGGCTGGACTGAGATATGATGCCATCACTTAGAAAAGTGGGTTGATGGTTTTAGTGTCACTTCTGTTTGGTTGTTTTGTTTCAACGTTTACACTTTTTAGTTTCTTGAAGGCCTAATATTTTTTTTTTCCTTTGGCGGTGCTGCTATTTTGTAGCTTGGTTGCTTAGATGTTTGTGTTCACTTTCCAGAAGTCACATCATGTGACATCATTACAGGACTCTATTTAAGCCAGAACTGTGTGCCTGAAAGCGTCCGAGTTTGTGGATACAATTTGAAAACAATTCCGCATGTGCGGCTGCTTTTGACTTTTTGGCTACGATATTTGTTGACTTTGAGTTTTGTTTTCCTTTTCTTATTTGCACTATTGAACACTTTTATCTAAAGGCGACTTACAAAAGACGTCAGCATAATCAATTAAGCATCGGCCTCGAGGACTATTTGGGGACAAATGTTACTGGACAAGTTGACAAAGTTGTTCACCACAAGTGAAGAGCTCAGAACAAAATACCAGAGCCATAGCGTGGCAAAACAACACCTGGAAATTGTTGACTTTTTTAACATATATGAACAGAAGAACAGTAGATATTCATGTAAATTGTGCCTACAGATAAAGGTGATATACTTGAAGAAAAAAAAAGTTTGCCTTTTCAATCATTTATTCAACAAAAATATGAAGATATGCAATGGTGTACTAGGGAAGAAGTAGGCACACCCTTGGCCTCAGAATCCCCCTTTAGCAGAAATGGCTTCTTGTAGGCCTTTTGCATTACTGCCTGCCTGCTTGTGATATCGACTCAGTGAAACTGTTGATCATGCCTTGGTGCAAAGCTCCTTCAGTTGGAAGATGGTTTTTTGGTTTTCTCTCATGTACTGTGCTTTTCATATCCCCTCACAACATTTCGACGGGACTCAAATCAGGGTTTTGACTTGGGTACTTCATAACCCTCTGTTTCGTCTTTTTGAGCCAATAATTGCTGTGCTTCATATCATTATCATGTTTTAAGACCCATTTCCAGCTCAACTTCTCCTCAAGCACACTTTGATATGATACGACTGGGGTTTGGTCGTAATCAGCGGATGCCCAAACACCATCCCCCAGTTTGAGTTTCCGCACCAAACCTTCCAGGAAGGGGGTCCTCCCCGGGGTATAGCCTGGGCGCATGGCCTGGAAAGGCCCTAGTAGCCGGTGTTACCCTCTGGGGTGCCCATCTAGACCTCTCGTCGTACCATGTGAGCTGGGACGGTCACTGAGCTGCCTTCGTTGGCTGGGAGAGGTTCAGAATTCATAACTGACAGACCCTGAGGCAGCAAGACAAGAACAAATCATAATATGTCAATTACTATGCTTCACAGTTGGTGTGAGGGTCTTCTCCTGAAGTGCTGTCTTTGGTTTGCACCAAACATGTCTAGAGCTACTGTGGCCAAACAACTCTTCCTGTCCAGAGCAGATTGTGCCAGGGTGCTTTATCATTGCCAAGAAGTTCAATGGCAAGCTGTAGTCTTCCTCTAATGCTCTATTTAGACAGCAATGGCTTTTTACCTCACATGCAGGTCAGATTTCTCAAATCTCTTTCTGATTGTAGATTCATGCACCTTGACATAAACGTTTGCAAGATGTATCTGTAGATCTTGCAATGACATTTTGGGGTTCTTGGAGACATCTTTTAGTAGCCAATGGCCAGCTGTTGGGCTGAATTTGCTGGACATTTGAAATTTACCCCACTTGTGGATAATGTTCCTTAGAATGGAATTAGTGCTTTCAAATAATTTGGCAGTCCACAACCTTCTTTCTGAGGGTCTTAGAGAGCTCTTTTGTTCTTGGTATGATGACACTACGCACGTCAATAGCAAAGAGAAGGCTGCCGTTTAAATAAGACAGGGCCCACCTACATTCTCCCTAAGGAGTATCTGATCATTGGCACCACATTGGGAACACCTGATTCTAATTTTATAGATCTGAAATGGTGATAAATATAAAGGTTGACTTATTTTTCCATTTGACAAATCTGCATTTTTTAAAATCTAGATTATGAGAATAAATGCACCATGTGAATTTTATGTGTCATTTGTTTAAGTAAAATATATCACCTTTATCTGTCGGGTGGCATGGTGGCACAGTGCTACCGCTGCTGCCTCACAGTAAGGAGACCTAGGTTCACTTCCCGGGTCCTCCCTGCGTGGAGTTTGTATGTTCTCCCCGTGTCTGCGTGGGTTTCCTCCATGTGCTCCGGTTTCCTCTCACAGTCCAAAGACATGCAGGTTAGGTGCATTAGCAATCCTAAATTGTGCTTGGTGTGTGTGTGTGTGCCCAGCAGTGGGCTGGCGGCCTGCCCGGGGTTTGTTCCTGCCTTGCACCCTGTGCTGGCTGGGCTTGGCTCCAGCAGACCCCCGTGACCCTGTAGTTAGGATATAGTGGGTTGGAAAATGACTGACTGACTGACCTTTATCTGTCTGCGCTGTTTGCATGAAGAACTATTGTTTGAAAAAGTCAACAACTTCTATGGGGTGCACTTACTTTTTCACATGACTACTCTATGGCAAGCATTAAGGATCTGTGAACATTGCCCCGGACACAGACAGGCAGACACACTCATGTCACCCAGCATTCTTATTTACAGTTCAGTACTCACAAGCCCCAATACCCCTCAGTCCAGGCCAACGCAATGCCTTCTCTCTCTCTTTTCTTCCTCAGGCCGCCTCCTGCCTCCTCCAGAGACCTTGTCCACTCTTCCACCCGACTCTTGTGTCCCTCTGAAGGGAGGCGGCCCCTTTAAATAAGCACCCGGATGTGCTCCAGGTGTGTTCCCGGCAATCTCCCACCGACACGCCCCAGTGTGGTGGAAGTGCCGGCTGTCTCCCCGGAAGCACTCCGGGTGTCCCTGTTCCTCTTCCCCCCAGCACTTCCTGGTGTGGCGGTCCAGGGTCTTCCAGGAATTGGGGTCCCCCTGGCGGTAACCCCGGGTCTCTACAGGGTCAAGCTTCCCAGCTCTTTACCCGCGGCCCCCAGGGCGGTCGCCCCCTCGAGGTCTGGAGGAGGCACAAGCCCTGCTCCGGCCTTCTCGGGCATCCCGGCTGGGTACCACCTCCATCTGGGTACCATAGATCTAACACTTAAAGTGTGCCGCTACTGGGAGCCAGTTGAGTGGTCTTAAAAGAGAACTGACATGTGCCCACCTTGGCTGGTAGAACACCCGATGTGCCACTGTATTTGGAATGATCTGCAGTGGCCTGGCTGACAGCAGAGAGTTGCAGTTGTCCAGACGTTACAAGACCAAAGACCAAAGCCTCGACCAGGAGTTGTGCTGCATACTCTGTCAGATACG
This sequence comes from Polypterus bichir lapradei, assembly GCA_026402145.1. Classification (NCBI taxonomy): domain Eukaryota; kingdom Metazoa; phylum Chordata; class Cladistia; order Polypteriformes; family Polypteridae; genus Polypterus; species Polypterus bichir. The sequence continues at coordinate 42,634,017 of JANRMT010062834.1, read as the reverse complement.
GTCTGACCTTCTGGATGGAGTGAATCTCCAAGACCAAGAGACCCCTGCAGCATGGTCAGTGAAGAACAGCTGATCCTTGATCACCACCCCAAAGTTGTGTACTGACTCAGTGGGTGTTAGTGATAATGAACAGAGATGGCCTGATGAAAAGATGAATGAGCCTGGATAACAAGGAGGTTGGTGTGCCGGACTGATCTGGAGATGGAGCTCCTTCATCCAGGCTAGTTCTGAGGTACTTCATGGAATTTCCAAAGCCAGCAAAGAGATAAAATGGTTCCAGCGTGTATTCTTTGTCTATTCCATTGTTATAGAGATGCTGAATAATTAGGCTTAAAGTGGTGACCTCACTAATAACTCCTTAGTTGCAGTTGTTTATGGAACTGGCAATTGCCACAGGTTGTCTGATAAGAAAAGAAAATGTTGAAGTTTCTTTTAATTAATTATTCATTGAATATGAATATCTAAGTCACTCATAAATCTGGATACAGTATTCCTCATATAAAAGCAGGCAGTTGTTTACACAGGTAAAAGGTGATGATTATCAGTACTGGATTTTTTAAAGGGTGATATGATGAGACGTGATGATGTGTGTTTGGTTTCCTTTGACAAAGCAGAAAATAAAGAATGGGCATATTGAGGTAACAGAAATTACAACCCTGAATGCAAAAAACAACTAAGTACATCAATGCACTAAAATGGTGATGAGAGTATACACAGCAAACTGTAATGAACACTGCCATAACTAATAACAATCAATGCAACACTGTTTCCTACTTAAAAGTAAAACATTATAAATATGTCACTGTCAATCAAATAGGTTAAGAAGGTACTGATGCAGTTTATTCAACACGTTAAGAAATGCACAATTCATCCATTATCCAACCCGCTAAATCCTAACTACAGGGTGATGGGGGTCTGCTGGAGCCAATCCCAGTCAGCACAGGATGCAAGGCAGGAAACAAACCTCAGGCAGGGCACCAGCCCACCACAGGGCACACACACCCACACACCAAGCACACACTAGGGACAATGTAGGGTCACCAATGCACCTAACCTGCATGTCTTTGGACTGTGGGAGGAAACCCACGCAGACAAGGGGAGAACATGCAAACTCCACGCAGGGAGGACCTGGGAAGTGAACCTAGGTCTCCTTACTGCGAGGCAGCAGTGCTACCACTGTGCCACTGTGCCACCTCATGCACTATTCAATGAACCTTAATAGTTAAGCATACATTTACTGTTTTCAAAGTAACCAGTGGCATCCTGTCCAGGGTTTGTTCCTGCCTTCAACTCTATGCTAACTAGGATAGGCTCCAGCAGAGCCCTGCAACCCTGTTCAGGATAAGTGGGTTAGAAAATGACTGACTTAAGAGATGGATTAACATAGACCTCAGTGTTAATGTTTGAAGTGAACCATGCAATGCAGATGTCTCTGTTATATGCCATTTGGTATGGAATTCATAAAAGCAGTGTTAATGTTTGTGATGCGCCATCTGTTGGAATGACAAATGCAATGCATATGTCTCTGTTGTATGCCATTTCATAGGGGATTCATAAAAGCAATGTAATTTTAGTGATGTGCCACCTGTTGGAATGACAAAAGCAATGCGTTTAACTCTGTTACAGTATATGCCATTTGGTATGGGATCTGTAAAAGCAGTGTTGATATTTTTGATGTGCCATCAGTTGGAATAACAAATGCAATACATGTGTATCTGTTATATGCCATTTGGTATTAGATTTGTAAACGCATTGTTAATGTTTGCTATGTGCCATCTGTTGGAATAACAAACATGTCATATGCCATTTTGCATGGGATTTGTAAAAGCACTGTTAATGTTTGTGATGTGCCATCTGTTGGAATAACAAACATAATACATACATCTCTGTTATATTTAATTTGGTATGGGATTTGTAAAAGCAGTGATTTGTGATGTGCCATCTTTTGGAATGACAAATCTGTTATTTGCCACTTGGTGCAGGATTCATAACAGCACTGTTAATGTTTGTGATGTGCCATTTATTAGAATGACAAATGCAATACATATGTCTGTGCTATATGCCATTTGGTAATGAGATTTGTAAAAGCAGTGCCAATGATTTTTGATGCGCCATCAGTTGGAATGACAGATCTGTTATATGCCATTTGGTCTGGGATTTGTAAAAGCAGTGTCAATTTTTGTGGTGTGCCATCTGTTGGAATGACAAATCTTATATGATACGTGGTATGGGATTCATAAAAGCGGTGTTAATGTTTGTGATGTGCCATCTGTTGGAATGACAAATGCAATGCATATGTCTCTGTCATGTTCCTTTTGTTACGGGGTTCATAAAAGCCGTCTTAATGTTTTGGAATGACAGAGATACAGCAATCGGATGGACACACAGATACACAGACACACGGACACTTCTTTCCATTAACTACATAAAACTGCTTAGTCACATATAAAGTATGCATAATGTAAAAAACAACGACCAACAGAGATAAAGAGTTGGGGTTTGTAGTGGATTCCCCCTTTAATTTGTAGCGTATGAATACAAAGGACTGTACAGCCTGTCACAACTGAGGACATAGTCCCGTCTCCTTCGGATACAAGTCTGTGAATGAATGCGGCTCATTTCTTAAACAGCAGCCAGGAAAGAAGGGATGAGACTTCCAGAGCCAAAGTGGAGGTGATAACACAGGTTCTCCCAGTTTTCTTCCATTTGGTCTGGAGATAAAGAAGGAAAGGTCGTTCACTATGGTGTCTGCCAATCTTTTCTCCCCATTACTTACTTGTTTAATAATGCTTCCTAGGCGAGGGTGTTTGACATAAGACGATGACAGCGTTTCATTGCTTGGCTTCATTGGCTCAGTCAAAGCACTGACGTCAACCCCGTAGAAACATTTATGGAGAGACCTGAAGATGGCAGTTTATGGGCGCTTCTCGTCTTGAGAAAGATCTGCCAGGAAGAATAGGGGAAGAACTGCCCAAATCCAGGAGTGCAAAGCTTAAGAAGACGTAGCCAAGAAGATACCGAGGTCGAATTTCTGCCAAAGGGGATTCTACAAAGTACTGCATTGAGGGTCTAAATGTTTACATCAATAAGAAATTTCAGTTTATGATTTTTAATAAATTTGTCTTTTAAGCGTAACCTCTCTACACCAGATTGATGGAGAGTAGCCGAGATGATGGTCCTCCTGACAGGTTCTCGTATATCAGCAGAGGACTTGTGAAGCTGGTCTGAATGCTAATGTGAATGACATATTTCAGTTTTTGGTTTTTAATAAACATGCAGACCTTTCTGAAAACTTATTTTCACTTTGTCATTGTGGGTCATTGAATGTAGATTGATGGGCAAAAAATGGCAAATGCATTTACAATACCGTATAGTCTGCAGAAAGTGATGGGGGTCTGATTGATCACTTAAATAGCTGCAGGCCCCTCACAATAGGAGTTCACAGGGACAATACTGCAGCTATAATTGAAATCCTGCCAGATCGAAATGATAGACTTTGTCATGTGCTCTGTAGTTCATCCCAAAATAATAGTTTCTACAAAAGAGCCTGCCAAAAACCACAAATCCTTCTACGCTACAACATTCACTAGTCATGAACACAGAAATATTTTTTTGGTTGGAGTCTGAAGCGTTTTCTTTGTAATTTGGAGCCCTCAGTTCAAATACACCATACTACGGCCGATTCCCAGGCCGAGACTCTCCATCTCTTTTATTGGCTGTTGCTGGATCGATCCCACAGACCTCAAACACTTCTCTTGAGGTCAGCTGGACACCAGCCACTGGAACCACTGCTGGATGATGAGCGACTGGAGTTGTTTTGGAGTTCCCCGACCTTAAGTTGGTGACAAACACAGCTGGCTTTGAAAGCCGCAGCTTTATGACTCACTCTTCGTATACAAAGTCTTTTTATGCCTATGAAATCAAAGTCTGTTATTATGCATTACATCACAGTGCTGTCAGATTGTATTCAGTTTTGAATAACATCAGATCAATACAGTTCAGGGATGCAATGGGACACAACAAAGCAGGAGAATTGCAACCCCCAACTGCCCCAAGAAGAAATTCTCTTTTTGGCACTATAGAGTAGAGGAGCCTCAAAGGATAGTATCTCCCAAAAAGCGGGCAAAGTTCTAATATATGTGGAGTAGCATGGGTTTCCTGCGGGTGCTCCGGTTTCCTCCCACAGTCCAAAGACATGCAGGTCAGGTGCATTGGCGATCTTAAATTGTCCCTAGTATGTGCTTGGTGTGTGTGTGTGTGTGGGTGTGTTCCCTGCGGTGGGCTGGCGCCCTGCCTGGAGTTTGTTTCCTGCCTTGCGCCCTGTGTAGTCTGGGAATACAATACAATACAATACAGTTTATTTTTTGTATAGCCCAAAATCACACTGGAAGTGCTGCAATGGGCTTTAACAGGCCCTGCCTCTTGACAGCCCCCCAGCCTTGACTCTCTGAGAAGACAAGGAAAAACTCCCAAAAAAACCTTGTAGGAAAAAATGGAAGAAACCTTGGGAAAGGCAGTTCAAAGAGAGACCCCTTTCCAGGTAGGTTGGGCGTGCAGTGGGTGTCAAAAGAAGGGGGTCAATACAATACAATACACAGAACAGAACAAATCCTTAATACAGCATAAAAATAAAAATTTTTAGAAGTACAGAGCAGAATTTAACAGTAGATGATATCCCATAATAAGATTTGGATATTTTTAGAGTCCTGGAGACCTCATCCATCAAGCTGCCTCCCCATTTGGCCATTCCACGGCTGAAACGTTGCTCGGCCAGCCAATCCGATGAAAGGACCCCTTTTTCCCATGATTCCTGTGATCCTCCATTAGGGATGACTTTACCACAGGCAGGCAACAACTTGGCAGGTGGGTCGTGGCACCAATTGCCACATTTGAGTACCGAGAACAGAAACAGAATAGGTGAGGGTTAGTATTCAATTATAACTATCATGTTACTTATGTTTTAGTGCTAATGACTAACAACAGAGATGCAGTCTGTACAGTTAATCAGCAGCTCTAGTCAGGGTGTGTTAAACTCAAGTAGTGAGTCTTCAGCCGGGATTTAAAAGCTGAAACCGATGGGGCATCTCTTATAGTAGCAGGCAGACCATTCCACAGTTTAGGGGCCCTGTAACTAAAAGCTCGACCTCCCACTGTTATTTTATTAACCCTTGGAATCATAAGCAGACCAGCATCTTGAGATCTTAATGTGCGCTCAGGTTTGTAAGTCATGATAAGTTCAGACAAGTAAGTTGGACCTTGGCCATTTAATGCTTTATATGTTAAAAGGAGGATTTTGAAATCTGCCCTAAACTTAACCGGGAGCCAGTGTAAGGATTTAAGAACTGGAGTTATATGTTCATATTTTCTTGTTCTTGTAATAATTCTTGCAGCCGCATTTTGGATTAACTGGAGGCTGCATAAAGAACAGTTTGAACAGCCAGTGAACACCGCTTTGCAGTAGTCAATCCTACTAGAGATAAAGGCATGAATTAATTTCTCACAATCCTGTTTATTTAGAATGGCTCCAGCAGACCCCCATGACCCTGTAGTTAGGCTATAGCGGGTTAGATAATGCATGGATGGATTAGTAGTAAACATTAAATGAAGTTCAATCCCTGAAAAGAAACGCAAGCCTACCTAAGTTCATGTTCTTGTGTGGTACTTCCAAAGTCTAGACATGAAAGGCCAGTCAGGTATGAGGAGGATAAAGTCCATTAAATTAACTTGACTAGTCTTGACAGACAAGGGGATCACCGAATCAGATCAGGAACATTTCTGACAGTCTCATGGATGGAATTGACCAAAATAGATAACAAGATTTTTGATACGTGGGACAGATTACTGTAACGCACTCCCCTCAGGGCCACACGAAAAAGACATCCATCGATTGCAATGAGTGCAGAATGAGCTGCCAGAATCTTAACTAGGAAACGAAAATCCGAGCACATTTCTCCAGTTTTGATGTCACTACACTGGTTACCTGTGTCATTTAGAATTGACTTTAAAATCCTGCTTATGGTTTACAAACCCTTAAATAATCAGCTCCATCATATATTTCAGAATGTCTTTCACTTTACACTCCAAATCGTAACCTTAGATCTTCAAATGAGTGTCTGCTTAGAATTCCAAGAGCTAAACTTAAAAGAAGTGGTGAGGCGGCCTTCTGCTGTTATGCACTTAAAATCTGGAATAGCTGACCAATAGGAATTTGCCAGTCTAATACAGTGGAGCACTTTAAAACACTGCTGAAAACACATTACAGGGGGTCCTGTACAACGTTTCGACATACAACGTTTCGAGTTTACAACACTCACTCCCATAAAAACTTAAAAAAATTGAGACATGAGAAGGAATAAAGGTAAGCATTTTTTTACACTCATTTTTTCTGTTACTACAGTACAGTGTACAGTACAAGTATATTTCTGTCCTTTTCTTTTTTCTCAGGGTTGGATTTTGTGTTTTTATGTTCTAGATCACGGGTGTCAAACTCCAGGCCTGGAGGGCCGCAGTGGGTTCAGGTTTTCATTCTAACCCTTTTCCTAATCAGTCTCCAGTTTTCAATGCTAATTAACTTCTTTTTCCTCTGTTTTAATAACCCTGCTTTTAAGGATTAAGTCTTCTGAATTGATTCTTTTCTTCATTAAATGACAGCCAAACAGAGATGAGACATGAAATGAGCCAACAGATGACCAGCTAAATTGGGGCTTCAAACTCCAACCAGTTCCTTAATAAGAAGCTGATTCTTGCTGTTAATTAAACCTGTTATTCAATTTCATGGCGTGTTGCTGCTCTCCTTTTGCCACAGCAGACATTCCCAAAACTGTTGATATTCTGTTTTTTTCTAAGAACTCCTAAAATGTTTTGGTAACCTGAGGGATGAACCTTACTGAGACCTTCATCTTTATTTTCAGATTTAGTTTGATGGGTTTAGGTGAGCTGGTCATGTCCTGCTTGTTTTATGTCTCATTACTGTCCGGCTGCTAATTAAGGAAAAAACAACTAAGGGACCTGAGTCAAGCTAATTACAACTGAGGCAAAAGAAGTTAATTAGCATCAAAAACTGGTCACTAATTAAGAAGATGGTTAGAATGAAAACCTGCAGCCACTGCGGCCCTCCAGGACTGGAGTTTGACACCCCTGTTCTAGATTATGATTTTGCAAATGTGTTAAGATAGGTAAGTGACTTAGGCTAGAGTGTGTTTCGACTTACACCAAAATTCGGGTTACATCACTGTTGTAGGAACGTAACCCGAGGACCCCCTGTACTTTAACATGGCTTTTTCATAGCTTCATTTTAGTTTAACTCTGATATTCTGTATATGCATTTAATTATCATTATCATTCATGGTGGCTGTGTAATCCGTGCTAACCCTTACTTTCTCTTCTGTTCTTTTTCTGGTTTTCTGTCTTGTCAATCTGCACCACCACCACCTAATCAAAGCACCGTGATGTCCCTACATTGATGGGTTAAAGGCCAGAAGTCCACATGACCGTCATCATCAAGTACTTCCATGAGAACCCTGAATACAACGAGGACTGATTGAGGTCATTGATGTTAGGTAGAAAGCCTAGAGGGTGCTGGGTGGTCTTGTGGCCTGGAACCCCTGCAGATTTTATTTTTGTTTCACCAGCCGTCTGGAGTTTTTTTTTTTTTGTTTTGTTTTTTCTGTCCCCCCTGGCCATTGGACCTTACTTTTATTTTATGTTAATTAGTATTGGCTAATGTTACTTTTTAATATATTTTGTCTTTTTTCTCTTTCTTCATCGTGAGCTACATCATTTGTATGAAAATGTGCTATAGAAATAAATGTTGTTGTCGTTGACATTTCTCTCCATTACACTAGACGATGAAGATTTTGCATCTTGAACACTTTTGGGCATGCTGATCAAACAAAATCACCATTAAATTTTCTTATCATGTACTGTTTTATTGCAGTCATCTATTTTTGTGATTTCTTCTCATATTTTAAATATACTGTGAACCACTAGGGGGAGTTGCAGCAACCCAAAACCCAGACACGGCCTCTAGCTACCAATAAATACTGTATTAATCCCCGAGAGGAAATTCTCTTTATCACATACCCCAACTTACTCAGAGTTTTAGGGGTCAGAGAGAAGAGTCAGCTATTTGTACAGCCCCCCTGGAGCAACTGCAGGTTAAGGGCCTTGCTCAAGGTTCCCAGTGGAGTAGCATTCCTTATCCCAAGTTGCTAGTTCAAATATTTAATAAGAACCTGAAGCAATGAATAAAAAGGAGCATTTCTAAGGTTCTGGGACTCCCCTAAACCCCAACGAGAGTCACTTGCAACAACAATGAATCCTCCCAGGTACGTCTGGCCTGTCAAAGTTGTTCCAAGGCTGCAGTGTAAAGTCATTCAGGACATCACAAAGGGTCTTAACTCAACAATCAGAAAGACACTGAGAATCAAGGGTCTTCATGGAGAATAGCAAAACAGAAAAAAAAAATACTGCTGATGAAGAAAAACATAAATGTTCATCTCATGTTTTCCAGGAAGCACCTTGATGACCTTTTAGGAGAATGTTGTATGGACAAATGAGGCAAAGGTGACATTCTTAGGATGATGTGGAGCTGATGTAAAGCACACAAACATAACACAGCATTCAACAGTAAGAACATCACACATGGTGGTGGCAGTGTGATGACGTGAAGACGCTTTCCTCCTTCATGATCTGAGTAACTTTCTATACATAATTAATGGAATCCAAAATTCTGTTTTCTATTGAAAAAATGAATGTCCAGTCATCTCTCCATTAGCTGATGCAGATCCATTTCTAAGGTTCTGGGACTCCACCGAACCACAATGAGAGTCTCTTGGAAGAGCAATGAATCCTCCAAGATTTGGCCGGCCTGTTGAAATTGTTCCAAGGGTGCAGAATAACGTCATCCAGGACATCACAAAGGGTCTTAACGACTCAACAATCAGAAAGACTCTTGGCAAAAGGAGAGTAGCAAACTGCAGATGAAGAACATAAATGCCCATCTTGCGTTTGCCAGGAAGCACCTTGATGGCCTTTTGGAGAATGTTGTATGGACAAGCAAACCAAAGGTGACATTTTTTTTTGGATGAAGTTGATCTGATATAAAGAACACACACATAACACAGCATTGAACAGTAAGAACATCAAACATGGTGGTGGTAGTGTGATGATGTGAGGATGCGTTACTTTCTAATGATCCGAGCAACTTGCCATAATTGAAGGAGCCAGAAATTCTGCTGTGTATGGGAAAAATTCTTAAAACGAATGCCTAATCATCTGTCCATTAGCTGAAGCAGTCATTTCTAAGGTTTTGGGACTCCACCAAACCACAATGAGAGTCTCTTGGAACAGCAATGGATCCTTCAAGGTTAGGCCAGCCTGTTGAAGTTGTTCCAAGGGTGCAGAATAACATCATCCAGGACATCACAAAGGGTCTTAACGACTCAACAGTCAGAAAGACACTGGATAAAAAGAGAGTAGCAAGAGGGAAAAAACAAACTGCTGATGAAGAACATGAATACTCATCTCGCATTTGCCAATAAGCACCTTTATGATCCCCATGTCTTTTAGGAGAATGTTGTTTGGACAAACGAGCCAAAGTGCCATTTTTTTGGATGAAGTGGATCTGATGTGAAGCACACAGCATTGAACAGTAAGAACATCACACATGGTGGTGGCAGTGTGATGACGTGAGGGCGCTTTCCTCCTTCATGATCTGAGTGACTTGCTATACATAATTAAAGGGATCCAAAATTCTGTTTTGTATTGAAAAAATGAATGTCCAGTCATCTCTACATTAACTGAAGCAGAGCCTTTTCTAAGGTTCACTGACTCCACCGAACCACAATGAGAGTCTCTTGGAAGAGCAATGAATCCTCCCAGGTTCGTCTGGTTTGTCAAAGTTGTTCCATTTACATATTTGGCTTACAACATTTATGATACAATTGGTTATATTTCTTTTGGTTTTCCAATTGGAGCACAGGAAGGTCAAGGGGTTTGCTCAGGGTCACATAGATTTGAACCTGCGGCTTTATTACTACACCACCCGCTCTGCCTGCCAAGGGTGCACTATGAAGTAATCTAGGACATCTCAAAGGATCTTAACAACTCAACAATCAGAAAGACAAACAGAGATGGAAAAAAAAAAACGTTGATGACGAACATAAATGTGACGGTGTGGATCCCCTCCAGCCTCCTCCTTCACATATGGGAGTCCCTAGAACCCAACGCTGTCGATAGTTATGGCCGAAATGAACTGACAAATGAGGACAAATCGCACATGGAGCAAGGGGATGGTGGAAAGTGCTCAGGTGCTTTTATTAAAAACAGCCAAAAACAAAACCAAAAAAGTGTCCACCGTGCAGTTTTCTAAAACACTACATAAATAAATCCATAAAAAACAAGTGAAAAGTGGGGATAAAAATCCATAATAAATAAAACCAGAGGTTAAAATGCAGTCACTAACTCCTCCCGATCTCAACCCACCTCCTTCTTCATCTCCTCGGCTCATCCATCACTCGCGTAGACTCAGCAGCTATGAACTCATTTCTTCCGACCTCCCTCTTGGCTGCCACCAAACTGCGCATGCCAGACCGCCCGAGGCCGTCTCTCCTCTCATCTTCCTTCACACTCCTGCAGTCATACCTTGGATACATAGGGAGGTCATCCGCCATGCTCACCCCACTCCACACAAATATTCAGTGGCCGCTAGAGCGCCACAGCTTGAGCTCCTTCACGGGGACCCAGCTCGTGCTGCCTTCCCCTTTCAGGTGGCCAGATCGTCCTCACGAGACTGCTCTTCACGTCTTTGAACCTCTCTTTTCTCTCGATTATTTTTTCTTTTCTTTTCCCTCTGTGCCGGCCCGTACTTATAACGCTCCGTGGGCGCAGCGCCATAATCACACGCTGCAGAAGTCGATGAAGCAATTAAGAACGATTGCACTGGTGCGACTTACCCCTATTACCTCATTAACTCCCCATAGGCGCAATTGCAATGACACGGCTGTCCGGATTTAAAACTGGCCCCACTATACCACAATAAATGCTCATCTCACGTTTGCCAGCAAGCACCTTGATGATCCCCGTGTCTTTTAGGAGAATGTTGTATGGACAAATAAGCCAAAGGTAACATTTTTTTGGATAAAGTGTAACTGATATAAAGCACACAGCATTGAACAGTAAGGACATGAAACATGGTGGTGATGGTAAGTGTAACGATGTGAGGATGCTTTCCTTACTCGTGATGTGGGTGAGTTAATAATAATTCTTTGCATTTATATAGCACTTTTTCTCACTACTCAAAGCGCTTTGCGATTGCAGGTTAAGGGCCTTACTCAAGGGCCCAACAGAGCAGAGCCCCTTTTGGCATTTACGGGATTCGAACCGGCAACCTTCCGATTGCCAGTGCAGATCCCTAGCCTCAGAGCCATCAGAGCTGCTCCAATTAAAGCAGGGGTGTCCAGCTCCAGTCCTGGTGGGCCACAGTGGCTGCAGATTTTCATTCTAAGCCTTTTCCTAATCAGTGAGCAGTTTTCGCTGCTACAGTAATTAACTCCTTTTCATTTTATTTGCCCTGTTTTTAAGGAGTCAGTCCTCTGAGTTGATTCGTTTCTTCATTAAATGGCAGCCCAACAGAAATGAGACGTGAAACGAGCCGACAGATGAGCAGCTAAACTGGAACGTCAAACTCCAGCCAATTTCACTCCAACCAGTTCCTTAATGAGAAGCCAATTCTTGCTGTTAATTAAAGCTGTTATTGAATGTCAGGACTTGTTGCTGCTCTCATTCTGCCACAGCAGATTTTCTGTTTTTTCTAAGACCACCTTCAAGATGTTTTGGTAACCTGACCAGACCAACATGACCGAGACCTTCACCCTTCTTTATTTTCAGGTTAGCTGGTCATGTGACGGCTTGTTTTGTGTCTCGTTATTGTTTGGCTGCTCATTAAAGAAAAAGAAACAACTAAGGGGTCTGAGTCACATCAATTAAAACGAAGGCAAAAGAACTTAATCAGCAGAAAAAACAGCTCACTAATCGAGGAGATGGTTAAAATGAAAACCTGCAGCCACTGCGGCCCACCAGGACTGGAGTTGGACATCCCTGAATTAAAGGAACCATAAGTGCTGCTTTGTACTGGAAAAACGTCTTAAGAGAAAAGTCTAGTCATCTGTCCATGAGCTGAAGCTAAAGCTTAGTTGGGTCATGCATCAAAGTAATGATACAAGGTCAACATTAAAGTCTTCCTCAAAGTATACAATAAATTAAAAACTTTAAAAACACATTTTCCATATATGAACTGTAATAAAAGTTTACAGCCAAGGCCTAATAAAAATTTATCAAAGGCAAAAAAAAAGTGATTTTAATCAAGTGGCATTTGCTTCCCAGTCCAAAGCAGGTAGTAGTAGTATTTTCATGTCTATGGAGGGAGTGAAGTTCTTACAATGAAAACGACAACGTGAATTTCTGTAGCACGTGTAGCTCAAAGTGATGTCAAACACAATTTTACACAAAATGAAAAACAAGTGAAAATTAGATAAGAATAATAATGAATACATAGAATACAAAATTAAGTAATCCACACTTTCATAAGACAGATATATAATTAAGAGAAATAAAGTCTTTAGATGTAGGATTGTTTTTTTATGTCTCTAAATGACAGTGTGAGGATAAGGTCAGTTGGGCAGGGTGGACAGAAAATGATGTCTTACTGTCTGACCAACATGCAACACATTGCAACCCTCCGGCATCATGATAAACCAAAATGTAGTCAAATACAGCCTGGGAAAGGCAATTCAGAGAAAGACTCCATTTCAAGTAGGTTAGGAGAGCAATGGGTGTCAAAAGATGCAATAAATATGACACACCAAGCAGAACACAAGTAATCCTCTTCACAGAGCCAACTGTGAAGAGGCCACCTCAGAAATACAATACAATCGTACAAACTACAAGGCGAAATGCAAGAACAGATGATACCACTCAGCAAATACAGAACTGTCACATATAAGGAAACAGATTTGATCAAATACATCAAAAACAAAGTAGAAACTGATTAACATAAATGAAAAATAACAAGATCTGTCCATCAGTTAATTGTAGAACCATGGCCAGACCAGGAGCAGACTGGATTTCAAAACCGACCCGGGCATTCTTCAACGAGTGAGGTGACGAGTTCGACCCACTCGGCCCATTATCCATCCATTATCCAACCTGCTATATCCTAACACAGGGTCACAGGGGCCTGCTGGAGCCAATCCCAGCCAACACAGGGTGCAAGGCAGGAAGCACACCCCGGATCGCCAATGCACCTAACCTGCATGTCTTTGGACTGTGGGAGGAAACCGGAGTACCCGGAGGAAACTCACGCAGACACGTGGAGAACAGGCAAACTCCACGCAGGGAGGACCCAGGAAGCGAACCCGGGTCTCTTAACTGCGAGGCTCGGCACATTATTCATTGCAATTTTCTTAAAATGTGTGATGAGTATGTGGCTCACTACTTGCTATGAGCCTATGATATGAACTCGATCTAAACTGTTGCCAAACTTAATCTGTACACTGATGTTTAGACACAACTTAAAATTTGACGACATGCTTAGAAATAAAATTTAATTTTGTAACATGGCTTACACGTTATTAGAGTACATGTCAAATGTCAATGCCATGTCCAAGTGCCAGTACCATAGTAGGCTAGTAGCTGCTCATTTACAATGGAATAAATGATAACCGAGGTTATAATGAAAACCTCACATGATTGAAATGTTCCATTAACTTAACAATAAACTATAAATGTTCCATCCTAATATGAAAAATTCCTATCCTGTGCTTTATAACTTTATTTCATCCTACTAATAATTGTAGCTGAAAACCACTAATTATCGCTCACGCCGATGACCAGAGAACAAAAAAATGCATAATATGTAATCTAAACTAATTATTAGTACTGAAGAATTGAAATACTAGATATGACATCAAATAATTTTCAATAATGTATATGCTAACCGAAATGTAGCGGTATCGAAACAGAAACTGGCAAAAAGCAATTTTGACCAAGTTTTTCGCTGCAATGTTGTGTACTGACAACTAAAACAACTTGATGATGTAATACGGTATATTATATAGGACTATATAAATAGCAGTACCGGACAGATAATGTTTAGTAGTTTAGAAAATTTGTTTTAATGTCAAACAGTAACCAGTACATAAAATTTATTTTATGAAACGGCCAGCCCATGACCAGACCAGAGTCTGCAGCCCAAATGCCCTAATGGCCAGTCCGCCCCTGGGCCAGACTGTAGAAAAGGAGTCAGACAAGTCCTGGAGACCTCAACCAACGAGCCGCCTGCCCCCTACTGGCCATTCTATGACTGAGTCAGTGCTGGGCTGGCCAATCAGATGAAAGGGTCCTTCTGCCAGATGATTCCCAATGGGGTCTTGTTGATAAACCTTGGCGTGGATTTAAGCATTAAGAAATGCATATGACAAAAAATGGGCAAATCATATGCAAAAAAACAAACAAAATCTGATTTATAAAACCTACGTACATACATTTCTACACAATATACAGTACAGGCCAAAAGTTTGGACACACCTCCTCATTCAATGTGTTTTCTTTATTTTCATGACTGAAGGCATCAAAACTATGAATGAACACATGTGGAGTTATGTACTTAACAAAAAAAGGTGAAATAACTGAAAACATGTTTTATATTCTAGTTTCTTCAAAATAGCCGCCACCCTTTGCTCTGATTACTGCTTTGCACACTCTTGGCATTCTCTCGATGAGCTTCAACAGGTAGTCACCTGAAATGGTTTTCACTTCACAGGTGTGCCTTATCAGGGTTATTTAGTGGAATTTCTTGCTTTATCAATGGGGTTGAGACCAGCAGTTGTGTTGTGCAGAAGTCAGGTTAGTTGGACGATCATTTATTTTTCAACAGGACAATGACCCCAAACACACCTCCAGGCTGTGTAACGGCTACTTGACCAAGAAGGAGAGTGATGGAGTGCTGTAAATGGTCATGAAAATAAAGAAAACACACTGAATGAGGAGGTGTGTCCAAACTTTTGGCCTGTACTGTATATAACCAGTAATGGCATACTGCACAATAACGTGCAGTGAATACACTTGACTTGACCATACTCCGCACCCGTACACATCTGCCACATGACCACCCTGCTGCCTACTGCCAAGAGTTGATTCAACAATAAAATAAATTAAAAATAAAAAGAGTAATAATTCCAAAACTCTTCACTTTTGATATAAAGCTGTAGTGCAGAGTTTCAGCATAGTATATGTGTACCAAATTTCAGGCTGCAGGTTATGTGATTTTTGACCATGACCTTTCTGGGTTGATCTTTGACCTTGGAGGTCAATCTTCACCCTGAAAGCGGACAGTAGAGGTCATGTAGTATATGTGTATCAAATTTCAGGTCAACAAGTCAAACGGTTTGCGAGAAATCCTGGACAGACAAACAGACAGCCACCGTAGCGTATTATATAAGAAGATCTTGTAAATTTAAATGCATGAATGCGCCTCAAACTCCACCCGGGTTGTCCCACTGAAACAACCATATATGGATCATGCTAATTAACTTCATACATATGCAGTCAGAATGCGGCAGAACTTCATTGGCTGGTAAAGCATCCTCCCACCTGACGCCTACGATGCGCTCAGAGCACTCAAGAGCGTGTGACATTACTGCGCCTCTCCTCTGCATTCTGGTGGTCAGGGAAAGGCACCAGCATCTGAGCGGGTAGCCACTATCACCCGCCACATTTAATGACGTTATGGCTGTCACAGTGAATAGTAGCGGCTATATGAAACACCGAGGAGTCATCCAGTTACCTTACCAACAGGCTGACCACCACGTACTGCACCACGTCATGTCTGTCAAAGCTACTTTGCCTCAAAATAAATGAATCACAGGTTGACTCCAGCTTTTGAAATGCGATGTTTACCAGTCACATCTTGGCATCACAGATGAAGTGTGGGTTAATGAAATGTCACTGCTTACATTCCAACAAAAGTAATTTGATTCGTGAGCAACCACGTATAAGAAGTATTGTCATTTCTAACCGAAATGTGTGCAAATCCGCTTAAATGAAAGTCTATAATGTGCACTTTAATCACAATGTCTGAATTGTGTGATTTGTAATTTTAATCTTTGGAACTGAGAGGTAAATCAAGCAAAAATGTGTCTTTATCCCAAACCTTACAGAGGGCTCTGTACATTTGCTACGACTATAAATAAGGCTTAAGGACGGTTACTCAGGGTAACAGGCATTAATCTAGGAAGTCGATGTTTTTCCCATGGTCAGCTATATGTTGCCTGCTCCAGAGTGGGCATGCCATAACATTAGATTAATTTTAAACCATACTGCAATAATACATGCATGTGCTTAGTATAGAAGAACAAAATGATACACTAATTTGTAAATTAAATATCACTGATGTAATTTGAATATGTTGTAGTTTCATTTTCACATTTCCACCAATGCTGATATTCTAGGTATAAGAAGCCAGACAATTTTAAGCTAATTCTTTATAAGTTGAAGCAAAAATAATAAATGGAGGGTTGACTCAGTGACACAACAGCTAGTGCTGCCTAGGTGATTTTGGTCGTGGATTTGAATACTGTGCCATTCCACTGTCTGCACCCGAGACATTTGAAAACTCTCATAACATAGCATTCTCAAGTAGGGTTGAGAATGTTATATTACATTATGAGAAATGGTGCAAAACCTGCCTTTTGTGAATATTATAAGAAAGTGCATGGTGTTGTATAATTTAAACAAATTTTTCAGTTTTAAAGGGTTACATGGACATAATTTATTGTAATCTATGTAAGCAAGGTCAGGTTATTTATACACTGTGACGTACTTTTACCTTCTCGTGAGATCTGACCTTCATTAAGCTGTATTGTACATTTCAAGGCCATGACCTGACTGCTTTCCCGCTCTGGCTGTAATGACAAATGGTCTGTGCTTGTCACACAAAATCATAGTGCCACCAAACAGTTGTGTGTATTAAGGACAGGAGTGGCTGTTGCAGAATATTTCCATTATTGCAGTAAACATTCAACCCCCAGAAAAATATTTTAGAAGATGATACTAAAAGAAAAGGGCAACATTACACATGTTAGATCTAACAAAGACAATCTGTACAGAAAGTGGGGTTTTACAGAAGACAAGAACTTTATATACTTTTTGCCCAGAGGGGACTGGGTGGTCTCATGGCCTGGAATCCCTGCAGATTTTATTTTTTTTCTCCGGCCGTCTGGAGTTTTTTTTTTGTTTTTTCTGTCCCCCCTGGCCATTGGACCTTACACTTATTCTATGTTAATTAATGTTGACTTATTTTATTTTCTTACTGTGTCTCTTATTTTTCTATTCTTCATTATGTAAAGCACTTTGAGCTACATTTTTTGTATGAAAATGTGCTATATAAATAAATGTTGTTGTTGTTGTTGTTGTTATAGAGCGGTGCAGTGTCAAACTGATGTGGCTAAGATATTCACAATGACATTCATGACACCAGAATACTGAGTGTTTGCCTTTGTTATTTCTTTGAGTTTTAATTTCTCTGTATCTCCTTACCCTCTCATAATGTCTAAGTCGTCATAGTTCTTGATTTGCCCACATTAACAGCAAAACCCAACTGAAAATAAACAGATTAAAATGTAATTATAACATTCTTAGGTGGGCCCAGCATAAATTAATTTGGTAATATCTATCCTACTTACTACACCAAAGCAACAAAAAATTGCTTTCTTAAACCTGTACCCGTATTGAAAATAATGTTAAAAGAACCCAAAGATCTGTGAACAACTCTATTTATTAAATAATCAAATGTACAAAAGAGAACAACATAAACAGAACACTACCCTGCACTATACCAGCGTGAGACAAAGGGTAAAAATTATGAGATTGCCCAGTGCTAGAGAAACAGACCAAAGTGCATCAGTTAACAGAGGTGTGTGTGTGGGTGGGGGCTTCTTTGTTTAGCTAATAGCTAAGCTGTCCTAATATCTCATCCAGATTCTTCTTAAAAGTTGTCAGTGTTCCTGCTTCAACTCCATGACTCAATAGTTTGTTCCAAATAATACACAACTCTTTGTATAAAGAAGTGCTTCCTGGCCTTAATGCACATCTCCTTAATTTCCACTGGTAAGCAAGAGTATGTGATTCACGGTTAAGCTGAAAGAATGTTGCTGGATCTTCTTTATCATTGCCTTTGAGTATTTTAACTTTTTCAGCGCAGATGTCTACGTTCATGGACACAAGACGTTGAGGGCAAATATTGACTAAAGTCTACATCTAGGGGCAGAGGGCGATAATCAGCTGTAAATGTTGACAAAACACACCATTATGGTAAAGGTAGACTCACTTTGCTTGGAGGAATGTTAGACTTGTTGACCTGATATCTAATCCCTGCTAGTGCGTGAGTATCAACGAGTAAACAATATCAAAAATGGCATCGATATCTGATGGGAGAGTGAAGCAAATGTGCAAAGCAAAATATGTTTTGCAAATATTTTATTATTTTGAATTAGACTCTGACTTGTTGGACTCCGATGTTGGTGCAAGTGATCTGCGTATGCACAAAAATGCTGCGTACACCCGTTTCCACGCTCACATCATGATGTATAAAAACTAGACATGGTGTAAAGCCACGCACATTTTTACGCCAGCTAAATCCTTGGCGTACGCAAGATCTCCACTCGGTTTTGCAAACTGCCGGCACCCAGCGTCAAAGCAGTGCTACTGTTCCTGTGTGGTTTCCCTTTCTTTTTTAGATCCACATCCCTGACGCGACTTTATCAACTACACTGAAATTAACTGCAAATTGTTTATTAGTTTAAGGCATCTGATTGTAGTTAACCTGTAACAATAAAATGGTCCACGGAATGGCCAAACTATTCCAAATGCCATAGCTGCTTTAGCGTTGTTACTCTCACTGCACCTTCTTCTTCTTTCAGCAGCTCCCGTTAGGGGTTGCCACAGTAGATCATCTTTTTCCATATTACTCTCACTGCACCACTCAGAGTATTTATGTTACTGTATTTGAGTGGGGAATCACAGCTCTTCTGCAGCTGATTGGAAAGAGAAATATCGGTATACAGCATCAAGCACACGCTGCCTCAGCCATGCTGTCTATTGAACTGTTCTTATACAGCAAACGCATCAGAGCCTTTCCTGTATGGACCTTGAGGTTCACAAACAGTTTCATCCCAAGAACTATAAACGCACTCAATCAGTCCATCAAGTGCTCCTTGTAGAATGCTTTGTACTTATTAGTACAATACCCCACTGTAAACTTGTGATACAGTTATAATATTGCACAACCTAAACCACTTTACATAAACCACGTATTTACATATGATGACAGTATCATTTTTAAGATGAAATGCAGCAAAATATGTTTATTACATTATGCAGATAAAATATTGTATATTGTAACCTATATTGTTAGCAATTAAACATGTGAGGACACGGTGCTGCAGTGCTAGTGAGGAGCTGGCGCTGTATTCACAGATTGTTCCTGCCTCGTGCTGTATTCTTGCTGGGGCTGGCACGACACTGGATGGATAGATGGATGGAATAATTAAACACGTACTACGAAGATATTTCAATGTTCCTTAAAAGTTTTTAAAAATCGGTGTTCTAAGCAAACAGATGGCTTAACATCTACAGTATATCAGAGCTGATTGTGTGGCGATTGGTTACTTGGAGAAAGAAAAGGAAGGACAGGAAGTGGGGGTTAGTACATTTGAGAGGGACAGTACTGCTGCAATAAATTATTTTATCGAAGGTCATGTACGGTGCAGTAAGCATCTTGCGGGAGGAAGGAACAATCTCTGGACAGGGCGTCAGCTTGTCACTAACACTGCGCCACCATGTTCCCATGTTTAATAGCACGTTTTAACTCCTATTATCATGAAAATGATATCAAGTATACATCTCAGTATTTTAATTATTCAGAGAGCTGTAATATCACGAATGCAATGGATTCTGTGTCCTGTTGGAGGAATAGAAAACCCGTTTAAGAAGCATATAGTGATTCACACACATAGAGCACATAGAAGAACATACAAAACAAAGCATTTAATGTGCTACTTTAGTTCTGATGGTATTTGAGAAACTAGTAAATTAAACGATTTAAAGATGAAGTTGATGATGTTTTACTTTATTGACAAAATAAACTATGTGATTAAAGTGGAAATTTTGAGATTACAGTTTGCATTTCAAGCTTTTTTTACACTGTGTGACCATTTTTTTCTTTTTTCTGTACCCTAATAAGCTTCCATATGACACTCAGACGGTGGGCTACGACTTGCCTTTTCACAGCGACTTTGTGAACTTGAGCTTTCAAGTCAATCAATCAACTTCCTTTTGTTGTTTATACCACTGTTTAAACCAACAAATAGTATGTTTTTCCTTGCCTCCACTTGGTATTCACTGAAATTCTTCTATTCCCCCCGTGTTTTTGCCATTGCCTTTTCACAGAAAGCTGAGCTTAAGGGCTATTTATACTGATTTGCATATTCAAGGAGGCGTAATTCTGGGAAGAGTTGGGGAGTAGCGGCAGGCGCATGAACGTGTGTTACTTTTCACGCTGACTGGGATTTATGTAGCGGAAGAACGTGGAAGTTGGCGAACGCACAGACTTATGCATCTGGATTTTTTTGTGCATACGCACATTTCTGCTTTTGTCCATACGCCATGTTTTAGTGTGAATTCTACTCACGCCATTATGCATGAGGCCCCTGGAGATTGAGATCTAAAATGAAAGTGAGTGCTGAACATGTTCACATAGCTGATGCACCTATGGAAAGGTTTACCTGGGAGGGCCGCCACTTACAATGACAAGAGGTACAAACCAGATTGTATCACACTGAGACTGCCGCTGACCCTGCACAGCTGCTGCCGTGGTGAACACGCAGTGAGAGTGGCAACAAAACCAGCATCAGACGTTTTATGTTGATTTATGTGAGAAACTATGGTTTTGTGTGCTTTTCAGATAAGTGAGTTTTTTGGAAAATATTCAGCCCTGGAAGAAAAGAACAAAAAACATCAGCCCTAAAAGAGTTAAATACCTGGATTAGGTGTCCATGCAGTCTCTTCTGCTTGAGACAAAATAGGTTTAATTGTCTGTGTCTTTCAGTTCTTCAGTCCCATGATGCTCTTGGTTGCTCTCCTCTGCACAGCTTCAAGTGCTGCTATGTCTTTCTTGTACCATGGTGACCCGAACTGCACACAATACTCCAGATGTGGTCTTACTAGTGTGTTATGTAGTTTGTGTATAACATTCATTGACTTAAACTGAACAGTTTTTATGATATAACCTAACGTGCTATCTGCCTTTTTAATTGATTCTGTGCATTGTTTAGATTATGACAATGTTGTGTCAACATAAACCGCTAAATCCTTTTCAGAGGTTGTTTCGTGTTGGACAGTGTCTTCCATCTTGTATATATAATTGAAATTCCTGTTGTCCTCATTGCACTTTTCGATATTAAACTGCATTTTCCACGTGTTTGCTCCATTCTGAAGCTTGTCCAAGTCAAATTTTGCTGGTCCTAAATTTGAAAGAGCCTGCAGCTTTCCTATAAGGCAGGATGTGTAGGCCTGAAGGGTACAGTCATGCATACTGTATACTGAAAGACCCAGCCATGGGGGCAATTTGCAGACACCGTTTAATCTGTCTTTGATATGTGGAAGAACATCACACGTGCTATGATTCTTTGTTTTATTTAACACTATATGGATTTCTTTATTTCATGTGGCATCATTTTGGGGGTGTGTTTGAAATATGGAGAATTCGCATTCAATGCTTATTATTAAAATTATTTAAAACATTTAACATTTAATTACAATTTTTGACTTTTTTGGACTTTTTGTACAGTTAATAGTCACACTGTTGTGAAGTAGTGTTGATCTTCGAAGTTTAAAAAAATAAGTACTTTACAGAGCGAATTTGCTGGGTTTAGCAGTGACCTTGTTCGTCAATTTTTTTTCTCAGATATTTGCTGTGCAGCCGGCTTAGCATATCATTTTTTTCCCTGCGGCCATGATGCTTGTACGGTCACTGTGACATCACAGAGCTGTAGCAGCCATGTTGGATGAGGATGGCACTATCTGATCTGCAGTACCTGCCTGATTTGAATTTTCACACGTGCGTACTGTAGGAGTACTCCACCTCACACTTTACGGTACTCACCAATCTGCTTTGTGAATATTTTACAATGTATGTACACTTTGAGGATTTTAACTTTTAAAGTGCAGATGTTGGCTTTTGTCAAAACAAGGGATTGAGGGTGGATGTTGACTAAAGTCGACATCCAGGGGCAGAGGGTGACAATCAGCTCTAAACATTGACAGAACTCTCTAATTGATTGGTACTTGTAATATTTTCATTTGAGTGGTACATTAGATGACCATTATAAGAAAATTCTGCAAATACTGCAGAGATTTGTTGCATGTTGTGTCTTCACAGCTGGAATAAGCATGTTATGTTCCTCACTATGTAGTGCAGATTGGGTAGTGACAGTGACAGCCCCCTGCGTATATAAAGCGGATGCCTTGTATCACAGGCTCTGTGGGTTTTAGTTAGTCATAGTGATAGTAGCTTGGGAGACACATATATTAAGGACGTAGAGATTTAATTTTATTGGTGAATGTTGGCACAGTGGTTAGCATTGCTGCCTCACAGCTCGGGTTACATTTTTTGGCCACAATAAATGGTCCAACACAATTGTTATGTGCATTTCTAAACTTCAGGGCTACTTAAAAGACAAATGGACTATTATAATCCACTCAAAACTAGTTCAGTTTCTTCTTCTTCATTGGCTTCAATGCATTTCACCACGTCCACCGAAATTCCCGAGCATTTCCACGTTTTTGAGGCAAGGCAAAGTCAGTGGGGTTAGCGCATCACTGCTATGCAGTATAACTGAACGCGACGATCTGTAATGTCAAATAATAGAGGGTTTAAAGGAGAGGTGTCATGAACATCCTGAACATCAAAGATTGGATAGAAACCTAAAGACTTTGAGAGTGACTGCGTTGGTTTTTGGATTTGCACTGAGCCTTTATTTAGTGACTTGGCCGCGACAACTGGTAGGAACGATTTAGTTTTGACCTTTGCTTGTTTCGTGACAATGTTTTTCTATTTCAAAAATATCTCTGCACTTTCCCTCTTATGGTGTTAAAGCACACAAAGCACACAAGCACAAGTAGAATATACAAACCCCAAAGACAGAACTTCGGCTGCACTTTCACCGACATTGAAAGTATTTGTCATTTTTAGATAGTTCAGATAATCTCGCCTTTAGTTCCTTATGGTAGTTAAGATAAATGTGCCCAGAACAGGCAGCAGAATACAGAGAAGATGCTAAGATGACTGAGATGGGAGTAGACTCACACCTGGTGGCATGGATTGTGGACTATCTTACAGACAGACCTCAATATGTGCGTCTTGGGAACTGCAGGTCTGACATTATGTTCAGCAATACAGGGGCACCGCAGGGGACTGTACTTTCTCCGGTCCTGTTCAATCTATATACATCAGACTTCCAATATGACTCAGAGTCCTGTCACGTGCAAAAGTTCGCTGATGACACTGCTATTGTGGGCTGCATCAGGAGTGGGCAGGAGGAGGAGTACAGGAAGCTAATCAAAGACTTTGTTAAATGGTGCGACTCAAACCACTTACATCTTAACACCAGCAAAACCAAGGAACTGGTGGTGGATTTTAGGAGGCCCAGGCCCCTCATGGACCCTGTGATCATCGGAGGAGACTGTGTGCAGAGGGTGCAGACCTATAAATACCTGGGAGTGCAGCTGGATGACAAATTGGACTGGACTGCCAATACTGATGCTCTATGTAAGAAAGGTCAGAGCAGACTATACTTTCTGAGAAGGTTGGCATCGTTCAACATCTGCAGTAAGATGCTGCAGATGTTCTACCAGACGGTTGTGGCGAGTGCCCTCTTCTACGCGGTGGTGTGCTGGGGTGGCAGCATAAAGATGAAAGACGCCTCACGCCTGGACAAACTGGTGAGGAAGGCAGGCTCTATTGTAGGAGTAAAGTTGGACAGTTTAACATCTGTGGCAGAGCAACGGGCACTAAGCAAACTCCTGTCAATCATGAATAATCCACTGCATCCACTGAACAGTGTCATCTCCAGGCAGAGGAGTAGCTTCAGTGACAGACTTTTGTCACTATCCTGCTCCACTGACAGACTGAGGAGATCGTTCCTCCCCCACACTATGCGACTCTTCAATTCCACCCGGGGGAGTAAATGCTAACTTTTTTCATTTTTATTACTATTTAATTTAATATTGTTTCTTTGTATCAGTATACTGCTGCTGGATTATGTGAATTTCCCCTTGGGATTAATAAAGTATCTATCTATCTATCTATCTATCTATCTATCTATCTAATGTGAACAAACTCCAAAGGTTTAACGTCACTCTGAAGCGTGTGAGGCAAGCAGCTCAAGAGCAGATTCATTCCTATTTAAAGCTGTCTTGTTTACTGAATTTTCCCAATCCACATGCTGTTCAACCAACTCGAAACTTGGACAGGACACAACGGACCTGAATGTCAGTAGGCATGGAGTTTATTTTGTTGCTTCCGTTTTATTCCAGGTAGGTTGGCAATGAATCACAAGGATTCCGTTTCATTGATCCAAACCGTACGGCCCCACTGTTTTAGTCCTGACTCTATGCAAGCTTCACAATTGCAGAGAGCAGGGGGAGTGAACGCTTACTATTTTTTTTTTTTTTAACCGCAGCATCAATTACTTGTACTCCATATATTAATCAGAGTATTAGTTTACCCCATCTCTCTCCTATAATGTCACATGAAAGATATTTGAACTGTGTATTGCACCTTTTCATTTCAATATTGATGAGCAAAGGTGTGCTGTGATGGAGACCTAATGTACAAATTACAAAAGAAAAATCTAAAAACAAGTGGCTTCGGTGCCACATGGGCTATTTTTTTGTATCGTGTTTATTTATATTGGTGATGTTTTCGTAGTATTTCTAGTCAGGCGGCATTTAAAAATGTAAGGCAAAAGGAAAGCGTTTAAATAATGAGAACATATCAAAACAAATTTAGATGATTTAACTTGACACAGAAAAACAAAAACAAAGCACTTTCAGCAAATAGGCGGAAGTTACTGATTATCATAAAATAATGAAAAATGGATGCATTTCAAATGGCAGCTATTGACATTTTCCCTTGAGACTCGTTGCCATAATGTAAACATTGGAAAATGTCATTAAAATGAGTCGAGTTGAAAGGAGGGGAGCTGTTGTGCTTACTACCAGTGTAGCCAACTATTTATTGAAAGGGGGCTTCTGTCAGATTTTGGGCATCTGTGATCTACCCAGGCAGCATCGAGTGCAAAGTAAGAATAGCCCGTAAGGGGGCACCAGTCCATCGCAAAGCACCCCCCCCCCCCCCCCGCTCTCAGTCCCACAGGACAGATTTAAAGTCAACCAAATGTTGAAGCACTCACATACTGTGTCTTCAGAGAGCATTGAGACCCCTTCACTTTATTTTAATTAATCTGTTATGTTGTATCTTGTTGTCTCTTTAAGAAGGGGGACCGGAGGGTGTGTTCCAACTACAGAGGGATCACACTCCTTAGCCTACCTGGAAAAGTCTACTCGGGGGTCCTGGAGAGGAGGGTCCATCGAATATTCGAACCTTGGATTCAGGAAGAACAGTGTGGTTTTCGTCCTGGTTGTGGAACAGTGGACCAACTCTACACCCTTAGCAGAGACCTGGAGGGTGCATGGGAGTTTTCCCAACCAGTCTACATGTGTTTTGTTGATTTAGAAAAGGCGTTTGACCGTGTACCTTGGGGAATCCTGTGGGGGGTGCTCCGGGAGTATGGGGTACCGGATCCCCAATAAGGGCTGTTCGGTCCCTGTACAACCGGTGTCAGAGCTTGGTCCGCATTGCTGGCAGTAAGTCAAACCCATTTCCAGTGAGAGTTGGACTTTGCCAGGGCTGCCCTTTGTCACCGATTCTGTTTATAACTTTTATGGGCAGAATTTCTAGGTGCAGCCAGGGTATTGAGGGGGTCCGGTTTGGTGGACTCAGGATTGAGTCACGGCTTTTTGCAGATGATATTGTCCTGCTTCATCAGGCCGCGATCTTCAGTTCTCTCTGAATCAGTTCGCAGTTGAGTGTGAAGCGGCTGTGATGGGAATCAGCACCTCCAAATCCGAGACCATGGTCCTCAGCTGGAAAAGGGTGGAGTAACCTCTCAGGGTTGGGGGCAAGATTCTGCCCCAAGTGGAGCAGTTCAAGTATCTCGGGGTCTTGTTCACAAGTGAGGGAAGAATGGAGCGTGAGATCGACAGGCAGATCAGTGCGGCGTCCGCAGTTATGTGGGCTCTGCATCGGTCTGTTGTGGTGAAAAAGGAGCTGAGCCGTAAGGCAAAGCTCTCAATTTACCAGTCGATCTACATTCCTACCCTCACCTATGGTCATGAGCTGTGGGTAGAGACCGAAAGAACGAGATTGCGAATACAAGCGGCTGAAATGAGTTTCCTCCGCAGGGTGTCTGGGCTTTCCCTTAAAGATAGGGTGAGAAGCTCAGTCATCTGTTAGGGTCTTAGAGTAGATCCTCCGCATCGAGAGGAGTCAGATGAGGTGGCTCGGGCATCTGATCAGGATGACTCCTGGACGCCTCCCTGGTTAAGTGTTCCGGGCACGTCCACCCGGGAGGAGGTCCCGGGGAAGACCCAGGACACACTGGATGGACTATGTCTCTCGGCTGGCCTGGGAACGCCATGGGATTCCCCCGGAAGAGCTAGAAGAAGTGGCCGAGGAGAGGGAAGTCTGAGTATCTCTGCTCGAACTGCTGCCCCTGCTACCCGACCTCGGATAAGCAGAAGAGGATGGATGGATGGATGGATGGATATTATGTTGTATCTCAGTACTGGGACCTTTACTTTTTTCACTTTACATGCTTCCACTGAGATCTATCATTCAGAAAACATGATGTTAATTTTTACTCGTGTGCAGACAACACCCAGTTATACTTTTCTTTTAGACCAAATGAAGTTTCTCCAATGTTGTCTTTAATTAGTTGTGTTAGTGAATTAAAGGAGTGGATGGATGAGAACTACTTGTCTTTAAACAGCGATAAAACAGAAATGTTAATTATTGGAGGGAATGACGCTGATCACAACAATATTCTGTCATCATTTAACTGGAATCATCATTAATTTTACTGAATCAGCAGGCAATCTAGAAGCTCTCTTTGAATCTAGCGTATCATTTAAGGCGCACATTACAAAGTTATCTAAATTATGTTTCTTCCATCTTAAAAATGTTGGGAAATTAAGGCACTTTCTAAATAAACAGGATTCTGAGAAATTAATTCATGCATTTATTTCTAGTAGGATTGACTACTGCAATGTGGTGTTCACTGGATGTTCAAACTGTTCTTTATACAGCCTCCAGTTAAATCCAAAATGCAGCTGCAAGAATTATTACAAGAACAAGAAAATATGAACACATAACTCCAGTTCTTAAATCCTTACACTGGTTCCCAGTTAAGTTTAGGGCAGATTTCAAAATCCTCCTTTTAACGTATAAAGCATTAAATGGCCAGGGTCCAGCTTAATTGTCTGAACTTATCATGACTTAAAAACCTGAGTGCACATTAAGATCTCAAGATGCCGGTCTGCTTATGATTCCAAGAATTAATAAAATAACAGTGGGAGGTCGAGCTTTCAGTTACAGGGCCCCTAAACTGTGGAATGGTCTGCCTGCTACTATAAGAGATGCCCCTTCGGTCTCAGCTTTTAAATCCCAGCTGAAGACTCACTACTTCAGCTTAGCACACCCTGACTAGAGCTTCTGATTAAGTGTACAGACTGCATCTCTGTTGTTAGTCATTTGCACTAAAACATAAGTAATATGATCGTTATAATTTGTTTCTAACCCTCACCTATTCTGTTTCTCTTCTTGGTACTCACATGTGGCTCTTGGTGCCACGGCCCACCTGCCAAGTTGTTTTGCCTGCCTAAGGTAAAGTCATTTCTGATGGAAGATCGCAAGAATCATGGGAAAGAGGGGTCCTTTCATCGGATTGGCTGGCCCAGTACTGTTTCAGCTGTGGAAAGGCCAAACGGTGGAGGCAGCTTAATGGCTGAAGTCTCCAGGGGCCTCATGTATAACGCCGTGCGTAGAATTCGCACTGTAACATGGCGTAAGCACAAAAGCCGAAATGTGCTTATGCACAGAAAAATCCAGATGCAGGAATCTGTGCGTACTCCAACTTCCACTTTCATCCGCTACATAAATCCCGGTCAGCGTGAAAACTAACGCTCGTGCATGCGCCTTATGTCCCACCCCAACTCCTCCCGGAATTACGCCTCTTTGAATATGCAAATCAATATAAATCGTGCTTAAGCTCAGCCTTCTGTGAAAAGACAATGGGAAAAGCACAGGGGAAAATATAAGAATTTCAGCGAATACCAAGTGGAGGCAAAGGAAAAACATACTATTTGTTTAATTAAACTGTGGTATAATCAATAAAAGGAAGCTGATTGAGTGACATAGCGTGTTGGAGAAACTTGAAAGCTCAGATATCAAAGTCGCCGTGAAAAGGCGCGTCGTAGCCCACCGTCTGAGTGTCATATGAAAGCTTATTAGGGTACAGACAAAAAAAAAATAGGCACACAGTGGGAAAAAAGCTTGAAATGTCAACTTTAATCTCGAAATTTCCACTTTAATCAGGTAGTTTATTTTTTCATTAAAGTAGAACATCATAAACGCCATCTTTAAATCGTTTAATTAACCAGTTTCTCAAGTCACATCGTAATTAAAGTAGCACGTTAAATGCTTTGTTTTGTATGTGATCTTCTCTGTGCTGTATGTGTGTGAATCACTACTTGCTTCTTAAACCGGCTCTCTTCCTACGACAGGACACAGAATCCATTACATTCGTGATATTACAGCTCTCTGAATAACTAAAATACTGAGATGTATACGTGGTATCATTTTCATTATGATAGTTAAAGCATGTTATTAAACATGCGTTTCACGGCGCAGTGATTGTGTGCGTCCTTCGATGAAATAATTTATTGCAACAGTACTCATAGGCGGCTCTAGGCTTGTGGCGGCCCTGGGCAGAGAAAGAATCGGTTGCTCCTTCGCCCACCAATGTCAATATGGTATCTTATGCACGGTGGATGGCCACGTCCGTTGCAGACACTGCATAGCTGCCTCATGCTTATAACACAAGTGTTTAACTTTTGTCGAAATTTGCAACTGCGTTTTTAGCTGTGTCGTTATTTTCTCTTTCTGTTTTATATTCAATATATATTTGCGTGGCCGCCCCTGCAGTCCTTGCTTTTCTTTCTCCAAGTAACCGATCGCCACACAATCAGCTCTGTAATAGACGTTAAGCCATCTGTAAACTTAGAGCGCTGATTCTTCAAAACGTTTAAGGAACATTGAAATATCTTCGTAGTACATGTTTAATTATTCTGTCCTTCACGCCAGTCCAGTGAAGAATATAGATTATTTAAATGAAGTTAAAGTTTTATCTGTATAATATAATAAACATATTTTGATGTATTTCATCTTAAAAATGATATCGTCATCATATGTAAATACACGCTTTATAAAGTGGCTCAGGTTGTGCAATATTATAACTGTGTCGCAAGTTTACAGTGAGGTAGTTCTACTTATAAGTACAAACAATTCTACAAGGAGCAATTGATTGAGTGCGTTTATACTTCTTGGGATGAAACTGTTTCTGAACCGCGAGGTCCGTACAGGAAAGACTCTGAAGTGTTTTGCCGTGGCTGAGACAGCGTGTGCTTGATGTTGTATCCCGATAATTCTCTTTCCGATCAGCTGCTGCTGTGATTCCCCACTCAGATACAGTGATATAAATACTCCGAGTGGTGCAGTGAGAGTAATATGGAAAAAGATGATCCACTGTGGCAGCCCTTAAAGGGAGCAGCTGAAAGAAGAAAAAGAAGGTGCAGTGAGAGTAACAACGCTAAAGCAGTTATGGTATTTAGAATACTATGGCTATTCCCTGGACCATTATATTGTTACAGGTTAATTACAATCAGATGCATTACACTAATAAACAATATGCGGTTAGTTTCAGTGTATTTATAAAGCCGCGGCAGGAAAATAAGGTGTAACCACACAGGAACAGTAGCACTGCTTTGACGCTGGGTGCCACCAGTCTGCAAAACCGAGCGGAGAACTTGCGTACGACAAGGTATCAGGAAACGTGCGTGGCTTTACGCCATGTGTAGGTTTTATACATCGCGATTTGAACGTGGAACGTTCTTACGCAACATTTCTGTGTGTACGCACCATTTATACATGAGGGCCCAGGTCTCTAAACAAATCCAAATCATATTATGTGATATCATCTACTGTTAAATTCTGCTCTGTACTTGTAATATTTCTATTGCACTATTATATTGTATTGAGGATTACTTGTGTTCTGTTCTATGTATTGTATTGTACTGTATTTACCCCCATTTTTTGACATCCAATGCACGCTTAACCTACCTGGAAAGGGGTCTCTCTTTGAACTGGGTTTTCCTCAGGTTTTTCTTTTTTTTTTGGGAGTTTTTCCTTGTCTTCTTAGAGAGTCAAGTCTGGGGGGCTGTCAAAAGGCAGGGCCTGTTTAAGCCCATTGCGACACTCCTTGCGTGATTTTGGGCTGTACAAAAATAAATTGTATTGTATTGTATTGGGGGCGGCTCAGTGGCGCAGTGGGTAGCACTGCTGCCTCCTTGCGTGAAGTTTGCATGTTCTCCCAGTGTCTGCATGGGTTTCCTCCCACAGTCCAAAGACATGCAGGTTAGGTGCATTGGCGATTCTAAATTGTTCCTAGTGTGTGCCTTGTGTGTGTGTGTGAGTGTGTGCGTCCTGCAGTGGGCTGGCACCCTGCCCGGGGTTTGTTTCCTTCCTTGTGCCCTGAGTTGGCTGGGATTGGCTCCGGCAGACCCGCCCCCGTGACCCTGTAGTTGGGATATAATGTGTTGGATAATGGATGGATGGATGGATGAATTGTATTGTATTGTAGCCTTGTGTAAAATCATTTATGTTTCCCCAAATCAGGTAACTCTCAAGAATGGCAAAGTGAAAATAGGATTTTAGGAATTTTTTCATATTTATTAAAAATAATTGAATAATTACACTAACACAAGTAATCAGATCTTTACCCAGTATAAAGCTGAAGCCCCTTTGGCAGCAGTCCCAGTCTGGAGTATTCTTGGTTATGGTGTGACATGCTTGGTGTAGGGAAGTTTGGGTATTCTTCTCTGAAGGCCCTCTCGAGTGTGATGCTGCCTCCAACTTGCTTCATTTTTAGAATAGTATTAGGTGGGTGATGAGCGGTGCTTCTGTGGACGAGTCCTCCGAAGAAGACAGGAATAGTTCAATCAATCAGCTTTTATTCAGTCACAGACGAGACATGGATTCATGCGTGGCAAGGCAGAAGACAGCAGATTCCCATTTTCGGTCGGCTTTATATTTTTTCCTCCCTCCCCCTTCCCCTTTCTTATCCAAAAAGCATAGTATTTTTACCTAAGCATTTCATCTTATATTGGCCATCTGTTTCTGTTTTGTGTATGTGTCAGATGGGCCCTAAAGAAGGAAAGGTAATTTTTCCTGTGTCTAACAGACGCGTTTCTAAAGAGGAAGTTGTCCTCGGTCAGCTTATGCCAGATGCCTGTATGAATAACCTGCCGTTATAGCAAAACAGCTTTGTCAGCTTTTAACCCTTAGTAGCTTGCAAGCAGTTATTTCTTTCACACTTCATTTTCGAGAGATGACTCTAATCTTGATTTCTTTGGACCAGAGAATCTTCTTTCTCACAGTCTATATGTACTTTAGGTGTCTTTGGGTAAGAATGTTATGTTATGAAATAAAGTTCAAGTCTGCTTCAATGAAAAAGTTGACCTTCATCTTAACTAAAGATGCATGTCTTTCTTCATTGTAGCAACATGAAGTCATGGAAACGTGGAAACCAGTTGGAGGGGATGTCAAACTTGGAGACTGCAGTTGCTGGTGTTAATGACTGAGTATGTCAGAATACACAACTAGAAACTGCAGGGTACAACAAAGTACACATCTCTCTGTGAGGACTTTTGGTAGCATTTTAGTTTAGGTGCTGAAAAAATGCATCTATTGCTCGTCTACTCCTATGTAACAAGACATTGACAAAGACTTCTTTTGGTCTTCATAACACTTATACATGTGGTCCATGGCCGGCCAATACCCCCAGGCCGCCATAGGGAGCCCTCACAGCGGTATGGAAGGTCTCCGGATTCCAGCGGAGCCTAATGGACATTGTAGTTTTTATGGACAGCCCTGCTGGACACCATGGGGGCCACCAGGAGCCACTATAGAGAGGCTTGGGGAGTGTTATTTACCCTTTGCTCCGGAAGTACTTCCAAGTCATATGAACGGAAAGAATGATGTACTTCTGGGGTGAGAAAAAAGGACTTTTATCTGACCCGGAAGTGATAAGGAATTATGGACTAAAGGATGAGAACACTTCCGGGTCGGGTACTATAAAAGGACCATGGGTACTCCCAGACAATGAGCTGAGCTGGGTGGTAGAAGGGCAACGCATCTGGGAGAGGAGGATTGTGATTTATTGTTATTTATGAATAGTGTGGAGTGGAGGGTGCTTGGTGCACGTAATTATTATAATAAAAAGAATAATTGTAGCACTTTTACCTGGTGTTTGGCATGGTACCTGAGGGTTCAAGGGATCAATAGTACCCCCTACAGCCACAACAACATTAGTAGGTAGGTTATTCATCTATGTGTTGTGCGGTGTGTTGACGTGTTGGTAAAATGACTTGATAATATGATGGACTCACAGGTCTTATATTAGACTAGCCGTCTTCCGCGGCTTCACCCGTGTAGAAGTGAAACAGGACAGTGAGGAGGGCCCTGCCTGGCTCCCTACTCTTAACATCATGCTTCCCCCTCCCCTTGACCCGCAGCCTCTGTCTCAGATTAACGTGAATATATCACTCCTGCAAGCGAACTATGATTCTTAGCAAGATGAAAGAAGTTGCAAAATCAACCAGATGTTCAAGCAAATTATAGAAAAAAACCCGATCTAAATCTGTTAAGTAGTTCTCTCGTTCGCTAGCTAAGCGGATGTAAGATATACCCCAAGGCTGGTGCGTGAGTGAGGAGAGCCCCGCCACCCTCCCCTTGGCCTACTGCGTCTTTCTCGGATTCATGCAAATAAATCTGTGCCACAAGTGAACTATAATACTTAGCACAATGAAAGAAGTCGCAAAATCAACCGGAATGTTCAAGCAAATTATAGAATAAAACAATTTAAATCCGTTAAGTAGGTCTCTCATGAAATGCAGACAGACATACAGAGAGACAGACTTTGGATTTTATATATATATAGAGATTTGTAATGTCAAAACAACTGCGTCTCAGTTCAGCCCTCTCAGACCACTCCAAATTCAGGTCTTGTTAGTAGGTGTAATCAGAATATAAGTTTAATATGTCACTGTGCTCTGAGAAAATATTTTAAACCTGCTTTTCTTTCTACTCACAAAGCCAGATTTAGCAAACAGGGGCTCATCATTTAGAACTGCTAGACAAGCATTAGAAGATAAGACAGGGACATCTGCGAAATGGCCGTTGTACAATTTCTGTGTGTCAGAGTCAGCATGATATTGTATCCTCTTTGCCTTGTTTGGAATTGTATTATTCACTGAAGTGGGGGCCTGCACATGGAGAAAGAGTATAAAGCCTTGGCACATTGCCCGGCACACCGTTGAAGCCGACGGACGGATGGGAGATAACGTCATCCGATCCTGAAAATCCTTCCAACGCGGCCATGAAAATGGCAGACTCTATACAGCGGACTCCCACTACCCAAAGGTCTAGTCATGGCTTCCTCGTCTATTATGACGCGCAAACCGTCATTAAAGAAAGCTGTTATTTCTCCTATGTGATTTCTTACCGTCGTATCACTAAGGGAGGGGTATTTCCTTTTTATATTATATCTAAATAGTTTTGGGTTATGTGGCACGCCGCATTATTACAAAAGAACTCATTCCAACAAGGGAGCTAGTGCCCCCTGCTGATGAATAAACACTTCACTGATGCTTAGTATGCTTAGTTATGGAGACCCAAAGAAGTGTATGTTAGGATCTCATTACATACGAGTAAGTGGATGCGTTTTTGCCATACCTTAACTAAAGTGCTGGCGGTCTTTCTAGCACAGTTTCAGATTCTCCAGCTCGTCTCAAGTTCATCCCTTTTTCTGAAAGCTCTTTTCAGGTCCCTCTAGAGATATTCAATTGGGTTCAAGTCTGACAGAACTGGTGCTGCTTGAATATTTTACAATGTGATGAAAGGCAAGGGTGGGTTGGCATCCCGGCTGGGAGGATGGGTGATCAACGGAGAACATTGGTGGATGGGAATCTCTGTCCCTTAAAATAGGAGAACATGGGGTGACTGACCCCTAAGGCCATGTGTTGCCCAGGTCCACTGGATGGCAGCATCCCTTTGGCGTAGCTTCTGGTTGGACACCTGCAGAGCTGCATGGAAGTGCAGTTCTGGAGGACAGCACTGGTGGGGCCCTCGAGGGTCACTAGAGGGTAACAGCAATATTGAAATTTGAACCAAAAAAAAAAATCAGCCAAGAGAAGGAATCGTTTTCGAGTAACTAGATAAGGTATAGCTGATATCCTGAATTTGAATCTTGTCCAAATATTGTAATAGTGTAATGTAACTGTGTGCTATTTTGTTTGTGAGAAGAAACCGATCTCGTTATCAACCATTCGAACAACAGTAGACTTCTTTCAGCTGACCTGAATCAGCAAATTTCTTTTCATTCATCTACGATGGACGTGCTGAGGCCCCTACTCGCCTGAGACGTTGGCATTTTTGTTGCATTATATAACCCTGTAGCATTCTGCCTAAATGATTTCAGTTTTTCACTCAAAAACAAAAGTCCTTAACCCCTTAAAAATGCTAATTCTGTAGAATAAAAACCTACCGTACTTCATATACAGTGCACACCATGGCATTGAACCAAACTGACCTCACACTGTATTTTGATATTAAATATAGTTTATATTTTGGAAAAGTTCAATACCAGCATCTACTGTAGCACAAGATGATAGCTGTTAGAGAAGAAAATAAAATGCAGCTACACCAGATGCATTTTTATAATTAAAATGCTGAAATTATTTTAAACTAAGAAAAGACGTCGTAAGGTTTAATTTAAGCTTTAATGTGGTACATGAAAGGTCTATTTTGGATTCCTTAGAGTCATTAATTGCTTTAAACTACTTCATTTATAACACAGTAATTCTCTGTTCTGGAGATCGACGTGACCAATAAATATGAGAAACCTCAGGTTGCATCGCTTCTATTGAATACTTCTTATATTTAATGTGTGCTTTTATGTGTCACTTGTTCTTTTTGTTGAAAGGAAAAAGACTTAAAAAAGGTTCATCCGACCCATAAAGCCTTTATTTTTTTTCTTTCATGACATGTTGTGGACACCAGTAAATATGAGCACAATATCAAATGACTTGAAAATTTGTAGAATTATACATCGTGTAACTGGCATTGACACACAATCTGTGTCTGTTTAAATTTAAGGGATCCCCTCTTGTCTCGAAAAACCTTTTGGAACTGGACTGTCTTGTTCTTGTGTGGTACATATGGTCTTCATCCTAACCGCAGCTTAAAAACAGTTTCTATAATGATGGCTGCCAAGTCTCGGATTAATGTGGTCTCTCTATTGTCCATCAGCAGTGCAGGGTCCCAGTTTTCTTGGGAGTAAAATGAGAACCAAATGTCTCATCCAGCTCCTTGACACTCCGAGTAAATGAATTATATTCACAGTTGTAGGATAAATGTTTTGCACATATTTAATGAGGATGGATTTTCCATTTAAGAATTCCAAAACATTTTGTGACTTGGAGAGGTCAAAAAGAGAGTGGGAAAAACCAAAACGCTCGGCTCGTAATAACTGCAAGGCTCATAACGACTGAGGCTTGATGGCATACTTACTAGGCTGTTGCTCATTTGTCGTCTACTGTCGAGCAAGCTAATGGTTTTATTCTTTGTGTCGAATGAGGAAAACAAATGAATACTTTATGATACAAGGAACACAACAGATCCACGAAGAAAGAAGAACCCACAATTGTCTTTGAAATAACTTGAAACTGACAAAAGGAATTGGCACCCATCATTGTTTATTCCGTATTTAACAAAAATCAGACTTATTTTTGATTCAACAGAATATCTCAAATAATAACACAAATGAAACATTTAATATCTTGGATCCAACATTGCTGGCTGTTATAAATGGATCTATTAGTGAAGAGGTTGTGCCCTTATTTCATTCGTTGGTGTGACCCTGTCTTAAAAAGATAGAATTAGATCCTGGTGTATTAGATAATTTTTGCCTGATTTCCCATTTCCAATTTTTGGTCTAGAATATTAGAAAGAATTATTTCTAATCAATTGGTCAACCATCTTAACACCAATAATTTATTTGAGATCTACCAATCTGGCTTCAGATGTTATCATGGTGTTGAGACAGTTGAACATGACATCTCACTTATTACTGACTTGGGTGGGGCAGCAGTCCTTGCCCTCCTTGACCTTTCTGCAGTTTTTGAAACCATTGACCATGAGATCTTACGGTTATGGTTGCTGGTGGGGCTTAAAGGGGCTGCTGTTAACTGGTTCGGGTTATATCTTACTGGTAGACACTTTTCAGTAAATTTCAATTCCTTATTTTCGTCTACTGCTCCTGTTAAATGTAGTATACCTGAGGGACCCATGCTGGGTTCTATTTT
Source organism: Polypterus bichir lapradei (assembly GCA_026402145.1). Lineage (NCBI taxonomy): Eukaryota > Metazoa > Chordata > Cladistia > Polypteriformes > Polypteridae > Polypterus > Polypterus bichir. The sequence continues at coordinate 42,597,141 of JANRMT010062834.1, read as the reverse complement.
ATTTTCTATTTATCTTCATCCCATAGGAGCTATTTTTAGGAAGTTTAATATTTTGTTCATTGTTATGCTGATGAGATGCAGGTCTATATTCCTGGGTGTAACTCGGCTGCACAATTGTCTTGTAGAACTGAGATCCTTGATGGCTGACAATCTTCTCGATCTTAAACGGAAGTGCCGGTAGATGGTCCTCCTGCAAAAGCTCTTTCGCTGACTTTTGCAAACCTCATGTTCAGAATCTTGGGGTCATTTTTGATAGTGTCCTCTCTTTTGAGAAACAGATAAATTCTGTGGTCAACAGCTGCTGTTTCCAGCTTTGTCTTTTAGCCAAGGTTAAGCTTTTTTTGTCTCCTTGAGGTCTTGAGAAAGTCACTCTTGCTGTTATCTTTTCTCGACTTGATTACTGCAACTTGTATTCTGGGGTGAGCAAATCTCTGATACGCAGTTTACAGTTAGTCCAGAATGCTGCTGCCTGTGTTTTGGTTGGGGCAAGAAAGCTTGATTCTGTATCTCCAATGTTAGAATCTTTACACTGTGGCAAAAACAAGACAAAGAGCCACAACAAGGTTTGGGGCAGCCATCCGTATAATTTTTCCTGGCTGCAAAATAGTTGAATTATATACAGGTTTGAGTCCAAAACAGAACTTTTTTGATGAGGCAAAGATGGCGGTTTTATGGGAAGAGGAGAGGAAGTGACGTCATCAGGAATGGAACCGGAAATGATGTCATTAAACACGGAACCAGAAGTGACATCATTGTCCCTGGAACTGGAAGTGATGTCATCGGGACCAGGTGGAATTTCCCATAATCGGTGTGCAGTGGAAAGAGAGATTGGCGTCTCAATCTATATGCTTCCGTTAGGTCAGATTATCTCAGGGCACAATGTGAGTTACCACAGCTATGCTGATGACACACAGCTGTACTTATCAATAGCACCTGATGACCCCGACTCTCTCGATTCACTAACACAATGTCTTACTTGTATTTCTGAATGGATGAATAGTAATTTTCTCAAGCTAAATAAAGAGAAAACTGAAATTTTAGTGATTGGCAAAAATGGATTCACTGAGATTATCAGAAATAATTGATGCATTAAGATTAAAAGTCAATACAGAGGTAAAGAATTTAGGGGTAACTGTTGACTATAACCTGAATTTTAAATCACATATTCATCAGACCACTAGGACAGCATTTCTTCACTTCAGAAACATAGCAAAAGTTAGACCTCTTATATCATTGAAAGATGCTGAGAAATTAATTCACGCTTTTGTTTTCAGTCGACTAGATTACTGTAACGCACTCCTCTCAGGACTACCCAAAAAAGACATAAATCGTTTGCAACAAGGGCAGAATGCAGCTGCTAGAATCCTAACTAGGAAAAGAAAATCCGAACACATTTCTCCAGTTTTGATGTCACTACACTGGTTATCTGTGTCTTTCAGAATAGACTTTAAAATTCTGCTTATGGTTTATAAAGCCTTAAATAATCTCGCTCTATCTTATATATCGGAATGTCTGACACCCTATATCCCAAATCGTAACCTTAGATCCTCAAATGAGTGTCTCCTTACAATTCCAAAAGCTAAACTTAAAAGAAGTGGTGAGGGGGCCTTCTGCTGTTATGCACCTAAAATCTGGAATAGCCTGCCAATAGGAATTCGCCAGGCTAATACAGTGGAGAACTTTAAAACACTGCTGAAAACACATTACTTTAACATGGCCTTCACATAACTTCACTTTAATTTAATCCTGAAACTGTCTAATAACTATTCATGGTGGCTCTAAAATCCTTACTAACCTCTACTCTCTCTTCTGTTTCTTTTTCCGGTTTCTTTGTGGTGGCAGCCTGTGCCACCACCACCTACTCAAAGCATCATGATGCTCCAACTTTGATGGACTAAAAGTCAGAAGTTTGCATGACCATCATCATCAAGTCCTTCCGTGAGAATCCAAAATACAAAGAGGACTGTTTCATTTATGTGAGGTAGAATGCCTAGAGAGGACTGGGCGGTCTCATGGTCTGGAACCCCTGCAGATTTTATTTTTTTCTCCAGCCGTCTGGAGTTTTTTTTTGTTTTTTCTGTCCTCCCTGGCCATTGGACCTTACTCTTATTCTATGTTAATTAATGTTGACTTATTTTTCTTACTGTGTCTTTTATTTTTGTATTCTTCATTATGTAAAGCACTTTGAGCTACATTTTTTGTATGAAAATGTGCTATATAAATAAATGTTGTTGTTGTTGAATTACCCTCATTCAGGTCCTTTAGCTGCGCACACATGTGACAACTGACTGCCTGTTAGTTTCAGAATTGATTTTAAAATTTTGCTGGCCTTTTTAAAATCAATACATGGCTATGCTCCCATTTATTTATCTGGTTTGTGTGTTATACACCAGCCATCCAGAGAGCTTAGATCTTCTGGTCAGCTGTCTCTTGTTGTCCCTCGCACTAAGTGTAAAACTAAGGGGGACGGGGATTTTGCAGCTGCTGCATCACATCTGTGGACCGCTTTACTTCACTACATTAAGGAGTCTCCTTCAATTGAACTTAAAATGAGAGAGAAGGTGCATTTCTATTCTCTAGCTTTCCGTTATCTTCGCTGATACTGATGGTTCCTTTCTCGTACTCATTTGTTTGTTTTCAGTTTACTGCTGGTTTGTATTTTGTTTTATTGTATTTTATTCTGTTTACCGTATATACTCGCGTATAATTCGGGTCTTGAAAAAATCAATCATAAAATCAGACCCCGATTTATATACCCGTGCAAAATGCGACACTTAATTGTTTTTTATACCTTCTTGTCTCCTCCAATCTCGCCTCAGTTTCTCAGACACATTGAATTTTGTTGCAGCAGCACAGTTACCAATTTCTTTGGGCACTTCAACAATTTTTAATGTAAAACCAGCTTCATATTTTCTTCTGATCGAACGCTCCATTTTAGATAATGGATGCTCTTACAATAAAGGTGTATGAGGGTGAGAGATACAAAAAACACAAAACAGTGCAAATGTCATTTCAGAATAGTTCGGGTATTACTGTGTGGTCAGGTAGGCACAATTCATAGAATAAAAAGGCTGTGTGCTCTGTGGTTACTCTCTCAGGTGGGTGTTAGCATATCATAATCTCTTGAACCAATAGCGTGAGTTTTCCGTATTCGACATATACAATCGACATTATAAAATACTGTAAATTATATGGTAAAATCAAGCCCCGACTTATCCGCGGGAAAACTTATCCATGAGTATATACAGTATTTTGTTTATGTTTATTGAATATTTTCGTGTAAACCACTTTAGCTGCAGCCTTAGTGATTTTGTTTTAAATGAGCTCTATAAATAAATTGACATTGACAAAATAGCATGGACAAAAATGATGAGACCCGTAAAATATTTTGCAGCATGACCTTTAGAGTTTGTAATCAATGCAAACAAGCCATTCCTGAAGCTCTCAATGAGACGTATGCACTTGTCAGCAGGTAGTTTGGTCCACTAGTCCTGAGCAAACTGCTCTCGCTGTATCAGGTCTGAAGGGGGTCTTCTCAAGACTGCATGTTTCAGTTCGTTCCATAGATGGTCATAGGACTCAAATCAGGGCTCATAGAAGGCCACTTCAGAAGAGTCCAAGGTTTTGTTCTTAACCATTTTTAGGTGCTGTTAGCTGTGTAGTATCCATGAATTGTGAGTGAGACAGGGCGTTCTGACCCTGGGCAGTTGTCGAGGGTTTTCAAATTGTTCAAAATAGATAAAGAACAGCTACTAGACAAGATTCTCAGCACTAGTAGGACTTGCCATCCATAAAAACTCTACAGTCCAAGTTACCTTACCTTCTTTTTAAATTTTTTGTGAAATTCAAAGCAAAACCACATAAGATAATTAAAATAAAATCTTGATAATACACACTAGAAAGGGAGAAATAAGTGAAGCTTATGGTATTCTGCTTGAGAATATCCAGGTTACATTCCTTAAGGTTTCTGTATGTTATCTCATTCACCATAACATACAGTACAGACCAACATAACAGTGAGAAAACTATAATGTCTATTTGTCTAACTTCAATCTAATGGCTATTCTACTATAACACAGAGTTAACATTACAAACATTCAATTTTCTATAATTTATTGGTGGTTAAGATGAATATTCATTATTTGTGTTAAGCTAGATTATGTTCAAGTTAAAAAAACTAAGCAAACTAAAGCAAATTTACCATTAACATTAGCTTAAAGCATTTGGCTCCTACACATGCCTTTGTATTTAGCCATTTAGATTAAATGACAGTTATGTACCTATAGCAATGATGTTCTGTCATTAACATTTTTGTTTTTAATAAAGATGTTCTTGTGATATATTCATTTTGTACTTTTAATTGTTCCTCCTGTATTACTTTACTGCATTACATATTGTATTGATCTGGTGTTTCAGTTATTTATAAAAAAACAAAACCCCAGAATTTCAACTTAACAAGAACAACCAATCAATAAAATATAAAACAGCTGCAGTAACAGAAACGTATCCTAACTCTTCCCATTCATGGTCATGGGGTCTACTGCAGGAGCATTAGATACAAAGCAGGAACCTCAACAAGGTCATTGGTGATCCCAGCACATCCACTGTGAGAAACTCTCTGGTGAATTTCACCGAACAACACTAATACAACGCAACAAATACATGTCTTTGACTTTTAGCATCTGTGATCGATAAAGATACTCTGGGATGACAAAAATTAAGTATAAGATTTTCCCCAGATTCCTAACATTTGCTTCAAATGTCAGTGATGAATCAGTTATGGCCCCTTGACCTTCAAATTACCACAGAGGCTTAAAGAGATTAACAATCAACCATTAATGTTAAATGACTCAATACAATTAACTGTGACTTACTTGCTGCTAGAGATATCTCAGGTTTATTACTTTTCAAGTACAAGTAATTGATGTGATCTGTATCACTGCAAAAGTGCACAGTGGTGGATGAAATGTTGGAGTTTGTTAAAGAGATTTTTGAAGAAAGCAGCTAAGCAGAAGTTTCAGAAATGAACTCTCTGGCTCACTCTCATAAATGGAGAAAAGAAGATTTAGATTAGATAGATAGATAGATAGATAGATAGATAGATAGATAGATAGATAGATAGTGTAAAAATGATGCTATATAGCGCCCGACCCAACACAGACACGGGAGGCACGTGTAAAATGAAATAAACTTTTTATTTTCTTTGATTGTGGGCCTACGCCTTCCCCGTACCCACAGACACAACACAGTCCCAAGCACACAATAACACAGATCTCGTCTTCCTTCTCCACCACTCCTCACCAAGCTTCATTCTTCTTCCACCTGACTCTGGCCACTGAGTGGTGGTCGCTGGCTCCCTTTATAGTTCACCCGGAAGTGCTTCAGGTGCTTGATCCCTGATTTCCGGCTGCACTTCCGGGTGTGATGAATTGGTTGCCCACACGGGCTCAGGAGTCCCAAATACAGCACTCCCAGGATGTCCTGCGGGAACCCGAGGCACTGTTTCACCCCAGGGAGGTGGCTAACTAGCGTTCAGGGGGAGGTATTGCAATGTCCATGGCTGCTCCCCCTGAATATAGTGTGCAGGGGCGTCCCGGCTGGGTAAGGATGCCAAGCCCCTGTCACAATAGATAGATAGATAGATACTTTATTAATTCCAAGGTAAAATTCACATACTCCAGCAGCAGCATACTGATAAAAAACAATATTAAATTAAAGAGTGATAACAATGCAGGTAAAACAGATGGGTGGAACTGAAGAGTCGCATAGTATGGGGGAGGAACGATCTCCTCAGTCTGTCAGTGGAGCAGGACGGTGACAGCAGTCTGTCACTGAAGTTGCTCCTCTGTCTGGAGATGATCCCGTTCAGTGGATTTTCCATTATTGACATAGCTTGCTCAGCGCCCGTCGCTCTGCCATGGATGTCAAACTGTCTAGCTTCATACCTACAACAGAGCCTGCCTTCCTCACCAGTTTGTCCAGGTGTGAGGTGTCCCTTTTCTGTATGGTGCCTCCCCAGCACACCACTGCGTAGAAGAGGGCACTCGCCACAACCGTCTGACAGAACATTTGTAGCTTCTTATTGCAGATGTTGAAGGACGCCAGTCTTCTAAGGAATTAGATTAGATAAAGTTTATCAGATTAGATTAGATTAGATTAGATTAGATTCAATAAAGTTGATTAATCCCATGGGGAAATTCAAATGATTACAGCAGCAGAAACTTAAAAAACAAAGCTACAGACTCACAGGGCAGAGAGAGAGTCAAGGCTGGGGGGCTGTCAAGAGGCAGGGCCTGTTAGAGCCCGTTACGGCACGTCTTGTGTGATTTTGGGCTATACAAAAATAAATTGTATTGTATTGTATTGTATAGAGGGTAAACCGGAATGGAGACAGGACAGGTCCCAGAGCTGCTCCAGTATTACACACCACCATTTCTGACATGCAGTTCCCTCAGCCTCACAAGCTGCTGTCTGTTGGTCAGGTAGTCCATGGTCCAGGAGCTTGTGGGAGAGTCAAGTTTCAGAGCCTTGAGCTTTTCCTCCAGTCGATGACGCAAAATGGTGTTAAGGGCATTGGAAATGTCAAAGAATATGATCCTGACTGCAGTGCCAGCTTTGGTCAAGTGGGATTAGGCTCCATAGAGCACGTAGATGACCAAAACAAATCCCGAACTGTGCCACTGAATAAATAGACGCATGCGCAGTGACCAGCAGAACACAAAGGACTGTAAGTTCTTAATCATAACAGTGTGACAACTTCAGTTCTGAATGAAGTAACCTCACAGGTCCTGTGTCGGCGGTTGGCAGTAATTCATTTATCACCTCAGTGCTGTTTCCGGAGCTAAAACCTGACTGACTGGAGCAGTTCTGACATTACTTAAATGCAATTGCAGCACCACAACATGTTGAAAGATTTTAGACACCTCTGGAGTGTAGTGTGACAGCTGGTGACAATCACTGCCTCTTTTCTTTAAAACTGGTCTCATTGCTGCTATTCTTGGATTAGATGGTTCAGTCCCGAATGAAATGGAGCAGCTAATTACAGTAACAATCAAAAGGCAAAAAAAATACTGGATGTTCATGTGATGATGGTGCTCTGTCAAAATCCTGACACTTCTATAGGAAGCTCTTTAACAAAACAGGGATGAGCAGTTCATTAAAAGAGAAATAAATGGATACTTTGACAGCTAAAATTAATGAGAGGAAAGGAGGCCGAGAGGATGGACAGTAAGAGAGCTGTGCATAAATGTAACCCTGCGAGCACAAAAGGAAACGAAAAACACCGTTAAAACACTTCAAAGAGAAAAATAATGAGCAAAATGATGAACGTTTTGAAGAGTTTAAGTGAAAAATGATCAAAACTGAAATATGTTAAAGCTTTAGAACATTAGAACAATTTGGAACAGGCCAATTAGCCAAACCTGTTTGTTATTTACCTATTTTCTCCAAAATAATATCAGCATGAATTTTGATGTCCCTAAAGTCCTAAGCTCTAAGAACATAAGATATTTCAGTCCATAGAGCTTGTTTAGCTAATAGCTAAGCTGTCCCAATATCGCATCCAGATACATCTTAATGGTTGTCAACATTTCTGCTTCAACTACACGCCCAGACTGCTTGGTAATTTCCATGTTTCTGTGGTTCTCCAAGTGAAGGGAAAACTTTCAAAAGGTTCTGAGAAACTTGCCCTAATCAGATTGTCACCTATGTCCATGTGTTGTTGTTGAAGTACTCCTTTTAAAGTGACAGTCTCGATCCACTGTACTAATTCCTTGTGTAACTTTAAACACTTCAACCATGTCACCTCTGAATTTTCATTCACTTAAACTGGAAAAAGTTAACTCCTTCAATCTCTCCTTAGGCTTAGCAGGGCTGGAATCAGCCTAGTTGCTCTTCTCTGGACTTCCCCTAGCACTGCTTTGTCTTTTTTTCTAAAATATGAAGACTAAAATGGCACAAAGTACTGTAGATGAGCAGCTGTGATGGCCCAGGTTGGTTCCACACTCCCTGGTTGCTTCGCGGAGCCTCTTAAACCTGCAACTGTCGATAGTCATGTACTGAGATGAGCCAGGCAAATGAGGACACACACATTCAGTAAAGGGTTGGTGCAAAAAGTCTCAATGATTTTATTAAAATCAATCCAAAAAACAATTAGTGCAGTGATTCAAATTGTCCGAATAAATAGTCCATAAAATTGTGGAGGTTAAAAGTCCATTTAAATTTATAAAACGAGGTTAAAACACAAGGACAAACATATTCTTTTTTAAAGCCATGAGCTGCTTTCTAAAATCCAACGTCTCAACAGTTTATTCTCTTCGGATTCCGCAGCATAAGGAGACGTCATGAGCAGGCACAGACCAGTGTTGTGCAAGTTCACACACCTCACAAGAACTAGCTCAAAGTTTAGTTCACACAGATTAAAATGAATAAATTCATGTTCATCATTCACCATTTCAATTTTAAACTAGTTCATGTTCAATTCATTTTTTATTTTTTAAGGAGTACTTTTTTCAATTTTGCATGCTTTATATTAGGCTATTACAGTGTTCTTGAATAAAACACAATGATTCTGAAGACCGCCCTAGTACCAATGACCGCCAGGGGGCGCCCCAGTGCCTTTGGAGCCCTGGACCTTGGCACTTCCGCCACACCCAGAAGTGCTGGGGGGAAGAGGAGTGGGGACAACCGGAGCGCTTCCTGTTGCAAAACCGGCACTTCCGCCACACTGGGGAGTGCCGGTGGAAGATTGACGGGAGGCACCTGGAGCACATCCTGGGGACTATAAAAGGGGCCGCCTCCCTCCATTCGAAGGCTGGAGTCGGTTGGAAGAGGACAGAGCTCGGGAGGAGAAGAAAGAAGCGGCCTGAAGAGAGGAAAGGCATTTAGAAGAGGACCTGGACTTGAGGGTGATTGGTGCTGCGGCACTGGGTTGTGCGTGATCACTGTATATATAATTGTAAATAAACATGTGTTGTGGTGCTTAAAAACATGTCTACCTGTCTGTGCTCGGCCTGCTTACCACACCATATATGCTAATATCCTTCCGGTCAAAAAAAGAAATTAAACAGATGCAAAAATAAATATAAATTCCTGCTCCATTTCCAACTGTGTGACACAAATGGTGACTGTGGAACCAGCGTGTAGGTGAACTAACCTGTTATGCTGCTGGTCAAAATTCGCATCACATATTGCATGTCCAACGGGGAAGTACAATGCAAAGTGCAACATTTTCCAAAAAGCAAAAGCGGAGCTTCACCACGTGCTCATGTCAACGGGAGTGCAGCTTAAGCACAAGCAGGCAGACACAGACAGTGCCTATTTGATTTTATTTTAATACAATACAAATAAATGGCAAAAATTCGTACAAAATAAATATTCATAAAAATCCACTATTTGTGCTTATCTGAATACCCCATTTGGATTCGGCTCCACCCCCAAATTACAGGGTAAGGCAAAACGTTTAATTTGGACTTTAAACCAGATGCAGAATGTCACATATAACTGAACTAGCTCACGTTCAAGTCCTTCACTTGCAAATACATTACGTTATGTTTACCGTTCTTAGAAAAATGAGCTTGTTCAATGAAGGCGCTGTTTTGAACTAGTTACACAACACTGGTGCAGACAGCTAATGGCTAATACGGTGGAGCACTTTAAAACACTGCTGAAAACTCATTACTTTAACATGGCTTTCTCATAGCTTCATCTTAGTTTAATCCTTAATATCTGTATATTCAATTAATTATCATTGTTATTCATGGTGGCTCCATAATCCATACTAACCCCTACTTTCTCTTCTGTTCTTTTTCCGGCTTTCTGTGTAGGCGATCTGCACCCTCACCACCTGATCAAAGCACCGCGATGTCCTTACATTGATGGATTAAAGACCAGAAGTCCACATGACCGTCATCATCAAGTTCTTCCATGTGAACCCTGAATACAATGAGGACTGATTGAGGTCATTGAGGTTAGGTAGAATGCCTAGAGGGGGCTGGGGGGTCTCGTGGCCTCAGAACCCCTGCAGATTTTGTTTTTTTCTCCAGCCATCTGGAGTTTTTTTTGTTTTTTTCTGTCCTCCCTGGCCATTGGACCTTACTTTTATTCTATGTTAATTAGTGTTCCCTAATTTCAATTATTTATTTTGTCTTTTTTCTTTTTCTTCATCATGTAAAGCACTTTGAGCTACATTGTTTGTATCAAAATGTGCTATAGAAATAAATGTTGTTGTTGTTGTTAATGGGATCTTGGCCATTTCCTTTATTTAACACTTTGTTTGGTCAGTCCGTTGGAATTCGACTGTATTTCACACCTCTCTATAGGAGTAAGAAACTATTTGAATACATTAAACACTTAAACACGTGTCTGGCCAGTTTCTTACAGTTCAGGGGGAAACTACTGTGGCGTTAACATGATAATAATAAGGAAATATTTTGAAACCCAGTGTTTCCGTTCAAATACCGCATATTGTTATTTCTGCCCAGGTCACTCAGGACATCTTTATTAATAGGCTTGTGGTCTTCTGGAATTGGGAGAGAGGTGCAGGAATGACAGTTCAGCCATTTCTGTTGCACTCACTGTGATGCTCAATTCACCTGCGGTGGTCTCCTCCATGCATGACACTGGTGGCATTTCACCCGCTGGTAATTTAAACAGAGATATCCATCTTTAGTAGTATGGTGATGATTTGTCGTACTAACTGCTGGCTATTTTTGATCTTTTTTCTCATTATGATGGACCTCTTCAAGTAGCTTATACAGATTTTAGGTATCATTATTCCCATCAGTCTGTTGCCCGTAACATCATCTGACGCTGCATACCAGTTTCTCACTGTTATATTTTGCCAAAAAATGTATAACATATTTACTCCTGTTTTCAAAAACTAAATGTATATGTTTTTATGGCTGGCTTGGTGGAGGTCTGATGAGAAGGCCATTTGGGTCTGATGGTTGCTGAGGCTCCCCCTAGGTCAGTGACCGTGTCCTGTGCCTAACCGTTGTCTCATCTAAACTGTGGCTCAATCCTTGTGACTGTAGAATCTCCAGTATATTAGGGATCATTTGGATTCTTTAAAGGAAGAGATTACAACACTCACTTGGACCAAGATTTTATTCACAAAGCGCTTTGGGAGCCAGAGGTATGTTGTCGTGATGCATTGTCTGACCTGACTCAAAAATGCCTATCTGAACAGAGAATATTTATGTAGCAGTTTGGATAGATGCATTTGAATATCAAACAATTAGAATGTAGTTGTGTGACATATTGACATATTATATTGGTGTGATATTCCTCAAGTCGTGGGAAAGACTCTTTGAATAAACATTGACACATCAAAGGGCTGATACTTCCTAATAGACAGTCTTCTTACATCAAAGGGTTAAATTATATTTTCTCTTTACAGGAAACTTCTAATATGAAAAGGCTGTAAACAGGTTGTCTCTAATAAAATGTTACATCCAAGAGTTAAATTATATTGCTTTATTACTATAGTCATTTAACATGCCCTATGATACTCTGGCTGGTGTAACAAAAAGAAGACAAAATGAAGAGTTGGGGCACCTCTGTGACAAAATCTCCTTTAGCTGAAGAAAAATGCAAAAGAAATAACAAGAACCAAACTCAAAGAGCTGAGCAGTCTCAGTCGATTGACACAACGTATCAGGTTGGTGCAGAGTTCAGGGTGGGAGCTCCATCTCCTGTCCTCCGTGGTCTTTGAATGAGCAAACCCTTCTGCTGGTTGGTGGGATTATACAGCATAAGCTCCAGAACTCTGGGAAAATGAGGGAAGTGAACTCAGTTGTCTTCCACACATTCTTCAGAAATGAGGGACGGTGTTAGCAACTGCGCCCCCTCTTGGATTGTGAGTGGTACAGCTTACCTTTAGAGCCCTGATGGTGTCCCCAAGTGCTCGTGTCTGACACTGGACTGGACCTAGGAATGGAAAAAGTGGTTTTAGAAAATATATTTATATTCTAAAACATTGATTAATAGATAGATTGATGGAAATGAAATATAAAATTATATATTTTGAAAAAGCTGAAAATAGATAAGGTCATAAAAATGTGCATTTTGCATTAAAAAAAATTTGGGAAAAAAAATAATTAATGAGGTAACTTTAGCAGGATATGTAAAAAACATAATTATATTTTTGAGAAAATAGCATAAAATATTAACATAAGGAAGATAGAAAAATAAGAGCAGATTATGAGAAAATATGTGTTGTATTTTTATCTATGTGGGCAGAAAAATAATAATGCAAGTCTACTATTCTATTTTTCTAACTGAGATCAAACACCATCGCATGTGGCAGATAAATCTGAGCTGTGACACTAATTGATAAGTAGCAATCAGAAGACCGGTTGTCATGGTGCATCTGAAACTCCAGCCTTCCCTCTAATTCAAGTTTCATTTCACCAGTCACTCTTTGTGCTCAATTCAATTAGGATTTAATGAACCGGGCCTCTGTGAGCTAT
>JANRMT010062834.1:42563251-42584271 GCA_026402145.1 Polypterus bichir lapradei | reverse complement strand
TATCTATCTATCTATCTATCTATCTATCTATCTATCTATCTATCTATCTATCCTTTTCAAGGGGTAAAAAGGATAAAAAACAAAAAAGGTCATTCATTGCTTTCTACTCATTTTTACAGCTTGCAGTAAATCAATTTCTCATCTAACATCATCTGATGAATTAACATGTTTTGCACCATGATAAATATCCTACTTTGAATATTATACTTCTCTTTGTATGTTTTTTGAATCACAGAATGTCTTTTCATCATTATTTCTTTTTTTTTATTTCTGTGAGGAAAATTATTTTATGCTTTTCCACAATGCCATTTTGTCTATTGTAGGTGTTTCAATTATTTTTAGAATTAGCATAGCGGTTCCCACACAGTTACCAGGGGATGATGTCTAAGGACACCCTTAGATTGATGTCACAGTAAATAACGTATAAAGGTCAATGTTTGGGACTTCCGGATTATCCAAGTTTGTAAGTATAACAAAGGATCCTAATAACATATTTGAAAAATGTTTACTGATTATCCGAGTTTGCGGATATAACAAACAATCCTAATTATTTGTTTGAAGAAAGGTTCCTCAGCTAAAAGACTGTGTTCTGTTCTTTGAAAAATGCAAAAATGCATCTCTTACTGATTTACTCTTATTTAACAAGTCCTTAACACTTTTGGTCTTCATAACACTTATTACACAGCAGTAGATTGGTTATTCATCTCTGTGCTGTGTGGCGTATTCACATGATGGTACAATGACTTGTTAATACGAAGGATTCACAGGTCTTATACTAAACATGTAATATCAAGAGAAATGTGGCTCAGTTAAGCCCTCTCAGACCACTTCAAAGTTGGTCACATTATACAGATGAATAAACACTTTACTGTAGTGAAGACCCAAAGAAGTGTTTATTAAGGTCTTGTTACATAAGAGTCAATGAGAAATAGACACAGTTTTAAAGTACCTAAACTAAAGTGCTACTGCTGTTTTTTATTTTTATATATATTGTGATCGGTGTCTCGGTCAAAGACAGCTTGGTCGCTCCTCCACTGCGTATTCCTACCATGTAATGTCAGCAGCTGCATTCTGGGACTTGTCCGTGGCTCTGGGCAGCTATTTGATTAAATAAATAAGGACAAGCTCACGCTGGAGAGTGGAGCAGGTGTGAGCGATCATCTGCTAAGACGGCTTGTCTCCAGGTTGGTGAGGGGTGGTCAGCTGACCGTGTGCTGCCTTGCTGGCATGTGCAGATGATGTGATTGTCTTTTTATCAGTCCAGGGCAGCAATTAGGCGATCACACCTGCAACTCTCTGCAGTGTATAAAAGGGGAGGAAAAAACCAAGGAGAGAGAGAACAAGCCAGCTAGCTAATATGGGGAAAGGCAGTGCAGTCATTGGTCCCACAATGGAGCAAAGGATCGGCGTTCTAGGGACAGATTGTCCCTACTGATTGTTCAGAGGAATGGGTGCAATCAAGATGGCATCCTATCCAGGGATCCAAGGTAGTCCAGAGCGAGCGAGAAGGTGGATAAGAGGACAACTGACCCTAAACGGTCTGGCCAACGCCACTTGAGGCAGCCAAGATGGGGGTCAGATGTGTTGTCACAGAAACCCAGCTGCCCTTCGAAAACTCCCTCTTACACAGTATTTCAATGGAAAAAAACTGACTCTTAACTGGCCTTCTGTGGGATCAACTGCAGGTTTGCAGGCTTATCGCGTAACGTGCTTTTTGCGTGATGTTTAGAACATTGAAAAGGCTGAGCCCCGACCAGCTAAATGGCTCACTTTTCTGTCCTCTCTCCTCCAGGCTGCATCTGCTCCAGCTGCTGCTTCCGAGCCGCAGAACCTGATTGATGAGGAAGACTTTATGTTCTTTTAAACTGGAGCAGGACACTTGCCAGTGTGCTGAAGATAAAATCTTTTTTTTAATAAAGTATGAGACAGTTTTTGCCTGATCAGTAATAAAGTTTTTGTTCCTTGGAAACTTGGTTTTACCTTCCTCTCTCTTGTGCAACTTTGTGACACAAGCTTGACAATATATTCCCTTTTTATTTGTTGCAATAAATCTGTTATGAAATGGAATCGTCAAGAAAAGCAAGGTGTAAGGCCTACAAAAGCTCCACATCACACAGGTCCTGTCCAAAACAGGCAAAACTTAATCCTGCCAGGCTCCAAATACTACCTGCAGGCTTCACTCAGAGTAGGCCCCAAAAAGGGAAAGGTGGCAAAAATGCTTCATAAGAAGAGGGATGACCATAAACCCATGGCTTATATTTTAAAAGGCAAACAAAGAATCTTTATACATTGGAAGTTTATGTAACAAAAAATAGAAAAGGTCAAAGGACAACAATTGCTAAAAGCATCAGCCTTAGGAGACAATGTAGAGCAAACAAATCAATATCCAAAAACAGAATCCTTAATACAGAGCAAGAAGAAAGTAAAAATCTAGTAAATCCAAACAGAAAATCAATACAGAACTCCATCAAAAATGAATGATCTCCAACTCCAGAGCCTTCTCAGTTCACTTAAATAGCCAGAGTGAGGCCTCACCAATGGGGTGACGTCACCCACAGGGAACAGAAGTAAACTTAAAGACAGAGTAGATGATTAACCCATAATAAACAAAATCAATGGAATTGCATGCAAGTCTGAACAATAATAACAATAAACATAAAATACTGACACATTCCCACTCATATAATCGCTCACAACATTGTGATCGCTTGTCATGTAACTTGGCATCCTCAGAAGCAGTGAGATTCAGGCACTTCAGTCGTTAAATTTTACACGCTTTCTGACTAGATGTCATATGATCTCTGAAGTCTACAGACCTAAAACAATATTTTTCTATCTATTTTCATAAATCACAGTGGCCACAATAGTAGACAGTGCGATTTTTTGCTGGCGGCAAAAAGTACAAAGAAGAGATCTTTAGTTGATCAGACTGCAGTCTTCCACACTAAGCAAGGAGATGTTTCAGAAAGGTTCAATGACAGAGCCAGCCTTAGGGGTGTGCGGGGCCTAGGGCTGACCAACCCCAAGCGGGTTACGACAAACGCTGTTACTGGTATGTGCGGACTGTATAAACCTGTCTGCAAATTTAATAAAAATAATGTTAACATACACCAGATTTTCTCATTACAGTATTCGGTTGGAGAATATAACTTGACAAATCCGCTCGAACGGGACACACGGACCTCAAAAGCGGGGCCCCCTTAGGCATGAGGCCTGGGGTGGTCACCCCATTTGCCACCCCCAAATGCCGCTCCTGTTCACTGGCATCATACTATAGTTGTCCTCAACATTGAACCGTTATTCCTCAAACAAAGATGGTAGAAACAAAAGTGCCCTTCTAACATTCCTGATGCTGATATGAACAATCATGTTTATATATATTTAAAAATAATAATTCTTTACATTTGTATAGCATTACTCAAAGAGCATTAGTGAGTTCAACTTCAACTTTTTATTGACAAAACAAAAGTGACAGCGGCCACTATTAGTGACTTTTTTCCCCCAACGTATGTCCACCTTCATGAACAAGCTTTTGAATTTTCTCCTTTACAGACCATATACACACAGACACTAATACAATTAGTCAAAAAAGAACTAGAAAAAGAGTAATTAAATGCAGTCTGTACAATGACGATGAAGGCTCAGAGTCTGATGATATAAGGGTTGAATGTTCATTTCTGTTGTTTGAGGTGCAGTAGCCTTGAAACTGGAGGATGAACAGTAGATTTACACAGCCAGCCATAAAAATAAAAACCAGCTTGACTCACCATATGGGGTCACCTGAGCCCAACATAGAAGCTTTCCCTCATAGGTGTTCATCCATTCATTTGTCTTCTAGGGACGTCCCTGGATGCAGTTCAGCTTTGTTTTCTTCATTAACTCCAATAGCTGCCTGTCCCAATTCTCCATAAAGAAAAAAAAAATCATGCTAGAACACCGCATCACTTCCTCCATCATCATGACAACATGGTGCCAACCTACCAAGCAATACCAAGCAGTACCCTCCAAGATTAGAATGTCACCTCCTACGCCCGAATTGCTTCTATAAACATTCTCAATTCCTGCATATTGTTGAGCTAATGACCAAAAAGAAGAGCAATCAGAATTTAATTCAAACTATGTGGCTTTGCCACACCTGTCTGGGACTGAACATGTGGTCGAAACACTACTAGTTGTCAGTGCTATCAGTGCTATGCATCAAAAGTGCCCTAAACCTGTGGAAAAAAATAAAAAACAGTAAATAATGCATTTCTCTTAAAGTAAAATTGGGCTAACTTCATGTAATAGAAGGTTTACACGTTTCACCAGCTCCTGGAAAGTGAAGAGTGATTACAGTATTGTAAATAAATCTGGGAGAAGAGCCAAGAAATGGTTACCCCTGGTATTTTGCAAGTGTAATTACTTAATTGTGGATAACAATGGATCTGCATTACCCACTCAAAGGCTTAATTTCCTCCATAAGTAATTGCTTGTAGTCACAGATGAAGGCTTTCAGCACCATTATTATCTATCTGTCAATCTTGCCTGCTTGATATCCGTACTTTCGCATGGATTGATCACATGCATAACCACAAACCCGACATGCTCGTGGTGAGATTGTAACTTCATATAATGTTTTAGGTTCCATTTATTCTTTTCTGCTATCTTTAATTAGACAAAACACCTTTGATTACAGACTTATTTACTGTAGACCTGATAAGCAGGTGACACCTTTTAAGTTTTCATTTAATGTTTTTCTTCCATTAGGTTTTCAGTTGTCTGAAACAGAAGAAATCAGATTTGTAGAGGAAACTGAAACAGCCCAAGATGCACCAGAGGCTGATGTGCAGGAACATTGCCATTAAAAAGATCCTTAACTAGGTAAGTGATGAATGAACTGTTTAGTATCATGATGAACCTGAGGGGTGATAGTTATATACTTGGGTTCTGTCTGAAATGTCGTAGGTTCATCATCACCATGTCATTAGCAGGGAAGTTCCTTGCATCTTGCATGAAGATGGATGGCAAGCACCTTCACAAGTCATGAAAGAATTTTGTAGTGTGGGCCCTCAGAACTTCCACAGGGTTGTCTGGTGGACACTCCCTTTTTAGGTGTTTCTTTGTTGATTTCAGTTCATGACACCTCCAGAGGTGTTTGCCAGAGAACCAGATGACATTCTGGAGTAGCCCCCTCGGCTCCTCAGGCATCATATCCACTCAACTGTCCCCTCTGCTGAATAAGTTTCTCCATTTTTCATTGCATTTCCACCTGAATCTGCTTGCTTGGTGATGTTAGCATCAAGCTTCTTTCAGGTTGAACCTTGATTCCCCAAAATGAAAAAGGTTCTCCATAGTGACTGACCATGGAAATTCTTTGGGTTCCACTGGGAGATCCCACACCTGCTATCACCTCTGTTGCCATTTGAGGATGAGTGCGTGGCACTTCCCATGCTTTCTTTCATGGGTTTCTTCCATCCTCTCATCCCAAGGCACAGTCAGCACCAAGAGCTCCAGTTGTTTAGTTGAATTTCACCTAGCCTAAGCATTGAGCTAGCAATCTCCTCTGGGAATTTGTGTTTCAGGAAAAGATGGCTGTCATCAGAAGTCTATTGTCATCATCACTACCAGCAGTGTCTGCTCCCTCCTGAACATAAAACAACATTCTCCTTATTCTCCCCCCTCTCCATCACTGTCCACTTGACCCCATCCCTTCACATCTGCACCAGTTTATCTCTCCCACACTCATTATTCCAAAGTTACATGTGTCATCAACGCCTCACTTAGCACAGGCACTTTCTCCTGTGTTGTTCAAACAGACTCTAATAACTCCTCTTCTCAAGAAGCCCACACTGAACCCATCACAAGAGGATTATTACAAACCAGTTTCTCTAATCTCCTTTCGATCCAAAACACTGGAACATGCTGTCTCTAACCAAGTCTCTTCTTTTCTTCTACAGAACAGACTTCTCGATCCTAACTAGTTAGACATCAAGAGGTGCTATTGTACCGAGATGGCTCTACTCACTGTTGTCAACACTGTAACATTTCAGCCAGCTTTTTCCCCATGGCTGTTGTTCACAGTTGTGTTTTTTCTCTGTTTCATTTAATTTTGTATAATTTATTTGTATTAATGTTTTTATTTTGTTTGTAATGTATACTTTTCTATGTGTGTGTTGGGAAAGGGGCTTGGCCTAGGTTATGAACCCTTGTGTTTTGTGGGCGGCTCCCCAAGGGGCGGGGCCACCTGCCAGTCATTGCCAGGAACGGCCCTTCATCCTACTTTTCAAAGTCAAAGTGAACTTTATTGTCATCTCAACCATATACAAGTATACAGATAGACGAAATTACGAAGCTCAGGGTCCACAGTCTAACAACATGAAGTGCAAATAATAAATTAAAAATAGAATTAAAATTTAAATTTAAAATTAAAACACAAACAAGACAAGACATTGTGCAAAGAAAAGACAAAGAAGTAGCAGCAATATTGATGTGTAGTTAGCAATATGAACATTGATGCAATGCATGGTATTTGCAATCTAGATACATAAATATAGTCAATAGATATGTAATATAATAAATAAATAATAAATAATAGATATAGATAATACAGAAATGATCAGTGTATGATAATAGTTGTTTAAGACATGTGTAAACAATGATAGGTCAGAATGTTTCACAGCAGAAGGATATCAAGAGTGTCAAAATATTTAAAGGTCAGTATGAGATTTTCAGTTCTTTTCTACATGCACACTCGTCTTTGCAGGAAAGTAGCTTGAATGTATAAAAGTTCTGTTTTTAGAGGTGGCTGAGGCTGTGTGAAAGATCCCAGGTGGCAGCATGATGTTAAGGAGTCTGACAGCTTGGGGGTAAAAACTCTCTTGCAGCCTGGCAGATCTGGCTCTGATGCTGCAGATCTTCTCTTGGATGGCAGAAGTGTGAAAAGTCCATGTGAGGGATGTAAGGGTCCTGCACAATGCTGCAGGCCTTGCAGACACTGCGTTTGTATAATATGTCCTGTAGTGAAGGGAGAGGCACCCCAATAACATTCTCTGCTGTCTTCACTATCCTTTGCAGGCGCTTGTGGTCAGATATGTTGCAGTTGCCATACCAGACAGTGATGCAGTTGGTCAGAACACTCTCAATGGTGCCTCTGTAGAACATGGTGAGGATGGAAGGGGGAAAACTTGTGCACTTCAGCCACCTCAGGAGGTGTAGTCTCTGCTGGGCTTTCTTGATTAGTGATGAGGTGTTATGCGTCCATGTAAGTTCCTCATTTATGTACACACCAAGGAACCTGGTACTCCTAACAGTCTCCACATCTAAACCGTTGATGCTGAGTGGGATGTGGGCAGGATGTGATTTTCTGAAGTCCACGATTATCTCTTTTGTCTTGTCAACATTGAGAAATAGATTGTTGTCTTCACACCATGCAGACAGCCGTTCCACCTAATCTCTGTATGTTGTTTCATCATCCCTGCTTATCAGTCCCAGCACCGTTCGCATACTTAGGTGAGTGCCTCCCATAATTCCTGGTGAATCATTGCGAATGCACTAGGGAGTGGAGTGTTTCTTGTGTTTACTGTGCCTTTAGCCTTGCTTTGTGATTTTCTGGATTTTCGACCCTGTGCTTTGTTTTCTGACTATGTCTTTGGTTTTCATATTGGAACTGTGTTTATTGAATTTTTGAACCTCTGCTCTTTTTTATGACCACGATTTTTCAATACTGTATTTTGACTTTGTTTACAGCGGATCACTTTACCTATTCAGGTAATTCCTTGTACTCTACGGAGCTTTGTGTAAAATAAACCTTTATTTTTGTAAAGATTTGTTCTCGGACTTTTGGGTTTTTCACAGCGTTCCCCCCCCAAGGTGGTCAACTTTTCAAAGTGTTTTTTTACCTGTGCTTTTGGGACTCCCCAGTTATGGCAAGCTAGAGGTACCAACATGTCATCTGTTTTCATTCTTCTAGAGTTCTCCTCTGCATCTGATCTGGTCAACCGACCAGGTCCTCCACCTTGGCGTCATTGGGATTGCCCTTATTCCTCCTCACAGTATGTAGTATGTATGCTTACAAAAGATTCCAAGAATTTACAGAATAACAGTGGAGGATCAAACTTTTAGTCTTTGTGCCCTGAAGATGTGAAATGGTCTGCCTGCTTATATAAAAGATGCTTCGTCAGTCTCAGCCTTTAAATCCAGGCTGAACACTCATGACTTTAGATACTGCATCTCGGATTGTTAGTCATTTGTACAGAAATATAGGTAATACAACAATTAACAACTCTTACTAATCCTCCTCTGTTTTGTTATGTTTCTCTTCTTGGTTTCCTGCTGTGGCCCTTGATGCCTCTGCTCTAACTGCCAAACTGTTCTCCTGTATAAGGAAAGACATCTGACATAACAGGAGCCCTGGAATAATGGGTAGAAAGATTTTGTCATCAGATTAGATGGCCTAGCCTAGATTTACACTGTAGAATACCAGTTAGCCGAGGTCTACAGGACCTGAGTACAACTTTGTTTGGTATAACTGACCATGGACCACCCAAGAGGTTTATTTTCTCCATGGATGATGGAGACTGAAGTTTTTGTTTTCCTCTTCTCTGTTGTAAACTATTCATAGTTCAACAACTAATTTATAGACAGATATTGTTGATTCCATTTTTTTTAATCAGTTTGCTGTCTGTTTAAGCAAATATGTGTTTCTATGTGTACTTATTGTGAAATTGGTAATTAGTAAAGGTTGTATTTGCGTTTTATCTGAGAACTTGTCACAGCCTGCACTCAGTGATGAAGCCTATACAAAAATAAACTGAGTTTAGTTTAGATAAGTGCTCTGTTTCTGCATTCTTTCCTTAAGCTATGACCTTTCCAGTTCCATTGGTATTGATGACTTTATGAATATTGTTCAGGATAGGATAGCCTGTCTGAAATTCATGCAAACTTGTATTCTCTTGCATTCGTATGCATTTACATAAAGGCCATGTCATGACAGATAGATAGATAGATAGATAGATAGATAGATAGATAGATAGATAGATAGATAGATAGATAGATAGATAGATAATTAATTATTCTTTGCATTTTATACAGCAATTTTCTCAATACTCAAAGCGCTCAGCAATTGCAGGTTAAGGGTCTTGCTCATGGGCCCAACAGAGCAAAGTCCATTTTAGCATGTACGGGATTTGAACTGGCACCTTCCGATTGCCAGTGCAGATCCCTAGCCTCGGAGCCACCACTCCGCCTATCTAGATAGATAGATAGATAGATAGATAGATAGATATGTAAGGCACTATATAATAGACAGATGTAAAAGAAGGCACAAGACAAAGCAAAAGGTTTCGGGTTCCATCCCGTATAGTTGGAAAAAGGGTAGCTTTTTTGGTAGATCTTTACAGATGTGAGCTCAAAACAGAAATGAAGGAAAAAGAGAACATATATAGCTGGTAGCTGGGAAGTGATGTAATGAGTTGGTGGAATTCTGGGAACTGGAAATGACATCAGATGGAGGTGGGAACTTGAGGACTGGAAGAGGAAGTGATATTGGTTGGATCTTGAGGATCGGTTGGTCTGCAGGAAAAGAGGAGAAAGAGTTAGAGTGCAGCGCCAAACCTTGGTCTGGCAGGATCATGCAGGTTTTTGAGCCCATAAACTGTCTCCCAAGCACATGTGTGTGACAACAGATAGATAGATAGATAGATAGATAGATAGATAGATAGATAGATAGATAGATAGATAGATAGATACTTCAATTAAAACCTAACAGAAACAAAAAAAATATAAATATTATAACAAAACACAAGCTCCAAATACACACAAGAACTTCTGGTTGGGATAATAAATGAGCTGCTGACATCTGATACCAGCCTTCGAGATGGCAGTAAGATGTGCTCATATCTCCCCAGTTGTGCCACTGGTTTACAGTTAAAGAAATGAACATTTTAACAGAGCACATTCAACTTGTTGCATCTACAAATTGGACATACTGACAAAGGTTTGTTCCTTCCAAAGTTTCCTGATTGAAGTAACCAGCATTCTGAGATCAGAATGAGTATCATTAGAGTGTCGGTAACGTAGTGAATCATTTCTATTGCTAAGTTAATAAACGTTAATCAGGGTGATGTAAGTTATTTTCCTAGGCAGTAACGTTCATGAATTCAGTCAGTATTCAATCAATGTCTAGATAACACATTTCAGTTCTAATTGTAATTTCCTCACTTTTTTGACATTGCTCATTCCCACAGATGTCCAGTTCACCTGTTGCCTTTTTCACTCTGACTAATCGTCTCAGATGAAACCAGTCCAGCATTAAAATAGTGTCTGGAATAAGAAGTCGAGGTTGGTTCTATGCAGCACCCGAAATGTCACAGAACCTGAACTTGTTATAACTTGCCATGTCACAGTTCATACAACTTATATAAAAACGAGTCCAGGAAGAGTTGGAATACCATCCGGACAAAACCCCATTTAATTTGAACAAAAAGGAAAAACTTCAAAATGAAACACTACAATGATAGGCTAGTTCCCTTCTAAATTGCTCTTGAGGTGTTCTCAAAGACTCTCTGTCCAGTACGGTCAGGTCCAAATGAGACGCCACCTTCCATGAGCGTCTCCCTTTTATTTTGGAAGGGGTGGGACTTCCTTGGCTCTGATGCCCTCAAGGAGAAGTTTCCTAAACCTGTGAGGGTAAAAGGAGATGAGACTATTAGCGACAGTGCCCCCTCTCAGCCCAGGATGGTACCATATTCCTTAGGTGATTTACTGGCACCCATGCATGACACAGGCCTAATGTGACATTGACTTAAGGAAAGTTACATTGGAAGACAAAGTTACAAATGTAATCATCATGTACACATTTGTCTATCGAAGTGTGTTATGTTAAGGCCTTTCACTGCAGAATTCCAAGCCATTTTGTAGCAGCAGTGCTTGAAATTCTCTCACTCCTTAAGCAGAATTGCATCAAATCTGCATATGGAGAAAGCATTACATGAGTTTGGTGATGATTTTGATTTAGTTATTGATGCCACACTGAGTTTGGAGTATCCGTCCGGTTGTTAACCCTGTGTCTGTGGGTGAACCTCTGAGTATTCTGGATTTCCACTCACATTGTTTGGATTAGATGAACTGCAAATTACTGACCCTTTATGAGTGGACCCTGGGATGGACTAGCTCCTTGTCCAGGACTGTTTTCTGCCTTGCACTCTAGGAATTCCAGGTTTGAGAATATTATGTATTATCAAAATTCTGCATTCATCCCATAAAGTGTACTGAGGTTCATCTGCTTTGCCAGGTCTGCCACTGTCATCTCTATTACTGACGGGCTGCTAGTTCTCACCTATCCAATATACGCTCCATTTGTATTTTTTCATAGACAAAATGCATTGCCAAGCAACCACCTCAATTAGACTTGTTACCTTGGTGCCTGGAGTGTTCCAATAACTGCTTCCGTCTGCTGCCCCTTTCAAACCCATAAGTTAGCTTCTTCTGTATATCAGGGAAAAAACAAAGCACTTCTTCGCTCTTCTTTTGGTTGGTTATTTTAGTCTGGAGGGGCTTTGCCTATAGACCTTTAACAGCCAGGTGTCACTGTACCTGCAAGGGCCTGCAAACATGTCGATGACAACTATCGACTTTTGTTAAGAAGTCATTGGTAGTTTTATGTGCTGTTTTGCATCCAGACATTGAACATGACTAAACACTGATTAGCCACAACAGGAAAACCACTGACACGTGAAGTGAGTAACATTGGATACCCCATTCCAAAGGCACCTGTCCAGGGCTGGGATATATTAGGTGGCAAGTGAACAGTCAGTTGTTGAAGGTGATATGTTGGAAGCAGGAGAAATGGTCAAGAGTCAGGATCTGAGCAACTTTCACAAGAGCCAAACTGTGATGGCTACACGACTGGGTATTACAGGTGGAACCCTGTTGTAACGCAATTCATGGGACTGTAAAAATATTTTGCTATAATAAATATGGGGAAAATACAGGGGGTGATGGCAATTTTGACATCTCTAACAGCAGTGACACAAGAATAGCTGCTCTTCTGCGTCTGGTTAGCAGTAAACCATGGGCAAAGCAACTAGTTGTCGTCTGCAGGATCAGACTTACTGCGTAACATGAAGATGGGAGCTAAAGCAGGACAGTCGCCTGTGATGCGGCTATTATCAGCTCCCATTTTGAATGAAGTCTTGAGACTGTACCTGCCTTCTCAATAAAGTAGTAAAGTACCTGTATTTTCCTTGGAAACCTGGACTCACCTTCCTGTCTCTTGTGCAACTCTCTCACCCAAACTTGACAATACTTGTATAAAAAAACAGCACTTCTTAAACTGCAAAAAATATTTTATTTTGAAAACGAGACGTTAAATGAAACTTTTTTTTTGTAGAAATACAGGTACATTACTTTAACATGGCTTTCTCATAGCTTCATCTTAGTTTAATCCTGATGCTCTATATATTCAATTAGTTATCATTATTATCCATGGTGGCGCCAAAATCCTTACTAACCCCTACTTTCTCTTCTGTTCTTTTTCTGGTTTTCTGTGGTGGCAATCTGCACCACCACCACCTGATCAAAGCAATGTGATGTCCCTACATTGATAGATTAAAGGCCAGAGGTCCACATGACCGTCATCATCAAGTTCTTCCATGAGAACCCTGAATATTTATTTTGTCTTGTTTCTCTTTCTTCATCATGTAAAGCACTTTAAGCTACATTGTTTGTATGAAAATGTGCTATAGAAATAAATGTTGTTGTTGTTGTTGTCGCACAATGTTTAGAACAATTAACACTGGGCTTTGACCTGCTCTTCCTCACGCTCTCCTGGTCTGCAGCAGTGACTCCGAGCCACTGGTGTTCTTCTAATATGAAGATGGAAGCTAAAGCAGGACGATCGCCTGTGTCGCGGCTCTTATCAGCTCCTATTTTGAATGAAGTCTTGAGACTGTACCTGTCTTTTCTATACAGTAATAAAGTACCTGGACTCACTTTCCTGTCTCTTGTGCAACTCTCTCACCCAAACTTGACAATACTTATATAAAAAACAGCGCTTCTTAAACTGCAAAAAATATTTAATTTGAAAACGAGACGTTAAATGTAACTTTTTTTTGTATAAATACAGAATAAAAATGAGACGTTAGATGTGACTATTCTTTCAGCGTAAACTGACACCATTTCTCACTTTATTTGATCATCACAAAGAAAACTTCAAAAACCACTATGAATCTTGAACAGTGCAACATTACTACCCACACGGATGCACTGGCTCAGAATTCGGTTATACCTGTTGTAATGGACAGCCGGGTCCCATGTCCGGTCAGGACGACCCTGCTGTATATGGTCCGGGGGAGCAGCCATGGACTCCTCAATACCTCCCCCGGGACGCTTTGTGGCAGCCTCCCTGGTTGATGATGCCTCAGTTTCCCGCAGGGTTTCATAGGAGACGGAGTTCTTCTCAACCCTGTGGGGACCTGGGATGGCCACAGGGGGTGAGGCAGAGATAGTTAAGCCCAGCTGGTTTAATCATCTGCCCCACACGGGAGTGCATTTGGGAACAGGTGAGCACCACCACTCAGTGCCAGAATCGGGAGGTGTTATACCTGTGGGGTTCACGGGGAAGATGTGCCCCACAGGGGAAGAGTGTTTGGATTGTGTTTAAGAGTTTGGGACTGTGACTCTTTCAACATTTGGAAGACGTGCCCCACAGCTGAAGAGAAAATAAAAAGATTTCTGTTCTAATTTATAGACTGCCCGAGACCAGAATTTTTGCAACAGACTGTCACTTTCATTTAGTTTAACAAGACAGCCTGTTGCAGGTTTCCCGAGACAGTGCGAAACGTTTAGGCTCGGCAGTAATTATTTTTTACATTGCATTATTATCTTTGGTGGCCATTTTTGGTTAAAACATGTTTGTTATACTAAAATTTACATTTCATTAAAACGAAATTCCTTAAACATGATGTTGTATAAATTTTGTCTGGGCCAATCAAAAGTATTAGTTTTTCTGAAAGTTTCATTACTTCGGTATTTGCTATATGGGGATTTGACCTGTAGCATCGGCAAAACATGCAGGTCTTGTGATGTTCACAGTACGTAGTGGTTCTTACCTACCAGAAGTGGTCCTAGGAAGGGCAACCAGTGAATTGGTGACAAGGTCATGGATGTCCAAGGCTCACTGATGCATGCAGGGTGTGAAGGCAACTCTGTCTGGTTAGATCCCAAAGAAGATCTACTGTAGATAAAGTTGCTGAAAAACGTAATGCTAGGCATGAGAGAAATGAGTCAGAACACACAGTGCATCACCATCTTGCTGCATATGGGTCTGTGTAGCTTCAGACTACTTAGTGTGCCAATGCCGACCCCTTTCACCCTCCAACATGCCTACGATAGGCACATGAGTGTCAGAACTGGACCATGGAGAAATGGAAGAAGGTGGTCTGTTCTGATGAATCATGTCTTCTTTTAGATTTTTTTCATTAAGGTGCATGTGCGTCATTTACATGGGGAAGAGATGGCAGCAGGATGCACTACAGGAAAAAGATAAGCTGCAGCAATTTGATATTCTGGACAATGCTCTGCTAGGAAACCTTGGGTCCTGGCGTTTCTGCGAATGTTAATTTGACATGTACCACATACCTAAAGATTATTGCACACCACATACACGACTTTATGGCAGCAGCATTCCCTGATGGTTGTGACCTTTTTCAGCAGGATAATGCGCCCTGCCACACTGCAAAAATTGTTCAGGAATGGGTTGAGGACCATGACAAAGAGTTCAAGGTGTTGACTTGATCTTACAAAATCCTCTGACCTCAATCCAATCGAGCATCTGTAGGATGTGCTGGAAAGTCAAGTCTGAGCCATGAAGGCTCCACCATGCAACTTACAGGACTTAAAGGATCTGCTGCTAATGTCTTGGTGGCAGATACCACTGGGCACCTTCAGAGGTCTTGTGTGCTGCCTCGACGGGTCTGTGCTGTTTTGGTGCCACGAGGGGGACTTACACAATATTATGCTATATTGAGGTATGTCAGAAAAGTCACACTAAACCATTTGCCTGTTGCTGCAGATGACAGGCGGGTAAACCAGTCAAGAGATTGTACTGGTCCTCACCCTGGTTGTTTTAGTCATGCCTTTTCACTGAAATTATAAGTGTTATTTTTCACTCATTATGAAATCCCTGCATTTCACTAATAAGGACGACTATGATGAAGCCAATCACTCAGAACCGAAACTGTATAAACTGTGGGGTGTGTATCAGGTGATCATCAAAAATATGCAGAAAATGTATATTCTTGATCTTGACATAAGTATTGACCAAAGTCTCATGGGTTACAAGAGAAGGCAGTCGTGGATACAATACAACGCATCCTAACAGGTACGATTCGGGATCACGTTGTACATGCAGTGTGAAGCAAGCTCTGTGGATACATCTGGAACATTACAAAAAAATCTTTCAACATTTGCTCGAATAGAGCCTATGCGTGTTGGTGCTGGTGACGTATCACACAAAGCAAATATACGGATTAAATTTGCATTAATATAGCAATGAACACGAGAATTACCTTTCCTACCATGATTATCTTGACGTTTTGGTATTTACACATTTCTTTTACAAGAAACAACATTTTTTTATTGTTGAAAAATATTCAATGCTTTGGTCTCGTTTTTCTAGGGGTAATCATGGAGCAGGAGGACAAAGCCCACCTGAGAGGAGTGCCGGAGACAGAAGCAATTATGGTTTGTCACACACATGCACATGGGAGGCAGCTAAAGGGCCTGAAAGAGAGTAATCCCACACCAGACCAGGAGATGGCGGAGTGCGCTGACTCATTTTCTCACTTTCCTGCAGACCGTTCGCGGCCCTGATGACATCACTTTCGGTTCTGGTCCCTTTGATGATGCCACTTCCGGTCCTGAACCCATGGATGAGGATCCTTCCAGTTACGGCCCTTTTGATGACATCACATCCGGGTCCAAGCCTATGGAGGAAGATCCTTCCAGTTCCCAGGCCCCTTTGACATCATATCCTGTATTGACCTTTAACATTGCCATCTTACAACCAGTTAGTCGGTTCTGTGTTGGACTCTGACTTGTGCACATCAGTGCGATAAATTTCCTAAGCCCATTTGCAGCCAGGGATAATATATGGGTGGCTGCCCCAAACCTTTTTATGACTCTTTGGTCTAATTCTTGTGACAGGTTGTATTAACTGTGAAGAAGGAATAATGTTGAGAGGTACCCTCTTTAAAATAAATACATTTGTACCCGCACTGAAGTCAAAGTGGTTGTGTCTGAGGTTTGGTGGGGAGGGTCTGTGATGCCCCCTAGTGGCCATAGGGCATGCAAAATGGATGAATAACACCAAACAAAGCCAAAATATGACTTTTATTTACATACTCAAGATAAGAGAGCAAATTACTATATAATGTAGTATTAAGTGCTTTGAGCATGGGAAGGGGTTTGTAAATAAAATCAATATAAATATAAAAGCCAAATATCACTGACTCACTCATCACGAAATCTCCTGAACCATGAGGACTTGGGACTTGAAATTTGGAATGTAGGTTGGCCCATAGGTGCTCACTAAGAAACGGTTTTAAAAATATCGTGGTCCAGGCACGTTCTGTCTGTATGTCTGTCTGCTTTTACTTAATGGATTTAGATCTAGTTGTTTTCTATAATTTGCTTGAACGTTCCGGTTGATTTTGCGACTTCTCTCATCACGCTAAGTACTATAGTTCACTTGCATGACCGATGTATTTATGCATATCCAACAGAGTGGCTGTGGGCCGAGAGCAGGGGGGGCGGGGCCTCCCTCATTCACTCGCCAGCCTCTGTTCGAGTCGGTCTACGTCTCACCTCGTGTTGGAGTGCACCTTGCCTCCGCTTACCTGTTTGTTCAACAGACATTATCATCTACAGATTGTTAAGGAGTAACGTCTGACATTTTTGAGAGAGATCAGAGCTCCATGTGTTTTAGAGGGTAGCTGCTGATTGCCAGAGATATCACAGCCATGTGCTTTTCTCCCCACGCGGGGAACGCTCTCCTGTCAGAGCTGAACACGATCAGATACAGTGCCAACGTCTAGTGATTTTTAAACTTTCTCCTGTTTCATTACTATGTGGGCGAAGCCACGAGGTAGAGCTAGTGTATGTATAAATGAAACACAGCAAATAGGAGAAGTGCAGTGCTGACAGATGCCAGGAAAGTTGTTAAAGAGACCATCCATCGATCTAACCCTGAACACACTCCCTAACATGGAGCCAAACTGAATTCCACATTTAAGCCACCATGGATGCTGTTATGGAAGGAAAACCAGACTTTCTGTAGACAAAAAGCCACACGGAGCCCAGCAGAGGGTCTGGAAAATTTTGCCCCAAAACTGTGAGATTAAAGTGCTAAGTTCTGCACCAGTGTGCAATCTAGCAGACAAATCTTAAACTGAAGAAGCTATACAAATATAAACCTGCAAACGAAGGGGCATCACATTATTGATAGGTAAAATAATAAAAAGGGACATTCGGGAAGATGGTGAGGTAGAAGAATATTGCTGAAATTTCTGCAGTGAGGAAAATTCTCATTCACAGTACGCTAATCAAGGAACTTGTCAAAATGATTGCTCGCTCCCCTGCTAACACGCCACTGCAGTTTATACGCTGCTCATGCCAGCTGATATCGAGATAATAATGAATGCTCCAGAGCCATGTACACTCATTTATTTTTATTTATTTATTTGTCCCACAGGCAGTTAAAATACATCCTTATAATTTGAACTAAATTCCGAGTGTGTTAAACAGATATTACACTTTAATTGAGAGGTTAATCTGCAAAGGAAATTGCTGTTCTCAGCCACCACCTGTGCCCGGTCCACTTACCCTGCTGGAGGTTCAACTACAAGCAAATGTATACCCCTAATAAAAGACGAGAAGGGCCCCAGATGAGTGCCATACAGCGACGCAGCAATACAACATTAATTATAAGGAAAATGAATGCCACTTTCCTACATCTCTTTGGGGAGTTGCAAGAGTGGATGGATTTAAATCTTCATTGTCAAGCGCAATCTGTTACCAGCTAGAGAACAGAATCAGCCAGCCATTGCACTGTGGACACCGTGGCCATAAAATGCATTTGCTATCCTTTTTATACACTTTATTATGCTACAACATGCATTTAACTGGGATTTTTAGCATTACCCAGAACACACACAAAAACTGCAACGTCAAACTGAAAATAAAATTCTACAGTTCCTTACTCTAGATTTTTGATAAATACACTGCACAAAAAAATTAAGAGAACACTTAAATCACACATAACATCTTGATGTGGAAAATCTTTACTGAGTAATCCTTTGTAATTTATTGAGAACAAAATGATGTAACAACAGTCAATGGAAACCAAAATCACCAACCTACTGAGGGCTGATTCAACATCACACCGAAAATCAAAGTCAAAAATTGAAATCACAGGCTGCTCCACCTTGTGTGGATTAAATCACGGCCACTGAAATTGTGACTCAGTAGTGTGTGTGGCCCCCACGTTTCTATATGCATTCTTGACGATGTCTGAGCATACTCCTGATGAGTCGGCTGATGGTGTCCTGAGGGATCTCCTCCTAGACCTGAATCAGGGCATCAATGAGCTCCTGGACAGTCTGTGGTGCTATTTGTCAGGTGCACCGATAGATAGATAGATAGATAGATAGATAGATAGATAGATAGATAGATAGATAGATAGATAGATAGATAGATAGATAGTGTGAACTTTGACCCAGACACACACAGACGGACAACATAGTTCCACCACACACTATTTATTTACAACTATTATGTACAATAATTACGTGCACCACAAACCCCAGTGCCTCTTGCATCCAATTCCCCCAACTGTCCAGGCCACACTCTCAGTCACTGTGCCTTTCCTTCCTGGCCGCCTCCAGTCCTCTCTCCAGCTCTGTCCACTTCCACCCGACATCCACTGCTCACTGAAGGGAGGCGGCCCCTTATATATGCTTCCCGGAGGAGCACCAGGTGTTCCCGGCATTCTTCCCTTGGCCACGCCCCAGCGTGGCGGAAGTGCCGGCTATCCTCCTAGCAGCTCTCCGGGTGTCCTCCAAAGTCTTCCCCCCGGCACTTCCTGGTGTGGCGGAAGTGCCGGGCTCCCGGGATAATCAGGCACTGGGGCGCCGCCTGGCGGTGGCCACGGGTCCCTACAGGGCTGGGCTTCCAAGCCCTTTACCCGAGGCCCCCAACATAACCAGGACGGTCGCCCCCTCGCGGTCTGGAGGAGGCACAAGCCCTCCTCTCGTCCTCCTTGGCGTCCCGGCCGGGCTCCAGCCCCGGCCGGGGACCACAATAGATAGATAGATAGATAGATACTTTATTAATCCCAAGGGGAAATTCACAAATATTCACGATACATAATGTGCCAGAGATTCTCAATTGCATTCAGGTCTGGGGAACATGCGGGCGAGTCAGTGGCATCAGTGCCTTCATCATCCATGAACTGCCTACACACTCAGGCCACATGAGGCCAAGCATTGTCCTGCGCCAGGAGAAACATGCAGGGCCCATTACACCAGCACTCTGAGGATTTCATCCCAGGACCTAACAGCAGTCAGAATACCATTGCCTAGCACATGAAGGTCTATGTTACCCTCCATGGATATTCTTCACCCACTGCCAAATGGGTCCTCCTGGATGACATTGCAGGCTGCATAATGTTCACCAGTGTGCTCAGTGTGAACCTCCTCCCATCTATTAAGAGAACAAGGTGCCAATGGAGGTGCTGCCTATCATGGCATTCTCTGGCGAATGACAGTCGGGCTGCACTGCGATAGGCTGTGAGCACAGGGCCCACTAGAGCACATTGGGCCCTCATGCCACCCTCATGGAGTTTGTCTCTGAGAGTTTCTCCCCTGCACTTTTTATTTTTTAAATATTACAATGTGCAATTTGAATTCTCATTCATTGCCATGTGTACTTTACATTTATTTGCATTTTATTTACTTTTTCATTTATTTAATTTTTTAAAATTTGCTCTATTCTGTGTAGAAGATCAGCCCAGCTACAGACAGACACTGAGGCACAATGTCCAAAAACACGCACGTTTATTACCCTTTGGCACAGCACAATGCACCAACCCCAATAAAGCTCAGTCCTTTCTTCTGCCACCCCCACTCCTCACTCACAAGCTCCGTCTTACTCCTCCCGACTCCGGCTCCCCGAGTGGAGTGAGGCGGCCTCTTTTATACCCCATCTGGAAGTGCTTCAGGTGTTCCTCGATTCATTTCCGGCAGCACTTCCGGGTGTGGCAGAAGTGCTGCCTGGGAATCCGCCTCCTCTTCTGGCAGCACTTCCGTGTGGGGCGGAAGCGCTGCAGACCCAGGCTCCAGAACTGTCCATGTGCCCCCTGGCGGTGGCGACGGGCCCCAGAAGGGCTGGGCGTCTAAGCCCCAAACCCGTGACCCTGATACAAACCAGGGGGCTGCCTGCTCGTGTTCCAGTGGAGGTACTGTTGTTGACATGTTTGTTCCCCCTGTCTTCTCCCCAAAAGGGCGTCCCATCCGGGCAAGATCCCCAGCCGTCCATCACATCTGCTATTGTTATGTTTCTGTTTGCTATACAAATGTTGTATTCATTGTGCTATTTCATTTACATAATCTGCTTTTCACAAATATAAAATCAAGAATTTGTGTTTATAAAAATAATGGCAATACATTTTGCCATTTTTATAATGGTAATAAATCTTAGCATGTCGAGCAGTGTAAGTTGGAAGGCCCCATGGAGTTTTTTTTTGCCCAGGGCCCCCAGAACCCCTAGAATCTCCTCTGGGTTGAGGTGATGAGTGCGACTCGTTGATACATCCAGCTGCATGTCTATCTGTGTGCCCATCTGGTTGCTATGTCTCTGTCATTCCAGACAGATGGCGCATCACAAACATTTCAATTTTATTGGTACAAATATCTCCTTGGGATTAATAAAGTATCTATCTATCTATCTATCTATCTATCTATCTATCTATCTATCTATCTATCTAT
>JANRMT010062834.1:42513640-42552423 GCA_026402145.1 Polypterus bichir lapradei | reverse complement strand
TTACTGTATATATATATATATATATATATATATATATATATATAAAACCCAATGTCTGTCTGTCTGTGTGTATGTCTGTCCACGTTTCACAACAGAACTACTTAACGGATTTAGATTGGAATTTTTTCTATAATTTGCTTGAATATCCCGGTTGATTTTGCGACTTCTCTCATCGCACTAAGCATCATAGTTCATTTGCGGTAGTGATTTGTTTGTGCAAATCCGAGAGACACACAGTGGGCTGAGGGGAGGGGGAGGCGTGGCCCTCCTCATTCACTCGCCAGCCTCTGTTTGAGTCGCTCTACCTCTCGCCACATGTTGGAGCGTACCTTGCCTCTGCTTAGCTACCGAGACCTGTTTGTTCAATAGACATTATCATCTACAGATTGTTAAGGAGTAACGTTTGACATTTTTGAGAGAAAGAACAGAGCAACATGTGGTTTAGAGGGCAGCTGCTCATTAGCAGAGATATCACGGCCACGTGCTCTTCTCCCCATGTGTGGGACACTCTCCCGTCAGAGCTGAACACGATCAGATACAGTGGCAACGTTTGACATTGGAGTGTATCTATCTTCCACTTGGACAGAATTACATTTTTTTTATTATTTATTTTTAATGTTTGTCTTGTTTGACTACTATGTGGGAGGAGCTGCTGGGAACAACTAATAGGATATAAATTAGAAAATTACCTAAACAAAAATAATATTCTAAATAGCAGCCAGGATGCGTTTATGAGAGGAAGGTCCTGTCAAACCAGTCTTTTAGATTTTTTTGAAGAAGCAACCGGAATAGCTGACAAAACAAACCATACAACATGATTTACCAAATCTTTCAAAAAAGCTTTGACTCAGTTGTCCCTCACCAAAGATTAATTCTGAAACTAGAAGCTCTAGGCATGAGAGGTGGCCTACAAAACTGGATCTGTAGTTAATTAACTAGCAGGGGACAAAGAGTACAGATAAGAGGAAGATGTGGTCATTAGTGGAGTCCCTCGGGGTCTCTCCTTGGACTCTTACTTTTCCTGATTTATATTAATGACATTGATTCTGGTGTAGTTAGTAGACTTGTGAAATTTGCAGATGACACTAAAACTGGAGGGATGGCAGACACTGAGGAGGCAGCAAAAAGACCAGGACAACCTTCAGCACCGGGTGAACACTTGGAACATGCAGTTTAATGTAGAAGAGTGCAAAGCTTTGCATGCAGACAAAAGAAACATCAATTATAAATATAAGATGGGCAGGGCCGGATTCTCCTATAGGCTAACTAGGCTTCAGCCTAGGGCCTCAAGATCAAGAGGGGCCTACATTCAAATTGTTAGCAATTTGAACAAACTTAAAAATGGGAGGTGAAAGGGCCTCATAAGTGGAATAGCCTAGGGCCTCTTTTCATCTAAATCCGGCCCTGAAGATGGGAGACACTGAGCTACAGGAAGCAACCTCTGGTAAGGATTTAGTGGTTTATGTTGACACAATACGTATTATCATTAACTATGCAATGCACAGAAGCAAATAGAAAGGTAAATAACATGTTAGGTTATAACATAAGAACTGATTTTAAGTCAAGAGACATTATGTTTAATTCATCTAATGCAGTAGTTAGACTACATCTGGAGTGTTGTGTGCAGCTCTAGTCACCACAGTACAAGAAAAACATAGCAGCACTTGAAGCTGTGCAGAGGAGAGCAACCAAGTGCATCATGGGACTTAATGACATGTCCTACTGTACACAGACTTGGAGAATTAAACCTGTTTACCCTCAAGCAAAGGAGACTTCATGTTTGGGGACCTCATCCAGGTCTTCAAAATTCACAAAGGCATCGATACAATTAGATCCAGTTGAATTCTTTTAACTAAACAGTGAATCATGAACTCGAGGAGATCAGTAGAAATTAGTTGGAAGTGCCTTTAGGACTGAAGCCAGGAAGGACTTCTTTATGCAAAGAGTTGTGGGACTCTAGAACAAACTACCAGGCATGGAGTTGATGATTCTTCTAAGAAGAATGTGGATGAGACATTGGGACAGCTCAGCTATTAGCTAAACAAACAGGCTTGATGGACTGAAAGGTCTCCCATTATTTGTCAAATTTCTTATGTTTTTATGTTCTAGTGGTCACAGGACCTTGGAATGACCAGCACCTCATCCATTGTCAGTTTCTGCCATGTGTACAATGCTGGAAGGATAAACTCCAGATGCCCTTTCACTCTGCTAATTGGTCCCGTAAAATAGATGTAACTTAATCTTAAATTTCATTTACCACTTTGCTTAGCAGCAGACCCTTGTATGTACAGCTCAGAATGCTACAATGGCTTTAATTAAATCCTGAATTTAATGGGCCAGGTTGTACTTGCACACTCCCCTTGTGGCTGGATTTCCCACTGGTGCCATTATCCTGTACGAAGGCCATATGCATTGGTTCTTGCAATAACAGCTTATCGTTTAGCTCAGATGCGTGACTTGTGAACTTTGTTCTAACCTCTCCTTTGCCCTGGAGAGACAGAACACTTGAACTATAAGAATTTTAATAAATCACACACAAGCCTCCATCGTGCGGTCAGAATGTTACTTATCATGTTCCTCGGGATTATAGAACGGATACATAATTAATGACTGGAACATGTCTCTTTCTTCGAAACAGAAGCACTGCTGCTCATAAAATCCTAGAATACTGTTAACCTTAGAGTAATGGCCAAAGTTAAAAAGTTAATTCTTTAAGTTAAACTCATATTATTATTTGCTAAATTTGAAGAGAATACAAACCCTTAGGCTAACCCAACCCTAACCCTAATCTCATAGCCATAGATTATGGTACGTATAGCCTTTTACCCCCTGCAAGTTAATAAGAGACAGAACCTTCTCAGCTATATCTGTGACACAGTGTGATAATAAAGTCAGTTTTTTAGAATTAGTCGCATTGCTAGCATGGACTGAAAGACCCCCTTGCGGTTTGTAAGTGGGACAGTCATATAGTTTTCTGACCGTTTAGAAATGGTTCAACTGTATTTGAAAACTTAAAGAAACAAACAAGACATATAAGTTTTAAACAGAACTTTCTAAAACAAGAACTTTTCTTTTCTTTGCAATACCAACCATTTCTCTATTTTTGTGTAAACGGTTTTACTTTGAAATTTTACTAAAGCTTTTAAAAACGAAGATGTTTTGTCTGTGGAATCATTTCAATGTGTCAGCTATTGCCAGAATCCCACAAAGCAAACTAAAGCTTCAGACCTTTGGCAATTTTGGGGATATGCAGCTACATTTAGATCTCTAAACTAAAAAAACCCAGCTAAGATTCCCACAGCCTTTGACGGTGATTTTATTTATTTTTTCAGTGGGGATCCCAAGAACAGAACGCACCCAGTCTTGGCCCGACTCACATGCACACACTCCCTCACAGAGACAAAAAAGCATCCGGTAATAAAACAGAAATTGTAGACTGTATTAAACAATAATAAACGAATCCTCTTTAATAAAACCCCTGTGTGCGTCCAGGTGTCCGTGTGTGTGTCTTCTGGTGAAGTGCCATGGCCGCTAAGGTTCAGTCTCTCCCTGTGCATTCCATGTGCAAAGAGAGAGAGAGAGATACACACAGGCGCGTGTGCGAGAGAGACACACACACACACAGGCGCACGAGAGAGAGACACACACACACAGGCGCACGAGAGAGAGACACACACACAGGCGCATGAGAGAGAGAGAGACACGCACACAGGCGCACGCATGCATTGTTGCAATGTTACTTTTCTCAGTTGTTTATTAAATTACGGATTTTTCAAATGTTAATTTTTTTCCCTGTGCTTAAAATTCATTAAAAAAAAGTGTTTTTAGCGAGCGGTTCATAGCGCTATAGCGCGAACTCTTGCAGTGTTAGTTTTCTCTGTTGTTCAAGGTTTTCTCAGTGTTGTTCAATGTTTTTAAATTTATATTATTATTATGCTGTGCATTTTATGGTATAATTAATTATATTTGTGCTTAAAAACTTAAAAAATATATATTTACATACAGTTTGTACGGTCTGGAACGGATTAATTGTATTTACATACAATCCTATGGGGGAAATTACTTCGGTTCATGACCAAATTGGGTTACAACCAGAGTTTTGGAATGA
Source organism: Polypterus bichir lapradei (assembly GCA_026402145.1). Taxonomy (NCBI): domain Eukaryota; kingdom Metazoa; phylum Chordata; class Cladistia; order Polypteriformes; family Polypteridae; genus Polypterus; species Polypterus bichir. Next base: position 42,548,315 of record JANRMT010062834.1, on the reverse strand, counting down.
ATTATAGTCGTGAACCGAGGTTCCACTGTATTACTGTCAGACAAAATTACAGGCATTTTACAGAAATACAAACCAGTATTACTGAGAGAGAAAATTAAAGGCACACAATACAGTGACGCATATTACAGCCACATACAAAGTCCCTTGCCATTTAATTTAGACTGTTCCTACTAATGTTTATGCACTACTGTTCTAGCGCCCGTTATTGTAACGGGCTTAATGTCTAGTATAACTATAAAAGTACAACGATCCCAACCCAGTTCCCTTCCGCCGATACACAATAAACACAAATTCAACAATAACAAACAACTAACAAAAACCACACTCGATGAAGTCCATGAAAAACGGTGACTGCGGTAATGAAATGATGGAGATGGACAGTCCAGAGATCAGCACACTGTATGTGAATGTGAAGGTCAGTCCTACCAGTATTTCCTGATGAGAAGATGACGTGTGAAGTCCAGAAAAAACAAAAAAAAAAACTCCAGATGGCTGTAGAAAAAAATAAAATCTGCAGGGGTTCCAGGCCATGAGACCACCAAGTCCCCTCTGGGCATACCTAACATAAATGAAATAGTCCTCTTTGTATTTAGGGTTCTCACGGACGGACTTGATGATGATCTAATTGATCTATGATCACTAATTGATATCAGTGCGCAAATTATAAGAAGAGAATTTCATATAGAGAGGGTTTTGCGCTATCGGCAAGATCTTTTATTGCTCTCAGAGGAAATTCTTTTCGAAAGATACCGCTTTAGCCGAGGAGGAATATTGTACCTCAAAGATTTATTAGCACCTTATACTCGAAGTCAAACTCGGCGAAGTCGGGCTCTCACAACCACACAGACAGTATGCATTGCTTTGAGGTTTTTTGCAAACAGTACTTTTTTATATACTGTAGGCGATGCGGAAAATCTATCTAAAAGTGCAGTTTGCCAGGCAATTCGTAAAGTCTGTTTGGCTCTGAAATATTTCCTTCAGATTTTCATAGTGTTTCCTGGGCACTTGCGTGTGCAGACAATAAAAGAGGCATTTCATGCCATTGCAGGTACACAGGCAAAAACACCCACAGTTCCATAAAGAATCTCACAATCAGCCTAACATTCTCATTACCCAAGATTTCCAAATGTGATTGGGGCACATGGGACTGATCATAGTGGAGTTTGATCAAACATTATTTGGAAAATGTACCTCTCCTCCTGATGAATAATCAGACACAGTGTCTTCATCAAATATTTGACCTTCGTTAATATCTTGTTGGTCAGGCACAAGTTCTAGGGATATGACATTCCCTGCAACTGACCCAACAAAAAAGAGGGCTATATGGAACATACCTATGGCACACATTGAGGACAGATATATGCAATGACCATCCTTTACCTGAAATGAAGTGACCACTGCATCCTGCCACTGGTTCTGAAGAGGAGCTTCCCCCTGGAATGCCCTCAGAAACAGGGCGATGGGCATTTTGCTGGAGAGCCAACTCTTCTGCAGGGGTTAGGTTTGGACTGTGTGGACCTCCATCTGTTTTTTGCTTGACTGCCTTCTTATTAGCTTTAAAATTTATGTTTTTTATATTATAAATGATTCTTTATGTCAACAATTCAAAAATAGTTATATACCAATATTTACCAGTTTGAAGTATATTCTTGTACTTCACTTTAACCTGTTCCCATGTTCTCCTCGTGCTCACGTTTGATCTGGAATTATGACATATTAAATAATTAATCTGACACATGGGAAATGAAACGCTGCATTCAGTAAGTACAATGCACACTACTTACATGTTTAATTTGTCGGACACTTTTTGCTAGCCATCTTTTCTGGTTTGGGCTGCTTTTGCAGTGTTACCCCTTGTGCATATTAAATCTTGAAATTCTTCATATCCTTCGAATAAAAGGTCCTGCTCTGCTTCTGTGGAAAAAAAATGTGCCCGTTCTTTCGTCATTTTGTTACAGCCTATCAAAGACTTGCTGATCATGTTTTCTAGACTCAATATACGTATATGGGCTTTTCAATCAGTGCAGACACGCGCATTCATCTCGGATGATTAGATCCAGCTCGACTAATCTGCTACATAGATGCGTTTGAAAAACTGACTTGCTGACTGCTGAGTTTCACCAGCATTAACTCATCCAAGATGAGGCATCTGATCTCGGATGATTGAAGCGTACGTACGGAAAATACCCCCATGATCTTTGATTTTGACATGTGCCTGATCTGTTTCTGATGTTGTTTTCATCTCCTGGTTAAATAAACTCTTCCAACAGTGTTTTTTTTTCCACTCTGCCCATAACATATATGCTACTAAATGGTTAAAAATACTGTATAGCCATTTGTTAAATCACAAAACCTAATATATCAATTACAGTTTAATATAATGACATTTATAACTATCTGAATGTACATTATTTCATGATTTAAGTATTGTATATTGTTTCATCAAAACACTATTTAAAATTATTATTTAAATCTTATCCAGTTTCCTCCCACATTCGCAATTTCTTAATTCAAAAACAAGTATAATTGGTAGAAATTTCCTAGTTCTGTGTATAAAATTTGTGAAGATGTAAAAAATCTGAGTCAATCACTCAAAACATTACCTTGGCCACCGCTGAGATGCACTGATTTTGTAATGTACGAGTACAGCTAGATTGACCATTTGGAAGAAGTTGGTTTGATCAAGTAGACTCTCCCTTTGAGAAGTATGATGAAATGGGATTAGATTCTCAAATAAAGGAGCGACTTTTCAATTCTTGTTACCATCGAGTGTGCAATGTTGGTTGTATGTAAGTTTAAAGAACAGCAATAGCATAGCAGTAGCATGTACCTTTGAAAATCTTGCCAGTTCAGATTTTTAGTTTTTTATTCATACAATTTTTAAGTCTGTCATTGTGCTGATCGGCGAAATCCACCAAAGCGTTTTTTGCAGCAAATATGTTGTGTTCATAGGTGACCTTATTTGCTGAATATTTTCCTGAAAATTTGCCAAACAGTCGAGGCGGTAACGACGATCCTCACCTCACCTTGTATTTTGCTCTCCCTCGCACACGGGGTTGATGCATGCAATTGGCGCATGCCTGTTGCTGTCTCTCTGTATGTCGCCAGTATCATGTTTGCAGACACGTTTATTACACACCCTGACTTTACACAGTCTAGCTAATATCTTTAATGACTGTCTATGACATATTTAGTCTTGCTGATCGGACATAAAAAACGGCAGTGAAAAGGCACAAGTGGAGAGAGACAGTACCGTGCTGCCCTGAAGGGGGGCGCATGTGAGCCCAACAGGTGCTCGTTGCTGCTGTTCTTCTACGCAGAGGCACCAATAAGATAGCGATATCAGAAAGTCAAGAGCACTGCAGCGGTCTGTTTGTTTTTATTTTTTGTTCCAACTGACTGCCAAAATGAGAGATTAAGATTTTTAAAACTAAAGGAAAATAAGGAGGACTTTTACAAGAAATTTCAAGAGATTTTTGTGGAGAAGGATAGGCGCATGGACTTTATTAACAAATAAAGGTAAGACAATAAACGGTCTTCAATTTTAGAAAAAATGCGACCAGACTAAGAAAAAAAAAATCCAATATTTAAAACTTAATTTTGACCTTAAATAAAATATTGTTTTGTTTTTTTTTATCATTCTTGAACAGTCTGTATTAAAATTGATTAAAGCATCAGAATTAAAAGCTTTTAAAAACAACTAAATATTTCAATTGAGGTCAAAATTGAAATCTGTGTCTTTTGTACACCACTCTATCCTTTCATTTGCACTGAACGAGTGTGAATTGTGGATTTGCAACAGCAAATTTAGAATGCATGGTGGGTGCAGAGCAAATGCGCTCTCTCCGCTTTCTTTATAAATGTAACGTTCTTTCTTAGCCAAATATGTACCTTACCGATGTGTGTGTAAAGAATGCTGATGAGATAGGAAACATAACCAGTAGTCAATGTGCATGCTGGCTGCCAACTGAATAGTGAATAAGCGACTCTTTTGAGTTCATATATTTGTAAATCTGACTCTGAAGGACTCAGTGCCTCACTAGCCATGAACCTCACCGCACGTTACTTCTCTAACTGTAATCTTTTCTTCCATTTGCGGTCATTTCAACCCCAACTAGGTCCCCCAGTTTCTGAGTTCCATATATAAATTGCCAGTAAACTTAAAAAGGTAAAAACGAGTCCTAAGGCCACAAAGATTGAGAAACACGCATGCATTAAAAAAAAAAAAACTTACAGTATTACCAGTATATTACACCGATTACTGTGCATTGGCAGCACAGCACCGCATGGCTAGTTGCAACGGTTGTCTTGGATATGTGTGGCAGTTTGCACCATTTCCCATTCCTGCTAAGGGTGTAATGTTAAGGCTGAATGTGTAAGGCCAGCCAGTGGCACATGGGGAGGGGAGCACATGGCTTGGAGGGCCAAACAAACTGTACGCCAGAGGAGCCAACCTTATGTATATGTGTGGTGGGAGAAAGGTGGAGGAGGAGAAGAGAGCGCCAGATGCCAAAAAAAAAGGCAAGAGGGAAAACGATTCAACCCACATGGAGAAAGTCTGGTCATCAATCGGTCATCCTGATGTTAGTGAATCACGTCATCCCAGTATATCTCTGGTGTGGTCAGCTTGTGTTCTCTGTGTAAGATGGTGATCTTCAAGTACATTTCCACTCCTCCGCACAATTTTCACTAAGTGGCCTATTTCCTGTCTAACACGTTATAATCCACAGGTATCTGAACACAAGCACATCCATGGATGTATCACATACCTATTGGGGACCTATTGTGAAGGGGGCATTGGGAAAAGATATTTAGGTCACACCACAGACTGTTTGTCCCCTTTCTTTGGAGCCTGGAGGACTTGGACCTGGAAGAATACCACAGAATCCATATTGGGCCTGCCTGAAGCTCCACTTCTTCTGGCCTCCAGAATTTAAAACCCAGGGGATCATCGAAAATGGCATCAGACTGGATCAGTAAGTGACTTGGGTACAGCAGCATCTTCTCTTTAACTATCTCAATTGCCTTACTGAAAATAAACGGGATATTGCATGTGGCAAACTCTCCTTCCTGTCTCCGCCTCTGTTTCATAACAGCATGGTAATATTTCTTCACCTTTTATTTTTTAAAGTCAGCTCTGGATTTGTGATCTCTCCTGTCTTTGTAAATACAATAAGGGGGAGAAAGGCATCTAGGCTTACGTGATCAAGGCACAGGCAGCATAAAAAGATATTGACAAATTACTTAAATGCTATTTTCCAGTGCAAAACATCTATTTATAGAGAGCGCTTCTGTTTTTAGACAGGGTCTAAATTACCACTCAGGCCCCTAAAGATGTGAGCTCTCAGTTAATGAAGCATTTTGGAATACTCAGCAAATAATGCAAGGAAAAAAATGCTGTTTGTCTTCAAAATAATTCTTACCTGCTTTAAGATAGAAAGCATTTACCTGAGAGGAGGCCATTTTTGTTTTATTCTGGAAAATAACTATCTTTATTTATATATATATAAATGAATATAGTATAATTGATTTACTATCATGGATAGATAGATGGGGAAGGTGCAATTTAACTGATAGATAGATAGATAGATAGATAGATAGATAGATAGATAGATAGAAATGCACTATATAATAGATAGATAGATATGTAAGACACTATATAATAGATAGATATGAAATGTACTATATGATAGATAGATATGTAAGGCACTATATAATAGATAGATAGATATGTAAGACACTATATAATAGATAGATAGATCTCGTAAGGCACTATATAATAGATAGTGTCACACACATGCGCATGGAAGGCAGCTAAAGGGCTTGAATAAGAGTAATTACATGCCCTACTAGGGGGTGGCAGGCTGTGCTAACTCTTTCTCTCACTTCTCTACAGACCTGTTATGGGAAATTCCACCTTGCCCCAATGATGTCACTTCCGGTCCTGGCCCCAATGACACTACTTCCAGTAAAAGCTGGCATCTTTTTACAAGCAAATCAGTTTTGTTCTGGACTCCAACCTGTATACTTCAACATATCAATTCATTCAATTTTGCAGCCGGAAAACAATCGATGGGTGGTTGCACCAAACCTTCCTGTGGCTTTTGTCTAAGTTTGTGACAACAGATAGATAGATTGAAATAAATAAAGGACACTAAATGGTAGATAGATAGATAGATAGATAGATATGTGAAAGGCACTATATAACAGATAGATAGATAGTGTCGCAGATGGCTGGGGGGGTGACCCAGCCGGGACGCCTCGGAGGACCGGAGGAGGGCTTACGCCTCCCTCCCTCCGACCATGAGGGTGCGACCGACCTGATTGCTTTAGTGGCCACAGGTGCAGGGCTTTGAAGCTCAACCCTGTAGGGGCCCAGGGTCACTGCCAGGGGGTGCCCCAATGCCTTGGGGACCCTGGACCTCAGCACTTCCACCACACCCGGAAGTGCTGGGGGGAAGAAGAGCAGGGACACCCGGAGTGCTTCCGGGGATGCAGCCGGCACTTCTGCCACACTGGGGCATGTCGTTGGAAGATTGCCGGGAAACACCTGGAGCACATCCGGGTGATTATAAAAGGGTCCGCCTCCCTTCATTTAGGGCTTGAGTTGGGTGGAAGAAGGACAAAGCTGGAAGGCGAGGAGTGGAGGTGGCCTGAAGAGACAAGGCAAAGAGTGTGAGGCCTGGACTTTGGGGGAGTTTGGGGTTGTGTGGCACATTACTTGTAAATAGACTGTAAATAAACATGTGGTGGTGATCTACAACATGTCTGCCTGTCTGTGTCCGGGACTCGTTCCACAATAGATATGTGAAAAGCACTATATAACAGACAGATAGATAGATATGTGAAAGGCACTATATAACAGATAGATAGATATGTGAAAGGCACTATATAACAGACAGATAGATAGATATGTGAAAGGCACTATATAACAGATAGATAGATAGATAGATATGTGAAAGGCACTATATAACAGATAGATAGTGTCAAATGCATGTGCATGGGAGGCAGCTTAAGGGCTCTAGTGATGGTAATTCCTTACGCTGTGTTTTGAAACCTTCTTTCTTCCGCCCTCTGCAAAGCAGAAGATTGACAGCCATTCCACCACTGACATAATTTCTGTTATCCATCCTCCTAGACCCTCCTCCTGCTTGGAACCCATATGACCTGAAGTTCAGCCATTTTTAAACCAATTCTATTTTGAGCACTTGTTCAAACTTGCTGTGTGTTTTTCCTGCTTTTGACTAATTATACGGGGGTCAGCAGGGTGGTGCCGCAACTCATTGACGTTGTCTTGTCTCCTTTTTAAAATAGATAAGATAGATGCTTAATTGATTCCAAGGTGTACATTTGGTGTTACAGCAACCTACACACAGAATACACTCAGATCTAATCATTAAAATTAAGTAAAGCTCTATAGTCTGTATAAAATTAACATATTTACACATGGATGACAAATCATACTCTAATTAGAGAACCACTTTGCTTTGCTTTGGCACACAGGCCCTTTGCTAAAGAAGCAGCTGCCAGACCCTCTTTTCATTGATATTATAAGGGATGACCAGCAGCCCAATTCGGCCGGGACTCCCAAGAAATGGAAGGATGCGGGGTGGCAGCCTCCCCAAGAAAGCTAGATGGCAGCTCCCCTGGATTGTAGTGGTGCCCCGAATTCCCACAGGGCAACATGGAACTTGCAGTTCTATATCTCAGCCCTGTTGGGTGCTGCCAGGGGGTGCTGTGAAAATGGAGAAGCTGTATGACATGAGATTTCCAGCTGACCCGAAAGTGCTTGTAGATCACGTGGGTGGAAAAGGAGAAGCACTTCCCGGTTAGCCAATATAAAAGGACTTGCCAGCCTCACAGAGACAAGCCAGAATCGGGTGGAAGGTGGACGAAGCTTGCTTGGAGGAGAAAGAGACCAAGAGACAGGAAGTGAAAAAATAACTGTGTGCTATGCTAATTATATACTTGTGGCTGTGGTGGTGGGGAACGCTCAAGGGAAGAGTTTTCCTCACAATAAATAAACTCTTTTTGTTTTTAACTTCTTCCCTGTGTCTATTGTGTTGGGATTGAGGAGCTGGACGCCCTCTACTGTCCACAACATTTAAATTCAGCTCAGTTGTCAGGTCTCTCATCACAAGGCCTTTCTTTTGTATGCAGTTTTTTGGGTCTCATCAGATAAGACTAATCAATCACTCACAGACAAAGACATCCAGAGATGGCTCCTTGATGCACCATTCAAACACCTGCTCAGTGAATAATGAGCCATAACCCAACAATTAACATGCTTGATGGACAAAACGTTGCACTAATTGTCAACTAAAAGATTGGGCTTATGCACAGCCACAAAAACCAATGGCACAACATCCATTTATTCCTTTATAACCCCTTGCTAGCAGTAGGTCCACACTCTGTATATGTTCAATGCTCTCAGCCTGGCCATAACTCTGCCCAATAGCTGAACAGCCGGAGTGTGGTGGTAACAAAGGCTGAACAAAGGGTGAAGTGACCCCTTTTTACATTGAAAGTGTAACCTGGTGCTGGACTGTAAGAGGGGAAGACTGTCTGTAATGGAGTTGGACGATGGTGTCATGAGTCCAAACCATGATAAATTAAAGTGAGGTACATGAGCAAGCGAGATCTAAGTAAATCTACAAGTTCAACTTGCTAAAGACAGGAATCAACTGATCACAGAGTACCCAGCAGTATGCTAGCAAATGATGACAGCTAAAGAACATACTCACCTTAACCTCATTAATTGAAAGATCAGAATTCATAAGCTATGTGACTCTTTCTATAGGAGAGATAAAGATCAAGCTAAGCTAGTGCAGATTCATGTTTTATGTTGTTTGTTAATGCCCTCTGTTCAGTAATATTTGCATGTATCCATAAATTGTATTATTTCATTACTGCAGTAAGTGTTTTTGGGTTATTTGTTAAAAAAACATTCTACTACCATGTTCAGATGCAAACAGAAAAAGGTTATTTATGTCGTGAACTTGGAGTTCCAAAGAGTGGAGTCTCAAAAAGAAATTCTGAAAATGCCCACTAGCGGTGGGGTAACTGTCAAAACTTGGCTATTAATTGGGCAGATGTGGGATCTTTATAAATAAAACAGTTATTCTGTAACAAGAATAAAGCTCCGTGAAGTACAAAGGCAAAAATGTGTTGCCTAAATTATAAGGCAATCCAAAGCAAACCCAGATCCAAAACAAAAAACACAAGGTCAAAAAATCCAGAGTTGAAAATAAACAAAACACAGAGAAACACAGGAACTCACCCACAATGACCCCTCAGGAACTATGAAAGTCCCTCAGGATTTATAGGGCGATGATTGGCAGGTGGAACCAATTCCTGGGGGACCACCCACAAAACGCATGGAACATAAGCAAGGCCTGGTACACAATGTAGATAACAAACAAAACAAATATTAACATAAATAAATCATTCAAAAAATAAAAAATGGTTACAAAGCAAGGATTTAAATACCAGCCATGGGAGAATCCCTGGCTAAAATATGACAATTAAATGTGCATTTTTGCTAATTTATGTACTTATGGAAGGTGATACAGAGATTCCTCACACACACACACACACACACACACACAAACCACAATTGTAAAAAGCACCTTAGTAGCACTCTCTGGAGCAGCATTGTAAAGCCAGGCTTGTGCTGAAGGTACTCCATGTTGAGCAGGCTGTCATATCGAGGATGTGAGTCATTGGTCATGACTGGAAGCAGCTTGGCCAACATTCTTCTCTCTGCATGCGACTCCAGAGAGTGAAGAGCCACCCACATTGTTCAACTTGTTAAGTCTGCTTGAATCTCCCATTTACATGGTACTACCCCATAATCCACTGTATAACAAACTCACCTGAACCTCAGACTGGCAGAACGTATACAAAAATGTTAATGCCAAAGATCAGAGCCTCCCCATGGAAAATCGATCATCTCCGGCCCTGTCTTTTTATGGTTTCTGTGTTTGCAGCTTGGTTCAGTTTTCAGACTGATATAATCCTACTTATTTAAGTACCTGCTATATGGTGTCTGAATCTTGTGCCAAACATATGGGTTTGCTGGATTAGGTAGGACATCATAGATTTCCAGAACCAAGAACTTCATGCACTGGTGCCCTCTCTGCCAAATGTCAGACCACGAGATCTTCCATTTCATTGTGCTCTCCCACCTTGTCCATGGCTCCTGTTGTCTTAAGCGCACCATCTTCCCTCTGCACTCCTCTTATAGCCTACTTGCATCTGATCCTGTACAAGGTGGTCTCTTTCTTTGCTCTGGGCTGTATCATATTACCACATTGGGAAAATCCATCCACCCCTGCTTGTGAAGTTGCCACCATTCCCACTAGGGCCAAAAAGCAAAAGTTGTTAAGTCAGAAAAACACCTAACATTAGTTAGAAATTCATTTTCCTAACTAAAATTTCACAAGGATTGTGTTTATTTTCAGATGAGATCCAACACAAGGCTGAGGAGAACAGCATGCTGCCATTTTAAATAGAAAGAGCCTGGCAACTTCCACGTCGCACTTTAGGAACAGCTAATCGTATCACTTAAGTAAAGCAGTGGAATCCATAAAATGGTGGTTACCATTCAACAATGAGAATGTGAAATGGAATCCACAGATTAGCATAATATTTTAGAAGTAACCAGAAAACTACATTAAAAGTTTCCAAAAATGAGATGGAATTTAATGAGACCAAAATACAGATTAGTGACAAATATGACCAATCAACTTTAGAATTAGGGCTGACTTGAGAATTCCTGTCCAAGCGTACAGAGAGTTTTTAAAGACTTAGGCCCTACTTACTTAAGAGAATTTATCAATGCATACATAAAAGTGTACACATTCTTCTTCCTCTTTTGGCTGCTCCCGTTACGGGTCGCCACAGCAGATCATCTTCTTCCATATCTTCCTGTCCTCTGTATCTTGTTCTGTTACACCCATCATCTCCATGTCCTCTCTCACCACATCCATAAACTTTCTCTTAGGCCTTTCTCTTTTTGTCTTCCCTGGCAGCTCTATCCTTACCATCCTTCTCCCAATATACCCAGCATCTCTCCTCTGCACATGTCCAAACCAATGTAATCTCGCATCTCTGACTTTGTCTCCCAACCATCCAACTTGAGCTGACCCTCTAATGTCCTCATTTCTAATCCTGACCATCCTCGTCACACCCAATGCAAATCTTAACATCTTTAACTCTGCCACCTCCAGCTCTGTCTCCTGCTTTCTGGTCAGTGCCACCGTCTCCAACCCATATAACATAGCTGGTCTCACTACCATCCTGTAGACCTTCCCTAAAGGTGTGTACATTTCGGTCTATTAAAGGTTTGTGTAACAATTTTGTATCTTTGCACTTCAGTGGGCATGGATCTCATAAATTGTTTCATGTGAAATCATCAGCGCTTCTCTATTTAGTTGCTTGTCCGAGTTTGTGGAAAACCTCTCCAAACATTTCTCTTACTTGCCAGTTATGCTGAACTTCATGTAGTTAGGAAACGTGCTTTGTTTATTTAGCAACAGAGTGTTTGTTTTGTATCAACTTGAATTAATGTGTTTTATTATTTTTTTTGTTTTGTTTTTGAGTTATTATTTGTCACATGTTCATCAATTTTCTACAATGTCTGTAATTGTGTTCTGGAACTTTGTGTGACGTCCATTCCATGTGCTCCACAAGGGGCGGAGCCAACATGACATCACCACTCCTGAGACCTCCCTTTGGCTATTTAAGGCAGGAAACAAGGGGGTCGAGGAGCGGAGCATTGAGTTTGTTTATTTCTGTTACGTCCGTATACTGATGAGGATTAAGATAGACGTCTAGACAGAAAAGGGTCAACACTGGGACATGACACTGATCAACAGAAAAATACTCTTTAATGTGAAAGTGAAAACAGATCTCTGCAGAGTGCTCTAAATTAATTACAAAAATGCAAAATAATTAAACACAGGTCAGTGCTTAGTAGATGTACCTTTGGCAGCCATGACCGCCTGGAGTCTGTGTGCCCATGTCTGTCTCTATCAGCTTTGCACACCTCGACGTTGCCATTTTTTTCCCCATTTTTCTTTACAAAACTGCTCAGGCTCTGTCATATGTCATGCTGATTGTGTGTGAACAGCCATTGTCAAGTCCAGACACAGATAATCATTTGGATTGAGCTCTGGATTCTGACTCGGTCACTCCAGGACATTCAAATTGTTGTTTTGAAGCCATTCCTGTGGTGCTTTGGCCTTTTTGCTTGGGGCTTGTAGTCTTGCTGGAAAACAAATCCTCTCCCAAGGCGCAGATTAGGCTTTCGGCCAGAATTTCAGTGTATTCTGCTACATTCATTTTACCCGCACAATCCTTCCAGGGCCCTCTGCAGAGAAGCATCTCCAGAGTACAGTATAATGCTGCCAGCGCCATATGTCACAGTGGGGATGGTCATTTTTCGATAATGTACAAAAGGCATGGCATTTAGTCTGATGGTCAAAAAGCTCAATTTTGGACTCATCAGACCACAGAACGTTCTCCTAGCTGACTTCAGAGTCTCCCATATGTCGTCTGGCAAAGGTGCAATAAGCAATTTATTTTAACATTGCCATTTTATTATAAAGCTGGAACTGGTGAAGGACCAGGGCATGGTGGTTGTCTGCATAGCATCCCCAGTCTCTTGTAACTCCCTCAGCGTTCTCACAGCTCTCTTGGCGGCCTCCCTCACTTGTCTTCTTCTCACACAATCCCTCGCTTTTTGTGGATGGCCTTCTCTAGCACTGAGCCACACTCTTTCCGTTTCTTCACGACTGATTTAACTGAACTCCAAGGGACAATCGGTGACTTGGATATTTTCGTGTCCCCATCTGATGACTTGTGCTTTTCAATCTTCTTTTAATGGAGTTGCTTGGGGTGTTCTTTTGTCTTCATTGTTTTCAAAGATAATCTAGTAAATACTTGTCATTAATTATTTGTGTTTTATTTTGTCACGTGCATGCGCATAGGAGAAAGTTTAACGGCTTTGGTGATGGCAATTCTCCTCTGATCCAGAGGAAGGAGCTGTGTGACAATGGCCGCTTTTTTTCCTTCTTCTGCAGACAGGAAGATTGACAGCTCACCTCTTGTGATGTCACTTCTGGGCCCGCCTTTTCCTGCCCAATTACATCATAGCCAGAAAAACCGCCATCTTTGCTGGATGTCGAAAGAGACTCTCATCTGAAAAGACTTATTTTTTAATCAAACAGCTGTCACACATCCATCTTGGAGGACCCCCTCACAGGCTTAGTTGAGGTGCAGTTGAGAGTGGGATGCTGCTGTTTAACGCTGTCATCTCCTTCTATCCCCACAGTGTTCGAGAAGTCACCCAATGAGGGCATTTGACTCCACCACTCGCGGTCCAAATAAGATCCCGGGTGTCCCAGAAGGAGGTGCCATTACTGGCCAGAGCAACCCGCCGAATGGGAGCTGCTGTAGAACGACTGCCTTTGTTTTCTTCCTGAGACATTGGCGCTGAAAGGACAAACACAAACAGGCGTTATTTTTGCTAAACTTTATTTGATTTTGCTGTCCCCGGACAATAAAAGAGAGGGGTTGGCACCCCAAATGTTCCTCGCTATCTTCAGAACTATCATTATCAACACTTTGACCTTGTTTTGTCTCGTTCCTACAATATGTATAATTAATTTAGACCATTCTGCACAGATCTGTTTCCTCTTTACCATTTAAGGGTCTTTTTCCGTTGATCGGTGCCAAGAAAGCCAAAGTAAATCCACTGCGATTCAACGCTGTATAAAAATAAAATACAGTACCTTCCAAGGGGGTTGGTGGCCCACTGGATTTTCCAAGTCCTGGTGTGCACTTTGAGTTCCAAGTGTTCTTGTCCATAGATCTCCTCAATAATACTTAGTTAAAATGTAATTTATTTTTCAATGATAACATTCTCAAATGTTCTTTATTCAATTTGGGGTCATGTGGCACTGGGGCACTGGGGCCCATACCTGGTAGCAATGGGCACATGACAGGGGTCAGCCCAGTCCACCTAAATTATACAAGTGACAAATGCTTCATAAAGTCCACATCTGGTAACAACTACACGGAGTCGCTGAACAGGAGGAAGCCCCCCATATCAAGTAATTACAAACCTCCGACTTTAGCCATGTCATTTGCTTTGTAGTTGGCTTTTAAGTACATTCGATTTGCAACAGTCTGAAAATCTTTTAAAACAATTAAACAGTCTTCTTCTGTATTAGTAAAAATGACTTTTTTTTTTCACTTTTACTGGCTTTATAAAGTAGCAGGACTATTATGCCTAATGAGGCAGTGAGAAGAAGGCAACTCATTCGGTGTCACTAATGACTTCAGTCCCAGGAGTCTAATCAAAGATTTGTACATCTAATTGCTGTCAAGTCAGCTCTTGCCACCTGCCATTTCTGCCACACCTGGGCTCTCCATTTGGCCTGCAACTGATTCGAAATGAATCTATCATCATTTCAGAAGGCAAAGAAAATACAAACTGCCAGGCAACCCTTAATCTGTCTCTAACCAACTGAGCAAAGATCAAACACGCTGTGCACATACTGCAAAATATGCTGACGTCATTGGAACCTAATGCTCTTCTGTTAATATCTGACTCGATAACATCTCCTTCACTATTGCTGAAAACACTGCACTTTTTCTCAGAAAATAGAGAAGGACACCAGTCGCTGATTTTTCAGAGGTACAACTGCAAAATCAAAGGCAGAATGAAGAAGTCATTTCAGGCTGAAGCCTCCTATTAAGAAGACGGAGTGACACACAAGAGTCTAGCAGCTCACATTATGTAATCTTTCGGGACATAGCATAAATAGTGTGGTACATGCTTATGGAAAGTACTTACCTACACTTTCTACATCCATCCATCTGTTTATCAAACACACTTCCACATTTTATATTTTGACTTAGGGGTCCAAGTGCAGGGTCAGCCATTATATGGCGCCCCTGGAGCAATTTCCAGGTTAAGTGCCAATTTGTGAATTTACCCTTGGGATTAATAAAGTATCTATCTATCTATCTATCTATCTATCTATCTATGGGAATTGAACCAGCTACCTTTCACTTAAATCCAATTTTTCAGAATATGGTGCTATGATTGATTGTCATATTAATATTTTTGCATGTTTACTCATTTTTAATGGGTAATTCAATTCTGGCATTGATCTTTTGCTTGAATGACGTTTTTGATTATTTATACCATTTTAGCTTTCATACGTGCTGCCATTTTGAGCTGTGGTTGCAATGACAGTACTATGCATTTTTTTCATCTATACTAGCTGTCCTACCAATCTAAGACGAGTTGAAATCGAAGTAATTCATGTAGACCTCAATGTTAACATTTGCAGTGCACCATGCAATTCAGATGTTTCTGTCATAAGCCATTTGGTATGGGATTCGTAAAAGCAGCATTAATGTTTGCG
The DNA here is from genome assembly GCA_026402145.1 of Polypterus bichir lapradei. Classification (NCBI taxonomy): domain Eukaryota; kingdom Metazoa; phylum Chordata; class Cladistia; order Polypteriformes; family Polypteridae; genus Polypterus; species Polypterus bichir. The sequence goes on along the minus strand of JANRMT010062834.1, from coordinate 42,532,875 downwards.
ATGTGCCATCTGTTGGAATAACAGACAAATAGCAACCAGACAGACCCACTGACTCTTATCCTTTTACTAGATGTCCTACCTGTCCTACCTAAGATAGATTGAAATCTAAGTAGTCAATGTAGACCTCAATGTTACCGTTTGCAGTGCATCATGCAGTACACATGTCTCTGTTGTATGCCATTTGGTAGGGGATTCGTAAAAGCAGTGTTAATATTTGTGATGTGCCCTTTGTTAAAATAATAGATGTAATGCATTTTATTAGTAAAAATGTTTGTGATGCGCCATCTTTTGGGAATGACAGAGACATAGCAACCAGATAGACACACAGACTCCTATCATTTTAATAGCTGTGCTACCTGTCTAAGAAAGATTGAAGTCTAAGTAGTCAACATTAGGGAATCCATTCCCAGGCTCCTGATTACTGGGAGCCACCCAGGATTCCCAGACATTTTTCATTCCCGGAACTGCTGGAATTCCCAGGTGAACGGGAACGGCCAAGCCCGCATATATAGTGTGTAAAAGTGTAAAAATCGATATATAGTTATAATCGAGTTATAGTTGAAAATAATTAAGTGGCATGGTTTTTTGGCCCAAGGTGTAGTGTGTTGCTCATTAATTCATCCAACAACAGACCAGCAGCAGTCAGTCTCCCGGCTCCCACTAAGACTGAGCACAGTGGACTGGGAGGTGTCATGTTGTCATTATGGGGTGTTGTGTGTGGAATTCTGAGGAAAAAAATTAATTTATTCCATTTTGGAATAAGGCTGCAACATAACAAAATGTGGAAAATGTGATGCACTGTGAATACTTTCCGGATGCACTGTACTTCAGTGAAGGCAGAGCGTGCTTTCTCAGCGGCTGGCGTACTCTGCACGAAGGTGCGCTCTCGCCTGGACGACCGCATGCTGGACATGTTGTGCTTTCTAAGCTCTTATTAGTGTAACTAACTAGATACATGTACTTATATGACAGCATAAACTGCTTGTAGATAAGGTTAGTCTTTTATTGGTGTCAACATATTGCAGTAGTTTTATTAAAAATAAGTGTCGGTCGTTCTAAAACCGTTCACATGTGAGATGCCTGTGCACTGTGTCATCCCTGGGAGCCCGGGATTCCCGGGAATGACATGCCAGGTTCCCGAATTCCTAGGAATGGATTGCCCCGTCCTGGAATGGATTCCCTAGTCAACATAGACCTAAGTGATAATATTTGCAGTGCACCATGAAATGCATATGTCTCTGTTATAAGCGATTTAGTATGGGATTTGTACAAGCTGTGTTAATGTTTGTGATGCACTATCTGTTGGAATGACAGAGACATAGCAACCAGATGGACAAACAGAGATATGCACTGACTCTTATCCTTGTACTAGCTGTGGTACCAATCTAAGATGGGTTGAAATCGAAATAATCAGCGTAGTCATCATCATTAACATTTGCAGTGCACCATGCAATGAATATGTATCTGTTATATGCCTTCTGGTATTGGATTTGTAAAAGCAGTATTCATTTTTGTGATGCGCCATCTGTTAGAATGACAAATGTAATGCATTTTATTATTAAAAAGGTTTGTGATGTGCCATCTTTTGGGTATGACTGAGACATAGCAATCAGATTGATGCACAGACAGACACACAGACACTAACAACAAAAGAAGTTGCCGAAATAAAGTAAGCCTTCTAGAAGGCAGTAACGTCACCTTTTCAAGTGATACTGAGCTCCATTCTATGGTGCAGTCCGTTCACAACTGACTTCCTCCTTCCAGCAGCAGTGGGGCTTTAAAAGCGGGCAATTAGAAGGGGCGGAATCAGTTGCCATCATTGGGCATCCTCTCGGTGCTAGGGAGGGAAGAAAAGAGAAGGTTAGCGCAAATGCCAGGGTGGCTGTACCTACTTCAGATGAGCCCAGAGGGTTATCCACAGACGTGCATGCGTGACACGGAGATATATAAAATACTAAGTGTTTTCCAGCTGTCACGCACAAACTCACTGAAACCTGGACATTGAATCTTGATTTTGGCCTCTGACAGCTTATGCAATGATATGTGTAACACCACCCACAAACTGGATGTGCTGACTACCTCCTCTCTTGGCAAGCGGGGGTCAATGATGCATGACGTTCTTGACAGGAATACACTAGCGGTGCACAATCACAAACCATGGCTGACAGGAAAAGAGCAGATGCAAAAGTGACCTTGGCTAAGACATCTTCTGTCGCCACGCTGGTTGTCCACAGTCTAACACTACGACCGCTACACAAAACCTCAAGCCATGGAAAAGAATAAGAGCCACAAGCTCAGCACAGCTTCAAGCCAAAGAGCTGAGACATTTCACTGACAAAGAACAAATGATGAGATGACGAGACACTGCAGCACATACCAAAGTGAGAAGTCAGCCCCTCCGTAATAAGAAAGTGCAGAAATTGACACAGTGACATGACAGACTGAATCACGCCACCGAACCAGTGGTCCACCTGTTTTCTAGTTTGTAATAAATGTAACTTTTCACTTTGTTATTCTGGGATGTTCATTGTTGCTTAATGTGGGGAAAAAATGACTTTGAATGATTTTAGCACAAGGCTGCAGTATAAAAAAATATGAAAAAGTAAAGGGGTCTGCATAATTTCTGGAATCCACCGTATATGGAAAACCCCAGGGCATCATGGGAAAGCTAATTTTGTACTGGTCTTCTTCTGGTCTCACAGCCTACAATACATTAATCAGGAACACAAAGTATCGCTCAGCATAGTTGTAAGGATGCCATGGCAGAAATGTTCCTCTGTGATGCCAAGTTCATGATCCAAGGAGAGAGTGTGAAACTCCCAGGTACTGTAAATAAAAATAAGAGCAGGTTCACAGTGTGATCGCAGTCCTGGCTTTTCAATTTTATTGGTTTCCATAAAGTATGATTTGCTGCTACGGTAAATCATTATCTCTAAGCGGTCATATCAGGGTCGATTCAGCGTGTCTCATAATGCGTCTTCATTCCTCTTCAGTACCCATGGCTCTGAGCAGGAGTCGATACAATACGTCTCACTTATTGTCTTCTGCATTGTTCTGTTTTTGCAGTTATGGGGGTGGTCAGGGCATTGGACTGCCAGGCTTAGGGATGTTGTTTTATTAAATAATAATAATAATAATACATTTTATTTATTAGCCGCATTTCTTAGCACTCAGGGTCACCTTACAATAAAATTAAACAACATTAGTTAAATAAAAACAAGACAATGATAAATCACAAAGCAATAATTAGCAAACAAACAAAGATAACAGGCAGTAACAGTGTAGAATTCTCAATTGGTATGCCAGTTTGAAGGGCAGTTTTAAACTGTTATTGAATCGAGCTGACAAATATGAGAGGTAAGAGAATTCCCGAGTTGAGGAGCACTACGAGAGACGCTCGAGCTCCCATAGAACAGAGTTTGACGTGTGGTACAGAAAGCAGATCTGCAGATGAGGATCTGAGTGAGCGAGAGGAGTGTAAATCTGTAGGAGATCAGTGATACGGTGGCCAGGTGCAGGAATGACAGCTCAGGATGCAGCCAGAAAATTTTGAGGCTTTAACCGGGTCGTCCCTTTTATTGTCCAGATGTAGCAAACTAAATGGAAATAAACTGAAACAATGGTCCTTGGCGTGTGTCCCTACAGTGGGAATCTCAAAAGAAAGGCAAATTTAGCAGACGCTCTGTCCGGCGAGTTGCCTCCTTCCAGGACGCCTGGGGTTTTATGGTGGCTGGAGAGGAAGGGGCAGGGCTAAATGCCCTCACTGGGTGGTTTCTCGGCACTTATGTGAATTAAAGGAGATGACAAGGTTAGCGGCAGCACCCCTTCTCATCTCGGGGTGTTATTACATACCTTGACTGAGCCTGCGAGGAGGTTGACAATATAAAATGTACTTTCTGTATCGAGGATGGTGTTTTTTTTGGTGTCCTATAATAAAGATTTCTTAGGCTCTATACACAGTCTTCTTCTATATGTTAATCAAAAAATGTTATTGATTTGCATTATTGAAATTGTAGCCCTACTTTAAAATATTTTAATTTCTTCTAATGTAAATTTGTTAAGTGTAAAAAGAGAAAATTACTTAAAAACTAGGGGGCTTTGCCCCCTGCTCACTTCACTCGCCAACCCCCTGGCCTGCGCTACTTACTGCTTACTTTGCTGTTCTGCTGCTCACATATGTGGATGTGAATGTACAATTTAAACAGATTTTAATTTTCATGTGAAGTGTTACATTTGCATCCACGCAACGTATAACTGCCTGTGATTGAATTTAATTTCTTTCTCTCTATTAAATAAAATGACTTTTTCAAATGTTTGTTTTTGCAAAAGCTATTCTAACGGGAAACTGTTAACGTTTTAATACGAATGGCATATCGAGATCTCCTTTGTTGTGTACTGTTATCCGCAGCAGGTGTACTACATTACCTTTCTTGGATACATCCTTCTTTCTACACTAATTCATGGAGACCAGACGGTGTTAATGGTTGTAGTTATTCTTAGAGATATTGTAAGTTGATGTTTTCACCTTCCACACGATCACCACCAACTGTTTCAGGATAGTCTATTGATACGCATTTAACCAATTTGCCATGTAACCGATCAACATTTTTGACGTTAATTCATTTGACTTCCTCGTTTCTCGGTGCTAGGATTGCCCGTGTACCCTTCGTGATGAAATTCATCAATAAGATTTGAACATAATACGTCTTCTTTAATTGGGAAATGAAAGTGAGGAAAACATAAAACATTTTAAGAGCTGAGAGTGCAGGAACTGTGTCTGACAAAAGCATTCACACGAATGAGAGGTGAGAGGACCGTGGTCTTGTTTGAAAATGGTTGAAAGTAGGGCGTGACTTGAAAGAATCTAATGGCAAAAATCACCGTCTCGTGGGACTTGCTTCCAAAGGATGTAAGTACGATGTGACTTGAAAGCATTTCATGTTTAAAGTCTCCGTCTCGCAGGACTTCATTCCAAAAAATCTCTTCAAAAGATCACATCTTGTCGCAGGATAAAAAATCTCGCCTCCCAAGATTTTTTTATTATAATAGAGAGATATGTTTGACAACTTTTTGTTGGTGCTTGGATGGAGTATTATTGGTGTGTAATGGTTTCCTGTTATAATGTATACATATACAAGTATATGTCCTGTTGTAATGTTGTCTCGTACAGTATGTGCCTTTCAAACATAAAATAATGCATTCTACTTGAACGTTCAAGATTCATTTATTTCTGTTTCCTTCAAATCAATGCAGATGCGCCACCACTTCTATTCATGACCTCTAACCTTTTGAGAAAATACTTCACGAGCACATTGCAAAACAAAAAAGAAGCACTAGCCCTCAAAATAAATAGCTATTCGACATTTCTGATAGGACTTAACAGTCGAAATGCACAGGTCTGCTCTGAGTGAAGAAAAGCAAGAAAATCTTCCATCGCGGTCGGGTCTGTGATATCATAGCTTTGGGCGTCTAATCCTCGGAGAGCCTTTGGAGGGTTTAATTAATAGCGCACTCTCGCAGTAATTCCAGTGTTGAATAATAAGCCCTTCTCAAGATTGTTCCTGGGAATTCTATCTGGCTTGAAACACAGAAGAGCTTGCAGCAGTTAATAAGAAAGCAGTTACATAAGATTTCAAGGAAAGGATGAAGTCATCTTTTGATGAGTCCATTTTAAATATCTGTTGGCACATTTGTCATGCCATTTTAAATGAAAGTGCGTTTAGAGGAACATACATTAGAGATATATTTTAGCACTTAAAGGATTATCATATTGCTAACTCCTGGGATTTTTTACTTTGTCTCTAAACTTTCACCCACAACTGTGAATATGAGGTCTGCTCTAGTTTTGTCATCGACATGGCCAAGGATTTATATTGATTTTTTAACCCTGCAGAACAGATTGCTATCTGCTACCAGTCAAACTTACTGATAGATGAAGGAACATATTTAAAACTACAGAACTGGGAAAGGAATTGGAAACCTGCAGTTTTTAAGATGTCTCACATATAACAGAAGAGCATGCACTGATACAGCGCATTGCTGCACCCACCACATGACAAACCAACTCAGGATCCCAGATTAGGACCCAAGTGCAGCCATGCGACGGGTGACACCTCAGTACCACACTAGTTCAGATGGAGTGGAACCAGTGGGAGGTTTTTTATGGTGGCTGGAGTGCCAATTCTGCCACCAACCCCCCAGGTTTTTCCCTGTAGGTTGGAGGTCCTACATGCAGGGCTTGATTCAGATTAACATCATACCCAGGATAGAGCAACTGCAGGTTAAGGGCCTTGCTCAAGAGCCCAACAGAGCAGAGTCCCTTTTGGCATTCACGGGATTCGAACTGGCAACCTTCTGATTGCCAGTGCAGATCCCTAGCCTCAGAGCCATCACTCCACCCATACACACACTCTCACATATAACAGTAAGCGTTTATTGCACACTCAATGTATTGTGAGCCCTGACTTCTACGAGGGTGCAGAGGGTGCCAGAAGATTTGCGCTACGCTTGTAAAATGAGGGAAGGATGGAATCAGAACAACACCTAAGCCCTACAGTATTTTTCACCCCAACACCTGAATATAGAATGTCCAAGTAGATTAACTATATCAAGCAACAAATATGTACTGCTCAAAAAATTAAAGGAACACTTTTTAATCCGAGTATAGAATCAAGTCAATGTAACTTGTGGGCTATTGATCTGGTCAGTTAAGTAGCAGAGGGGGGGTTGTTAATCAGTTTCAGCTGCTTTGGTGTTCATGAATAGTCAGTTTCACTACTGGTAGCATGAGGTGATACCTGGACCCTACAGAGGTGGCACAGGTAGTCCAACTTCTCCAGGATGGCACATCAATACGTGCCTTTCATTGCCAGAAAGTTTGCTGTGTCTCCCAGCAGGGCCGTAGAAGGTCCTTAACCCATCAGCATGACTGGTATCTGCACCTTTGGGCAAGGAGGAACAGGATGAGCACTGCCAGAGCCTACAAAATGACCTCCAGCAGGCCACTGGTGTGATTGTCTCTGACCAAACAATCTGAAATAGACTTCATAAGGGTGGCATGAGGGCCCGAAGTCTTCTAGTGGGCCCTGTGCTCACTACCCGGCACCGTGGAGCTCAATTGGAATTTGCCACAGAATACCAGAATTGGCAGGTCCACCACTGGCGAGCACTTTCACACATGAGAGCAGGTTCACCCTGAGCATATGTGAAAGACATGAAAGGGTCTGGAGAAGCTGTGGAGAACGTTATGCTGCCTGTAACATCGTTCAGCATGACTGGTTAGGTGGTGGGTCAGTGATGGTCTGGAGAGGCATATTCATGGAGGGACGCACAGAACTCTACAGGCTAGACAACGGCACCTTGACTGCCATTAAGTATCAGGATGAAATCCTTGGACCCATTGTCAGACCCTATGATGGTTCAGAGGGTTCTGGGTTCCTCCTGGTCTCATGTGGCGAGAGTATGCAGGCAGTTCCTTGGAGGATGAAGGAATTGATACCATTGACTGGCTCCCACACCCACTCACCTGACCTCAATCCCATAGAACACCTCTGGGTGTGACATTATGTTTCGGTCCATCCAACGCTCATACTGTCCTGGAGCTCAGTGATGCCCTGGTCCAGATCTGGGAGGAGATCCCCCAGGATACTATCTGTCATCTCATTAGGAGCATAAACCCCCCTTCCCCCCCACCCGACGTTGTCAGGCATGCATACGAGCACGTGGGGGCACACAAACTACTGAGTATGATTTAGAGTTGCTGCAATGACATTTCTGCAAAATGGACTAGCCTGCCTGCAGCATCATTTTTTCACTTTGATTTTCAGGGTGTTTTTGAATTTAGCCCTCTGTAGGTTGATAATTTTCATTTCCATTAAACGATGTGGCATCCTTTCTTTCCTAAATTGTGGCAGATTGCTGGGGTTCTTACCTGGCCAGGATGCCTGGAAGGACCGGAAGGAGGCGTTAATAGCTTCTGGGTCATGAGGGGACAACCAAGATGGTGGAGGAACCTGCCAGGGACGCCCGTAGTGCTTCCGGTGCAAAGGGCAGCACTTCCGCCACACCAGGAAGTGCTGCCGGAAGGACATCATTAGCCACCTGGAGCACATCCGGGCAGGAATAAAAGGGACTGCCTTCCTACAGTCGAGGAGCTTGAGTCGGGAGTGGGAGCAGGACGAAGCTCCCAGGAGGAGACAGGCGGCCGAGGACTGAGGAAGAAAAGAGAATTATTGTGGTGATTAATAGATGTGTGCATTGTGTGGTGTTCGGGACTTTAATCCTGTGTTTATTGATGCAAAATAAATGTGTGTGTTTTATAAAGATGTGGTTTCTGACTGGTGATGTCCGGGCAAGCCTCACAAAATATATATATATATGTATAGTCTTAGGTGTGAATCACAGTCTGATTGTTTGGGTGGTTACCTGCCAGGTAAGGCTTGTGGTTGGTCAGCCAGTCGACAAACATCTGCTACCTTCTGTTGTCCGAGGTGTCATGTACTCTTATTTGGCAGATACTGTATAACATATATATTGTCACACACGTGTGCATGGGAGCAGGCCACAGGGACCAAAAGAAGGGAATTCCATGCCCATTCGGGGGGTGGCGGGGTGCACTGAACCCTCTTATTTTGTCCCTGCAGACCAGACACGGGAAATTCTGAGTACAAAGACGTCACCTCCAGCCCGGCCCCGAGGACGACATAATTTCCTGTCCCGGCTACAAGGATGACATCATTTCCTTAAACCTCCCTATAAAACCCGACTTCCTTCCTCCGTTGAGTAGTTCTGTTTCAGGCTCACTTCTGTACACTATTGTGGTGAAAAACTTTGCCTTTTTTGCAGCCAAGGTCAAGTACATGGGTGGCTGCCCCAATCCTTTGTTTTGTGTCGAGGGTCATCACTCAGAATATATATATATATATTGTGGAGCCGACCCGGACACAGACAGGCGGACATGTTGTTAAATACCACCACACGTTTATTTACAGAATTATTTACAATTAATTGGTCACTCAGACCCAGTTCAATAAGTGCACAAACCCCAAAACACACAGTCCTGGCCACAAATGCCTTCTCTTCGGGCCGCCTCCACACTCTCCTCGTGCTTCGTCCTTCCTCCTCCCGACTCCAGCACCGAATGAAGGGAGACGGCCCCTTTTATACAGGACCCGGATGAGCCCCAGGTGTTCCCGGCATTCCTCCTCTAGCCACGCCCTAGCGTGGCGGAAGTGCCGGCTGTCCTCCCAGCAGCTCTCCAGGTATCATCCAAAGTCTTCCCCCCAGCACTTCCTGGTGTGGCGAAAGTGCTGGGGCAACAGGTCCCCAAGGCATCGGGGCGCCTCCTGGCGGTGACCACGGGCCCCCACAGGGTAGGGCTTCCATGCCCTCGACCCGTGGCCCCCAGAACAACCCTAAAGGCAGCTCCCACGTGATCCAGGGCGGGCTCAGACCCACATCCGGTCCCTCATGGCGTCCTGGCCGGGTCATGGCCCCTGGCATCCCTGACAATATATATATATATATATATATATATATACTAGAGGGCTATGCCCCCTGTTCGCTTCGCACGCCCACTGCCAGGTTTGGTTTACCGGATATACAATTTAAAGATATTGTTATTTTCATGGGAATTGTTACATTTGCTTTATTTTCACTTTTACTTTAAAACTTTTGTAAAAACAATACTTATCCTTTATTTCCGGCCCTGGGCGTGGTTACATCTTTTTCTAACAGGACGTATAACGCTGCTCGCGTTGTGAAGGGGGTGCAGCTGAACGCATGCTAAGGAGTTGCCGTCGGATCATCTTTTGTCTTTCTGCTGCTGGCGAGCTGCCTGTTCTGCTTGTTACGCTGCCCGATCATTTCAAAGCCTGTACAGCAGCTGTCCTTTTGCTAATTCGTGTCTCTGCCGCTCGCATTGTAAAGGGGGGGGGTCAAGTGGTTAGGGAGGCTGAAGGCACACTAAGGAGAAGCAGTCGGATCATCTGCTGGCTTTCTGCTTGTCACTTGTCGTTGTTTCAAGAGCTGGGAGCAAGTTAAAGTGTCTCTCGCGGGACTTCCAATTGTCTTCTGAGAAGATCACGTCTCGTCTCCCTAGTCTCCCTCCCCAAGATTTTTCTTTATAATAGAGAGATATATAGTGGAGGACACCCCTATAATGGAAGGTCTGGAGGAGAGAGCATATCCAGACCATTACCTCTCACGGAGCACTAGAGGGCAGCCCCCCTGGAATGAAGCAGTGCCATGAGTTTGAAGCATGGAAGCTCAACCCTGCTGGGGCCCATGGCCTCCACCAGGGGGTTCCAGTAGGGTGAACTGCTGAGCCCTAGTTTGCAGCACTTCTGCCATACCGGGAAGTGCTGCCAGAATTAGGTCAATGAGCACCTGAAGCACCTCTGGGTACTTTATAAAAGGAGCCAGCGACCACTACTCCAAGAGCTAGAGTCGGGAGGAAGCAGACAAAGCTTGAAGGAGGGGTGAAGGGGAAAGAAAGTGAGTGAAAGAAGAGGGAGAGAGAAAAGGACTTGGAACCGTACACTTTGGTGATCTGTACTGTGCTGCCCCCCCGGGGAGCAAAGAAAAGTGCTTCCTCAGTCTTGAAGAGAAGTGTGTTGTGTGCTGTGTCTCTGCCTGTCTGTGTCGGGTTAGGGTGGCTGTATGCGGTGGTCCACAATAGTGACCTTTAAGAATCTTAGATCAGGAGACTTTTCAGGGTAAGTGTAAAAGCTGAGGGGCTCTTTCTGCTCTTCTGCTTTTCTACCTAAAAATTATATTTTTGAATATGTGACTTACTCCATGTAGTGAGTAGTGATAACAAGAAAAAAATGTAATGTCATGTTTTCATGGAGAACAGACATAACAACATTTCTGATAGAAAAGGAGTCAATGGTGGCCAAATGCTGAACAACGACAACATTATAAAAAGGTCTATGAAAAAATGTCATGTTACTGGTGCTGCATCCACATGTTCTATTTAAACTTCATTGTTTCCATAGTCGATCCTTTGAGTTTTGAGGAGCTGGACAAAGAAAAATGAGTGTGATTTCAAAGAGTTTATTAAAAATTCTTGTGCTCACAGTCAGGCATGATAGGCTTGTCATGTCTGTGGCACACGCTGTTGAGGGAGGCTGGTGTGCCCAGCACAGTGACAACTCAAAGTGAGTCTGTCTGGCATGAGTGACAATCCTGTAATTCTCTGATGGCCCATTCAGGTGCATGAAGTGCTGTTAGAAGAGGCTCAGATGTTAAAACGTGTGTTCAGAAAATGAATGGTTCAAAGTGGAGCTGTGTAGTGCCAAATACAATATGCTCCACTATTTCAAACATTAGAGATTATGCCAGCATTTGGTTACCTGGAGTGGTGAATGGAATGCTTGCTAAAGTTTCCGGCATACATCTAATAACTCATTTATGGCTGAGACAGATTTCAGACTTTGGTCCTTGCCTTCTTCTTATTGAAACACTGTGCATTATTGTGCAAGTTTCCACGGCCTATTATTATCTTTTAGAAAATTTAAAACAACAAGCAATTACGCTGTGATATATTTTCTGCGAGTGTGCTATTATTTGTTGTTTATGAAAATCTATAAAAAAAAAAAAAATCAGTAATGAAATGGTTTAAAGATATCTCTGTACGCGGAATGTGCTCTTTAAACAATTATCATCTGCTATCCAGAATGTTCTGACCGCTGAACATTCAATTCTCTGTAGCTAAATAACCCAATTATACGATGGTGAAACATCACAAGTACTGTGGTCGATGTGTTGCTGAGAGGGTTAGGGTCAACCCAAAGAAGCATGGGAGATCAAAATAAGCTGAAAGAAAATGAAAACAAAATAACCAGTGAGAGGAATAAGAACAAGAAGCCCAAAAGGTAGCCCAGTAGGGTACAAATATTTTCTGCATTGAACACTAAACAGATAAATGCAGGATACACAAAGCATTAAACAGAATAAAAGACAATACACCACAGTAAAACACTAAACTCAATACTAAAAGAAAAGCCTGAACAAATAACATCATTTGTGACATAACACACACAGAGACACAGATTAGCGTCTACATCATTTGTGACATAACACACACAGAGACACAGATTAGCGTCTTGAGTGTCTGGACAGAGAGGTCAACTGACAGAAATGTCAGAATGAGTCAGAGTCTTGAGGCAGCAAGCAACACTCTGTGGGAGGTGGAAGGAGAGAATTTACATTTGTGTATTGTAGTGAGTGATTCTGTAAGGAAGGTTCTTTGGCATTATTGTGTGTGTGGTTTTGGGCTCAGTGGCATCCCCTTTTAGTTACTGTAGAATTGCACACCCTACCAGAAATATATCTCTCTACCATAAAAATAAATCTTGCGACTTTTTTCCTGCGACAAGACGTGATCTTTTGAAGAGAGACATAGAGACACTTTTATGTCCCGCAAGACGGACAAGTCACGTCATACTTACAATCTTTGCAAGCAAGTCCCATGATACACATGCGGAGCAGGTTAGAGATAATGGAAGTAGGAAAATTTGAAAGTCTCAAAAAATGAGAGTAAAGATTGCATTAGTGTAAACAAATGGAAAATATTACTCAGTGAAATAATGGAACACCGAAAAGAGATCGAATATTCAGGTACTGTACAACCTATTAATACTAGAATTACCAAAGCCTACGAAAAAACTCGTAAATCCATCCCACCTTAAATTCATTCGCACCTCTCCGTCAGCATCTTTTGTCTTGTAAATGTGTCGATAAGCAGTAAGCAGCCTGCTATCACATCCCCCCAATGCTGCACAAGGTTTTCTCAGCTCAAGTCTGTTTACCTGCGTGTCAGGTGCTTATAGTTGTATAGACTAGAGTAAATACTATATCATTATTTGGAACACTTGCATTTCATGTGTGTTCCGCGTCTACAACAATCTATGTAAACACATTGTTAAAACAGAAACGTTTTTCATGTTTTAGTAATAATTGACAAAATGTAGACATGAAGTGTATAATGTGTGAAGCCTGAAGTCCGAATATGAAATAAATACTTTCACAAAAGGTACAAGTATAACAAAGCAAGTGCGCTTTTATTCAAGAATATAACTGCAGAAAAAGAACCCGTGTTAGGGTACGACATTGACACATCTTTAACACAACTTCTTTGGTGGTGTAATGGTAAGAACTGCTGACTGGTAATCAAAAGGTTACGAGTTCGATCCTGCACAACTCTGTTTTGAGAAGTGAACTGCTCTTACTCTTACTATTTTATAATAAAAACATACATTTGATTTGAGTCTGTAACAGCTGGTGTGCATGTATGGTACTTGTAAAGGTTAGTGTTGTTTTTTTAATTCAGTTTTATTCTCCCAGTTACGTGCACACTCCCCCCGATCTGACACTGCTGTTTTCACATAAAGGCACGCTATGGCAGAGGTGAACTCAGATGATACTTGCTGCTTTTTGACACATTTAAAAGACAAAAGACGCTGACAGAGAGGTGCAAAGGGATTTAAGGTGGGACGGATTTACAAGTTTTTTCGTAGGGTTTGGTAATTCTAGTGTTTAACGTTCAAAACACCGCATGAGATTCAGATCACGTGGCAGCAATCTAGCAGCTGATTGAGCAAAGAGGAGGTAAAAAAACAACTGTTATTTGTTTCCCATTGTATCACCGTTTAACAGGGGGTTTCGTTCTTGGGGTGCGTTCAGCACTAATCTTCACAACAACGCATAGTGCTGGCAGAGGGGGGAAAGGGGTTGGTGAGCAAAGCGAGTCCAATATAAAATAAACATAACATTACATTGATTTGAGAAGATTGGAAATCAGGAAGAGACAGATGAATCAGAGACCGTGTCCAACCGTAGTGACTGCAGTAAGGAAGAAACTTTTTATATGTCGAGGAGATCTTTCCGTCAGTGACCGCTAATGTTTCCTCAATGGTAATAACTGAAAGAAATGGTTGCCCAGGTGAGTGTAGTCTTTAATTATATTTCCGTCTCGTTTCCTGACCCATGATACATACAGGACCTCAGTGGAGTCGGGTTTCAGGCCTGCAGTCTTTTCTGCTGTCCAAATAAGATGCTGCAGTTTGTTTCGAGTGAGTGGATACATTGCCATTCCTGACTGGTATGGAGACAGTGAGGATGTTTTCACTAACAGCTCGATAAACTGTACCAGCACAGATTGGGACTTGTTAAACTTAACAGAGAAAAATCATCTGCTGCTGAGCTTTTACATAAAGCCACATATGCTTTCATTGTTCAGATTGGGAACGATACAGTAGTTGTACCAAGAAATTTAAGCAGTTCTACCCTGTTGACAGTGACATCGTTAATAACTAGGGTGTAGGAGGAGAGGAGTGTTTCCTAAAATTCATTTCATTCTTACTGTTTTCTAGGAATTGAAATTAAGATTGTTAAGGTCGAACCAGTGGACAGGCCGATCCACCTCCCTCCATTACGGCACCTCATCCCAGTCTGTGATCGGGCCAGTCAGGGTAGTGTCATCAGCAGACTTTATGAGTTTAACAGATGGGTCACTGGATAGAGGGGAAAAGGTGAAGAGAAAAGTCATTAATAGCACGCTGGTCAGGCCTCATCTGGAGTACTGAGTGCAGTTTTGGTGTCCAGGCTACAAAAAGGACATAGCAGCACTAGAGAAAGTCCAGAGAAGAGCAACTAGGCTGAGTCCAGGATGGATGATTTATGAGTGATAGGGAAACACTGAAGGAGATGAGCCTTGGAGATTAAGAGGAGACACGACTGAAGTGTTTAAAATTATGAAAGGAATTAGTAAAGTGGATTCCAGTTATTTGTACTTTAAAATGAGTTGAACAAGAACACGGGGGCACAGCTGGAAACTTGTTCAGGGTAAATTTTACACAAATGTTCTGATGTTTTTCTTCCTACAGAGGACTGTAGACTTGGAATAATTATAATGGGCAGGTAAGTATCCTTGTTCAGTCCTGGCCAGTCTCTGCATGCTGCCCACTACACTCCAGGCCAGTATAATGGAAGAACGAGTAAAGAGTACTTATTCAAGGTATTTTCTTCCCCACAGCACTAGGTGGGAGTGTTCCCTGGGTTATGGTACCTCTACAGATACCCACAGGGAATGTTGGGAACTCTGGTCCCATGGAACAGCCAGGGGGAGCTGAAGGGATTGACGGTCCCTGATTTATGGGGCTCCAGCCATACCCAAAAGTCCTGCTGACTGACGGTCTAGGAACACCAGAAGTATTCCCAGGTTCTGTATAAAGGGAGCTTCAGTACAGGGAGCAGGAGTCGGGTGAAAGTGGTTGAAGCTTGCCTGGAGGAGTGGAGAGAGAGAGAAGGAAAAAGAGACTGAACAAGTGTAGCGTGTTGGTTTGTGCCTTCTTGCAACCTTTGTAGACGGCAGAAATATGAGATTAAACCTTTTATTTAAACTGGGACTTGTGTCTGTGCGACACAAACTGGAGTTTGGGGTCCTGCATCGCCCCCAGTGGTCAGAGGAGGAATTAAATCGATAGAACTAGATAGATAGATAGATAGATAGATAGATAGATAGATAGATAGATAGATACTTTATTAATCCCAAGGGGAAATTCACAATTCACTATTGAGTTCGTTAGGCTGAATGGCCTGTTCTCATCACAATTGTTCTAATACAAGATATCTAATTTGGAGCCTCAGCTCAATGCATTCAAGGGTTGTCATTTCTACATAGTGAGACCAAAATGTATGCAAATCCCCTTCAATGAAAGTCTGCTGTGTGCACTTTAATCACAATGTCTGAATTGCTTGATTTGTAATTTTAAACTGTGGAGCAGACGGGGTAAATCAAGGCAAAGTGTGTCTTTGTCCCAAACATTATGGTGAGCCCTGAATATGCTCTGATGACCAGAGGGATGTGCCTGCTTCAGATTTAGCAATTAGAGATCTGCTCTGGGATATCACAGCGATCTCATGACTGTGCCGTTATTTTTAATTTTTTTTATTTAGAACATTTGATGTTGATATTTCTTTGCCATCAGCTGTGTTACAACTGTCTCGAGCGTGAATGCATGTGCTATTTGTTTTTCTTTTCCTTTTTCTTTGCTGTGGTTCTTCTTCCATGCTGGTCTGTGGATTTCACACACGTGTGTGGGCCATTTTGAAGTGGTCTTTTTTATGTGCGCTTTCAGACTACACATGTCAGATAGCTTATTTTGGTTTGTGCCTTCTCAGTCTAGCCTTTTTTACTACAGAAGTGGACATTTCTTTATAAAGTATTATGTGTGAACAGACGTTTTTCTGTGCTTCTTTAATGTTTCTCTATTTTATACATAAATATATCCAATAAAATAACAAAAACTTATTTAGCACCTAGTCAAGTAGGTACATTAAAACTACAGTTAAATAAATGACTTACAAGTGAAATACATATTAATATTATAAAACTTTTTTTTTTGGGGGGGGGTGGTTTGTACACAGAATATAATATTGGTGACATTTTCCTTTTTGATGTGTTTTGTGAAGCGGTGCCCATCTGTAAAGTGGCTGCCAGGGGTAAATACACTATAATACTGACACTGGGCAGGACAAGGTCTGGAACCAAGTGATGGGAGCCGAGGGGTATACTGATAGCAGGAGAGATCCTGCATATGCCATTATGGAAAGACAGGGGGTGCTTTGGCCTGGGAAGCACCGTATCTGTGCCGGGTCCTCGGTTAATCAGACAAAATGCTCCAACTAACGTTAATGGGAATAAGAAGAAATGTCAAAACCAGCTCAACTGCGTGACCTGTAACGTCTTACCTCTTTCACTATCCATATTGTACCCCGCGTTTTCAACACTATGGGCCCCTAATGACAGGCTGCTTGCTGACTTGGGCTGCCTTTGCTTTAATTCCATTACATTAGCTTAGTTTGCCACCAATAGCATCCTGACGTGACTTTAAGGGACTGCAGTTACACAAAAAATGACATTCTAAACCTCTCGATGATGCGATTAACAGTAAGACAGAGACACTTGATTAATACTTTCACTTCTAAATTACGCTTATTTACATCCAAACCAATTGAAACAAATATTAAGGGAAACAAAGCATTGCATGTCCTGGGTGGGCTCACACAGTCCACCATTCATGCGGTTATGACTGACATTCTTAATGAAATTTTTTGGGTTCTCCTTAAGATTTAAAGTTACATTAGTAATGTTTTCTGGGGTTTCTTATCCAGAGAGTCCATTTCTGACATCTGTTCTTATTAATTTTTTCTCTAAAACTCACAATTGTTTCTAGTTTGTTAATCTTTATATTAAAGTGCTGATTATTCAGTTTCTATATGTTAATGTGTATTCTTCTATATTACATGAGTTTTGTTGGTGGTCCCATATAAGGTGGGCTTACCTGCCCATCACTGCATGAGGCTGCTCTCAACCCTGTAAAAGGTTGAGGAAAACCCAGAGTCCCTTGCGGTTCATTGTGAATGCGTTCATGGTGTGGCAAGTTCTCTTGAGTTTTATATTATTTTTTTATATTTTTTTATTTTATATTTTATTTTTATTTTATTTTATTTTGAATCATTGTTCTGTTTTTTGACTTTTCCTTGTAGATTTTGTATCTGGACATTGTTTGCCTCTGCTTTGCCTATTTTGAAGGCATTGTCTTCTGTGCCTTTGTGCTCCTCTAACCTTATTGTTGTTTCACAGATCTATTGTTAAAATAAATCTTTTTGATGGTACTGCAAAAATGCATCAATTACCCATTTACTCTTAAGAAAGGCTTCCTCTGGTGTCATAAGTAAAGTGTTTTCTTCACGTATGCAATGTGACCTACTAAAATAATTTCGCTTTGAAATGGTCAGAGACACATTTCTCTTGATATTATAAAACCTGGGAATCCTTCATATTAACAAGCAATTGTACCAGCATATCAAAGGGTCTTCTGGCTCGTTTATACTTCATGCTCAGAATGAGTATGTGCACGCATTCCCAGCATTCATTTGACGCGTCCTTTGAGCAGGTCCTCAGAAATCAATGCAACGCGTATGCGAGTTGCAGTACCAGAAAAAAGTGGGGTTGGGGCGGCAGGGGTGCAGTGTGATAAAAATTGGAATGTGACGTCAGAGTCTCTGTTTACTATCTACATGTGACAGAAAGCCTATATGTGGATCCTACGGGATCGATGTGCGTGCTTCGATGTTTAATGAATGGTTCGATGTGGTGAAGCAAAATGTTGACATACAAATGCTTTCTTGGTGCTTTCATATTCAAGCATCGCATATTCCCGAGCGTAATGACACAATACATTTTAAAAGTCTCACATACAATCTTCTGTGTTGTCTTTTTTTTCTGGGGCTTACTCCTGACCTGACAGCAGCGGCAAACAGCAATTGATCACCACAAAGAACTCAATAAATTTATGATATTCCAACTCTGAGCACATTTAGAATCCTTCAATTTATACCTGATGTCACTTTCATGATGAAATGCATTAAAGTATGTATGTTACATTTTACAGATAAATTGTTAATTTCGTTTAAATAATGAATACTGTTAATAATTACACACATGGGGGTGACACGGTGGCGGAGCGGTAGCACTGCTGTCTCGCAGGGAGTCACGTCCATGATGTTCCCTGCCTGAAGTTTCCATTTTTTCCTGCTGGGTTTCCACAGAGTGCTCAGTTTTCCTTCCAAAGACATGAAGGTTTGATGACATTAAAATGACGCCAGTATGTGTAGGTGAGTGTTTGTATTCACCGTGCGACAAGCTGATGCCCCATCCAGGGATTGTTTCTGCCTTGTGCTCAATGCTTACTGGAATGGACACATCCCTGGATTGGTGGATTTAAGCATTAAACATCCTTTTCAGAGATATTGCGGTAAGGTGTCATCGGAATTTAATGGGTGTTCCAGGCAATTTACAACACAGTGAAGCCGAACCTGTTCTCACTGTGATGATATCTCGCACTGCCACCTGGTGGATTCTTCCAGATTTATGTAAAGTATGTGCGCAAGTATAAACAGTAAAATGCTTGCATAGCAGGAGTGTCCGCTGCAGCATGCGTCACATTAAGTTTAAACCTGGCCTTATGCCACACAGCACAGGGATGAATGACGTAGAAACCGATGTTTTATAAGTGTAATGAAGACCCAAAGAAGCCATTGTTGAGGTCTTGTTACATACTGCATGTGTAAATGAGTAATAAGTGCATTGCCGCAGAGCCTAAAGTATTACCCTTTTTATTTATTAAGATTCTTCATTACCCTTTGTGTAACTAACCGGGGTTTGA
>JANRMT010062834.1:42462257-42513630 GCA_026402145.1 Polypterus bichir lapradei | reverse complement strand
CCTCAAGTAAACTTTTTTCACGTTGTCATTATGGGGTGTTGTGTGTAGAATTCTGAGGAAAAAAATGAATTTAATCCATTTTGGAATAAGGCTGTAACCTAACAAAATGTGGAAAAAGTGATGCGCTGTGAATACTTTCCGGATGCACTGTATTTGCTCGGGAACTCTCTAGTTCATAATAATGTTTTTTTCCATTGAATACTTAATTTATTTAAGAGTTTAGAATTTTTTTGTGTTTATTTCAACGCTATTTAGTTATATGAATGTGTGCTGTTGTTCTGAGAGTTTTGTGTCGCCCATTGCCTTGGTGAGGCATCCCACAATGCATGACACTAACATCATCAGCATTACTATATAAAGATCACCTGTTGCAGTTCTAATTTATCCAAGATTGAACAAAAACCTTTAGTAATGGTGACAACGTTCTATGATACTTTTTGCATACATAATATTTATGCTTTTTTTTAGCATTAATATTAGTATGACTGTGCTTTTGACATACAATATTGAGCGTGTTGGTGACAACATCATGCTGTAGGGAGACGAGACAGGGTTGAGGAGAAGGTGTACAGAAAAAATACAGAGATGTCGATACTGAAAACCTGACGCAGAGCACTCTGGACCTCAGACTGGGCCAAAGGTTCACTTCCTAATAGGACAATCACCCAAAGCATAAAAACAACACAGGAGTGTCTTAGGAGCAACTCTGGGAGTGTAGTTGACTTGGGGAGACCTGAAACAGCTGATTACCACTGGTTTCCATCTAACCAGACAGATTTTCACAGAATCTTGAGGAGCACAATGACAGAATCTCCCCAAACTGAGGTGTGTGAAGGTTGCTGTGTCAAACACACGAAGGTCTGAAGCCGTAATCACTGCCAAAAGGGCTACAGCAAAGTACAGAGTGCAGGGTCTGAATACCTGTGTTGATGAGATATTTCAGTTTTTTAATTTTTAATACATTTGCAAAAATGTTCTAAAATCTTGTTTTCGCTTTAACATTCCGGGATATTGAGTGTTGCTTATTGTGAAGAAAAAATGAATTTACTGCAAATGAGTTTAGGACAAGGCCCCAACAGAGCAAAATGTGAAAAATGTGGAAGGGTCTGAATGCTTTCTGAATCAGCTGAAGATCTATACTAATAAAAGGCAAAGCCCTCACTGACTGACTGACTGACTTACTTACTGACTCACTCATCACTAATTCTCCAACTTCCCGTGTAGGCAGAAGGCTGAAATTTGGCAGGCTCATTCCTTACAGCTCACTTACAAAAGTTTAGCAGGTTTCTTTTAGAAATTCTATGCGTAACAGTCATAACGGTCAACAATGTCTGTCATGTTAAATTTTCTTATTTATGGCCCCATCTTCACGAAATTTGGTAGGTGGCTTCCCTGCGCTAACCGAAACCAATGTATGTACTTATTTCGGTGGTATGATGCCACTGTCGGCTGCCATATTGAACTTTTCAACAGTCTTTGTTACTTATGGGCCCATCTTCAAGAAATTTGGTACGCGGGTTCCCAACGCTAACTAAATCCTACTTACGTACATATATACATCCATAGCCTGCAGCTCGGTCACCGTGTGAGGCGGTGTTGGGTCCCCCATCCCCACGCCTCCAACGTTGTTGGCTGCCTGCCTATATAAGGCTGTCCGTCGCTCCGGTCTCTACATTCCCTTCCTTGCTTCGCCACGGGATTCACGTCTCCCTGCTGATAACTGCAGCCTTTTTTTTCAATCCACGGCTTCTCCGCTGTTTTATTGTTTGTTTATTCCAATTATATTTATTGTGTAGGTATTTTAGACTTACTTTACATTGTTCAGATACCCATTTCCTTTATCGTTCCATCCGTACCCCCATTAACATGTCTATCGAGGTGATCACCATCGATCAAAGAACTGTCACTTACCGAGTGGTTTCCATGCCCGGAGATGGCACCTACCTTTTCCATTCTCTGTATTACATATTGCACGGCCATATCAGGCTCACTCTTGATATCCGGAGGAACATTGTGTCTTATGTGTTGAATGACTGGGACAGATTCAAGGTGTGGATTGATGACGGTAAAGGAGATAATTATAATACACACAAGCACTATAAGAGTGAAATGCTTAAGCCCTTCACCTATGGTTGTGCATGTGAGTTGATGGCTGCCGCTGAATTGTTCGGTTGTCGCTTTCAAGATGTACCGAAATAGCCAAATATTTTACACCTTTGGACAACCGCCAATGCCTCTTAAACATCTTCGATTCACAGGTGATGATTTCAGTAATGGACACTTTGATGTTTATGAATGTTTAAACTCTCAAAAGCTGGATGTGAAGTTATCGATGAAACCGGTTGTATGCTTACAACGCTTGACAGATGCCGAATGTCACTTCAGCACAAGTCCTGCAAATACTGTCGTAATTGAAACAAACCATGAAACTCAAACCGATTATGACAGCAGCAATCCAAGCTGTGAGATTTGAGGCAAGATTACTTTTCACATGGCCAAATGTACGTTGCATGCTCAAGAGTAAGCTCAGCACACAGCTACAGCTTGGTCATATTACAACTGGAGGGCCGAACTGACAACGTGGTATACAAAGAGATCCTTAACAAATAATTATTGATATATTTTCCCTCAGTTTTATTTTTAATAAAAATCTTAAGGCAGTACTTCGCCACTGCGAAGTGCGGGTATTTTGCTAGTATTATATAAATTGCAGAATAATTCAGTTGTACCAAAAACAACTTTTATTAAAGGAAATCTATCTTGCTTTGAGTTGATAGCATGCTAAAGTACGACTTAAATCCTTTCCATTTTCTTCTTCAAACCTACAAGAAAAAATAAAACTGACCTGCAGCCAAAACAACAACAGCGTAACTTGTGTTACGTAGCATAACAGCACAACTAGACAGCATATATTATGAAAGTAGACTTACTCTATATAGCGAAGGACGGTGTTCTGGCCAGCAAGTTTATGACGTCAGAGTGGTCTAGCGGCTTTTCGGGAATACCAGCCTGCAGCAGTGGACTGTAAGGTTTAGAGATTAGAGTAGTGTGACAGCATAGTGTAACAGATCCATTTTTTCAGGCCCGCAGGGTTATAACGGTACATAGGTGGGCTGTTATAGCAGACTTTTGGGGATATAGGGCTTTGCGACTGGCCCAAAAATTAGCCTGCAGGGTTCAATGAGTTAACAAAAGGTCTTATCTGATCTAGTAGGGTGATAAATGTGCCAATCCACAACTGGTTATACAGCTTCCTTTCCTTTAAAATGTCTGTAGATACTGTTAGACATTAGCTTCTCTGCCTATTTAAACATAATAAAATATGATATGGTTAAACATTAAAACATACTAACCTATAGGCTAGATATTATTGTGTTCTTAAGAATTACTTATAAACACTTTGAAGTCACTTCAGCTGTTTTTGGCCAAAGCCTACTGACTCCAGCTCTGCAAGCAGGTCCTCCAACTTACTTACTTACTAAAATTTGGCAGTTGGTGGCAGAATTGGCACTCCAATCACCGTAAAAAAAACCTCACACTGTTCCAGTGTGGTGTTGAGGTGTCACCCACTGCACTCGGGTCCAAATCCAGGTGGTTCGTAGTGTGGTGCGTGTGGAGTGCATGCTCCCAACCTACTGACTCCAATAGACTCTAGCTGCGGACCTCCAGAGCTCCACTCCAGTGAGGAGGTTGTCGCTTTATATCATAAATCAGTCATAATGCCTGGTTACACTATGAGTGAGATTAGGGTTAGGATTAGGGTTATCTGACTCAAGTCAAGTAAACCAGATGACAAAAACCTGCAATCCAATTGGCTGACCAGTAGAGATACCAAAATGTGAAACTGTTGAAGTCTGCAGCTGGACCCATCTCACTGACTCACCAGTACGAGAAAACTCCACTTGTGACATACCGTTTGATTCATCTTGATATCAAGTTATGGAAGACATCAAGCTTTTTGTCCCTCTATACGTAAAAAACCCTAATTGTAGTCCAATTTGGACCACATTTTTATGCAGGATTTTTTTTATTATAAAGACTAGACTAATAGGTGTCTTCAGCAAAAATGATCAGAAGGACTTGAAGTGGTGTAGGCCACATCAGCCGATCCCAGGGGTTCACCCACTAATGGGATATAAGGGGTCACATTTACTGCTTTTCACAAAACTCTGAAAACATTTGGATTGGTGATATGCTTTTTTGAGGTTGCTGATCTCAAATATGATGATAGTTTTAATATTTGATTCTTTAACAGTGGTCCTAGCCCTCCAAGAGCCGCTCTCAGATGTTTAAATATAACAAAATGTAACCATTAGCATGTGGGGTATTGTTTTTGACTATTTCAAGGTCAGAGAATTATGAATATGATGTTATTTTTGATTTTTGATGCTTTAGTAGGGATCTAGGTCTCTATGGACCTCTTTCAGAGGGAGAAAAATGGGCAGTTTCTATTGCAACTAAGAATATTTAAATCCCTAAATATTTAAATTGAAGCACACATTTTAATATTTTAAATATATGAGGTAACTATTCTTGTTTATAGTGTACTTTTACCTCATGAAGTAAATCATAACATTTTTTATGAACATCCCAAATCTGGACTCCTCAGGCTGGGTAAATACTTCACGAGACACGACGTGTGCCCCTGCAGACACAACTGCTGCGTAAGCATTGTACTGTTTATACTTGTGCGCGTACTTTACATAAATCTGGAAGATTCCACCAGACAGCAGTGCAAGATATCATCGCGGTGCGAAAAAGTTCTGCTTTGCTGTGAATTGTGAATTGCCTTTCCACAATATCTCTGAAAAGGATGGATGTTTAATGATTACATCCGTCAATCCAGGGATGCCCCCATTCTGGCAAGCATTGGGCACAAAGCAGAAAAAAATCCCTGGATGGGGCATCAGCTCATCGCAAGGTGAACACAAGCACACACAAACACTAATGTCATTTTAGCGTCACCAAATACCCAAACCTTAATGTCTTTAGAAGGAAACCGGAGCTCACTGTGGAAACCCACCAGGAAAACATGCAAACCCCAGGCAGAGAACACCAGGGACGCGACTCCCTACAGCGAGGCAGCAGCGATACGGCTTTGCCATCATGTAATTATTAACAGTATTCATTATTTAAATTAAGTTAACGATGTGTCTGTAAAATGTAACATACATACTTTAATGCATTTCATCATGAAAGTGATATCAAGTATAAATCTTAGGATTTTAAATGTGCAGAGAGCTGGAATATCATAAATGTAAAGTGTTCTGTGTGGCGATTGCTGCTTGCCGCTGCTGTCATTTCAGGAGGAAGCCTCAGAAGCAGGTAGCAATTAAGAAGTGGGTTAGTTTGAAGATGACGTTTATGGCAGCCTACTTTAATGATAAAATAAACTCTGAAATTAACATGGACATTTCAAGATTAAAGCCAAAATTTCCACTTTAATCACAAAACAGACCTTTTCACCGTGTCCTTAATTTTTTTCTCTGTGGCTCAAATACACTGCCATAAATTCTAATGCTGTTGTGAAGGTGTAAAAAAAAAAAAAAAACAGCACAGAACATGGTAAGTGAGAATTTTAAAATGTATTGTGTCATTACGTTGGGGAATATGCGACACTTGAATATAAAAGCACCACAAATGCATTTGTATGTTGACATTTTGCTTCACCACCACATCGAACCATTCATCAAACATCAAAGCAGGCACATCAATCCCATAGGATCTGCAAAGCGGCTTTCTGTCCCATGTAGATAGTAAACAGAGACTCTGATGTCACGTTCTGACTTGATCACACTGCGCCCCCCGACTTTTTGTAGGTGCTGGAACTCGCACACGCGTCATGTTAATTTATGAGGACGTGCTCAAAGTCAAATGAACGCTGGAAACGTGTGGCAGCCATGATGCGTGCACATATGCGTTCTGAGCGTGAAGTATAAATGGGCCCTTACTCTAATTCACCTTGGTCTTCTAGCTCAATGATGTGTTTGGCTAACCCGCAAGTTCTGGCCTTGTTATTGGCGAGTATGGGAGTCTTCTAGGGTGACTCAAGTTGGTCATTCTCATTCAGTGGGCCATCCAATAAGGGCATGTGTTGTAATGCAGGACCATGTCTTCAGTTCTGCTCAATTTTGCTTTGTTGAAGATACTGGAACTGGTGGAGTGATCCTCCCAGTTGATATGGAGAATGAAGGAATCTCTCCAGAGTTTTCAGGTTTCCACGGGAGGTAACCCAGGTCTCTCTACCATGCAGGAAGGAGGTGACAGAAGTGCCTTATTTGGCCTTCTTGAGATCACTTTCTCAAAGAACTGAATGAGGTAGTTTCTTAAAGGAGTGCTGCCACGGCTAATGGAGTACCTAACTTCCTTCACAATAGTGGATTTTCAGGACAATTGGCTGCTGAGGTATGAAAGGTGGCCTTTTTTTCAATGACAAGGTGTCTTACGTATCTGAACACGGACATCTTCATTCAGTGTATTTCACTCATACCCATTTGACCTAAACTTTAGTAAGAAAGTAACTGAATCTGGTAACACATAGCAGAGAAAGGTTCAAAAGTCACAAAGAAGAGTGGGCAATAAAGGTGCTGTGTGAGCCAGGATCTCTATTTAACAAATCAGGCCTAAAGTTCTAAACTGTAAAAGTCAAAGTTAATCTTCTGAAGAAAGTCAAGCAAATTTTCCATGGGAAAAGCATGCTAAAGTAATTAGGTAACATGAAAAAATGGGTTAAATGCAGCGCAGGCCCAGCAGAACAAAGTTCTCTTTGTGGTTCTTTGCTTTGATGTAACAAGAGTAACTATAGTTCTTTTCCAAAGAACTATGCGAAACTGAATAAAGGAATCAGAACTAAGAAGTGCCAGCTGTTACCCATCACAGCTGAAATAGCAAAATAGACAAAACGTAAAACAAGGCATACTATTGTCAAAAAGCTGGTATCAAATAAGGTCATTCGGGACTGTTTTATTCTTAACATAGCTTGCGTGCCTTATCTGTCACATTGAATGTTCTCCATTAATGTGACATGATTCAGTTGTCTGCTCATATTTTGTTCCCAATTTAGAACCTCACACACTCCGTCCTTGTATATGCTTTTACTTGTATGTACCATGCGCCCATTTTCAAATCTGCTAATGTCTTTCATAGTCACGAGAGGCAGACAGAATTCAAAGCAAGGAATCAGAGCACCATTAGTGGCGTATCACCAGTCCTTGTGTTAGTACACATAACATGATCACAAAATATAATGTCACTGGCACCTCTCTGCTCTCCATTAAAGACATCTTTATTAAACATTGCATCTGCAAAGCCCCCCGTGTTGTGGAGGAACGCTCCCACCTGTCCCACGGTCTGTTTGTCCTACTTCCATCTGGCAGAAGGTAATATAGCATTCCATACAGTGCCTTCTGAAAGTATGTACCCCCCTGGGTGTTTGTCCTGTTTGTTCGCATACCAACCTGGAATTAAAATGTTTTTTTGGCGGTGTTTACCACCATTTTGATTTACACAACATGCCTACCACTTTGAAGGTGTGAAATATTTTATATTGTGACACAAACAATTATTAGGACAGAAAAAAACAAAGATCCTGAGTGTCCATAAGTATTCAAAAAAGTCAATACTTCTGAGAGCCCCCCAACTGCAAGTCTCCTGGTGAACGTCTCTATTAGCTAAGCACATCTCGCCACTGGGATTTTAGCCCATTCCTCAAGGCCAAGCTGCTCCAACTCATTCAAGTTTAATGGGTTGCGTTGGTGTCCAGCAAACTTCAAGTCACGTCACAGATTCTCCATTAGATCGACGACTGGGCTTTGGCTTGGCTATTCCAAGACATTTAACTGTTTTCCTTTAAACCACTCCAGTGGAGCTTTAGCAGTATGTTTAGGGTCATCCATTGTCTAGCTGGAATGTGAACCTTCATCCCAGTCTGAAATCTCTGGCAGATTGAAACAGGTTTTCCTCCAGAAATGTCCTGTATTTAGTGTCATCCATCTTTCCTTCAGTCTTGACCAGTTTTCCTGTGGCCACAGTGTGATGCTGCCACCGCCACACTTCACTGTAGAAATGGTGTTCTTAGGGTGATGGGAAGTGTTGGGTTTATGCCATACATGGCATTTCCGATGATGATCAAAGAACCTTCTTCCATGTGTTTGGTGAGTTCATCACATGTTGTTGGCATACTCCAAATGTTTTTTATTATTTTTTTATTCTTTAAGCTGTTTTTTTCTTCTGGTCGCTATTCCATAAACGCCCACTCTGTGGAGCGTACAGCTTAAAGTGGTCCTGTGGACAGCTCCTTCAGTGTTATCCTTGGTGTCTTTGTTGCATCTCTGATCAATGCCCTCTTTGACCAGTCTGTGAGTTTTGGTGGTGGCCTTATCTTGTCAGGCTTGTAGTGGCGTTGATTTCTTTCCATTTTGTTATAATAAATGTATATGTGCTCCATGGGTTTGGGATATTTTTTATATCCCTACCCTGATTTCTACTTTTCCACAACTTGGTCTCTGAGCTGTTTGGACTGCTCGAACTGCATGTTGCTTTCTTAGTGGTGTTGCAAGGTCAGGGGCCTTTCAGAACAGGCATCATGTGACAGATCATGTGACCCTTTGATTGCACACAGGTGGACCCTAATCAACCAATTATGTAAGTTCTGAAGATAACTGGTTGTGCCAGACCTTATTTAGGGGTTTCAAAGTAAAGGGGATGAATACATGTGCACTCATAACTTCTCAGTTGTACTTGTTTGTTTTATATATATAGTGGCGGACAGCCAGGGCCCTTACCCCTGATTAGGACCGGGGGAGAGAGGGAGAGTGTACATTCAACCGTTTCTGCCCTGGACCAACAAAGGGCAGTCCCGTTGGTTTCCAACGGGGTGCATGGATATTTGCTGGGCCCTATTTGGCAGCACTTCTCACACACCCGGAAGTGCTACTGAACAAGCTCGTTGGGCAGCTGGAGTCCTCCCGGGTGCCCCATAAAGGGGGGGGGTAGTCACCAGAAGTCCCCCCCCACACCCGGGGGGAAATAGGACAACGCCTGAGGAGGAGTGGGGGAGAAAAGAGAGAGTGCTGTGTGATGAACTGTGCTTGAACTGCATTATACTTGTGGGAAACGGGAGAAGGTGTTTCCCATGGGGAAAAAAGAAAAAAATAAATGTGTGTGCTTGCTTGCCTGTGTCGGATAATGTGGCTGGTCTATATCTATATATATAAAATCCAACGTCTGTCTGTCTGTCTGGGCCCCTATAGGGTTGAGCTTCCATGCTCAGTTCCCGTGGTCCCCAAAGCCACCAGGGCGGTTGCCCCCCCTCATGGTCTGGAGGATGCACAATCCCTCCTCCAGTCCTTCTGGGCATTCCGGCTGGGTGCCACCCCTAGCCGCTTGCCACAAAAGATTTCACAAGTTTCCTTCTAGTACTACGACATATTGAATGGATTCAGAAAGTATTCAGACCCCATTCACTTTCTGCACGTGTTATTGTGTTGCAGATTTAATTTTAATTGGATAAATTTGCCATTGTTGCTTATAAATGTCCACTCAGTAACCCAAAATTAAAATGAAAAAATTTTTACAAATACATTAGAAAATGTATTAAAAATCAAGTAAATGTATTCAGACCCTTTGCTGTGGTGCTCCAAATTCTGTTCATATGCATCCCAGTTGCTTTAATCCTTCTTGAGATGTTTCTAGAACTTGATCGAAGTCGACCTGTGGCAAACTGCTTTGCTTGGACATTATTGACAAAGGCACACGTGTACCTGTGTATAGAAGGTCTCCCAATTCACACTGCATGTCAGGACAAAACCAAACCAGGAAGCCCAAGGACGTCACTGGAGACCTCCATGATCAAATATCAGTAAGACACAGAATAGGGAAAGGGGACAAAGCCATCTCTCAAGCTTTGAGTGTTCCCAGGATCACAGTGGCTTCAATAATTATAAAATGGAAGAAATTTGGAACCAGCAGGAGTCTTCATAGAATTGGCCATCAAGCCAAACTGAGTAATCCAGCAGAAAAAGCCTTGGTTTGGGGTGGGGCCAGAAGCCCAATGGTCATTTTAACAAAACATCAGACGTCCTGTCAGAAGGATGAACACTTCATTGATCTTTCAATTGTGGTAGAGTGTCTTACTCCCCTTGGAGTTTGACAAATGACATTTAAGAGACTATGAGAGGAATGAGGACAAAGAGTGTCTGGTCTGATGATGGGGGTACTGTTCAGAAATGATGGAAGAATGAATTCAGCTAAATACAAAGTGGTCCTTGAAGAACATCTGCTCCAGGGCGCATGCAACCTCAGACTGGGGCAACGGTTCTGTCCTGGCTTCGCAGGAAACACATATTTAATTTTGTGAGACAAACCAGGAGATGCAAACAAAGCAATCAAAACCTAGATGAGAGACAAGAATCAAAGTCATAGGTCATTATGATAGAAACTGACGAGAAGAATTCATGATTAATTGCAGAATTCTGGTAAAGTGCGTCTTTCTCCTGCACGATTTGGCTCAAAAACTAATCAGCACATCGTCATCTCATAACAGGCTTAAGTTTCGAGTTTGGTATTTTTACATTCGGCCGTTTTAGCTCTAGATTGTCCTCAAGAAACTGTGACACACAGACAGACACACTCAGTTTTGGGTATGTAGGGTGATAAGCCATGCAGACACAAGGGAAATGTTTAAACTCCAGATGGACAACTTGGAAAGCTGGATTCATAACACAACAGTGTTAACCACTGCACGACCATACCCCCGATATGTGATTGGCCATTTTGTGTTTCTGTGGTTTTACATTCAGTGGCCAAAAATAAAATCTACAGCAAGGAGTGAACCAGAGGCTGTAGGGCATCTGTTGTTGACAAAAGTTTCACTGATTTTGACTTTGCTGTAGATGCTGTGATCTTCGCAGAGTCAATGGAGGCTCTGATCGGGGAGCTCAAGAGACTGAGTGAGGAGTCTGAGTGTCTGGGCTTGCGAGTGTCCCTGACAAAAACCAACATCCAGGCCTTTAATGACCTCTTGGGCACAGCCATCAGCAGTGTGTCTGTTTGCGGAGAGAGTGTCGACCTTGTTGAGAGGTTTATTTACCTCTGCAGTGACATTCATATCTCTGGTGACTCTTCTTTTGAAGTCAGTAGACGGATTGGAAGAGCATGGGGTGCCATGAGGTCACTGGAAAGGGGTGCATGACGCTCCCGATATGTATGCAAATGGACGAAGGTCCAAGTCTTTAGAGTTCTGGTGCTTCCTGTTTTGCTATACGGTTTTGAGACTTGAGACGAAGACTGGACTCCTTTGGCACTGTGTCTCTTTGGAGAATCCTTGGGTACCATTGGTTTGACTTTGTGTTGCTCATGGAGTCTCAAATGAGGCACATTACCTAAATTGTGAGGGAGTGTCAGTTACGGCACTACAGCCATGTGGCGCGATTCCCCGAGGGTGATCCAGCTCACAGAACCATCATTTCTGGGTCTGCTGCACCACTTCATGCTCCACAAACTGACCTGACATGAGTATGGGGTGGGAAAATTATAAAAAATGGAAAGTAAGATCCTTTTCTGGAAGAATCTAAACTTCACTCTGCATAAGAAAGAACCAACCTATGCACTTTTCACAATGTTGTTACAAGGTCAGTTGGAGTTGAAGTAGACACAGGGAGAACATGCAAATGCAATACAGACATGGGAATTGAACCCAAGTCCCTCAGACAGTGGGGGAGCAGCCAAATCCAATGAATAAGAAAACCACGATAGCTTCATTTTTTCCTTCAGTAATATCTTTTTATAATCCCATGCTTATTCACAATGACTGCTACGTGACACTCAGAAAAGATTCCACTTTTTATCAAAAGGAAAAAGAAGAAAAAATTCTTTGGCGTCACCTTCATTTCCATAGTAACATGGCTGAAAGGAAGCCGAGCCTGAACAAAGACATCGCTCGCTGAGCACTCATCTTAGATTTGGAGTAGCATTAAGAGCTGGTGTGCTCTCTCTTGTGCATTTGAGTGGCAAGAAGTAATTTTAGATTTTAAAATCCATACATGCAACGTTTTTTTTTTCTTTCAAAGTAGCACAAAATGCAGCATTTAATTAAGATCACAGTGCATTATGGATAAAGAGATAAGAGGCATATTATTCAGTGCCTGGCTGTATCATAAATGTTACACCACGTCTAGTTCTTCAAAAGCGTGTGTGCTGTGGACGGGTGCAAGAAACACGGGGTGAGTCCAGAGGAGTATTGGGGTGCCAGCTGGGTCTCTTCTTTTAATTGTAATTGGGAGGTTCAAACAAGACAGGCACGCAACGGCTTGAAGTGCAAACAAAAACACACAAAAGCTTTCCTGGCTTCACAAATGGTTAGTATTTAAGAGTGGGTCTGGATTTCAGAGCGTATCCTCTACTAAGTCCGGGTCCAGATGAGATGCCACCAATCAGAGGTGTCAGGTTTTTATAGTCTTCCTAAAAGTGGCATGGTCAGTTGCCCTCAAGAGACTTGTTCTTGGTGCTGTGGAGAGATGATGGCATTGGCAACAGCACCCCCTCTTTCCTTGGCGGGGTATTGCAGTCCCTTGATGTTCCTCTGATGAGCAGGCATGACAGCCCATAATTGCTAGTAATTATAAAGTTACAAAACACCAGGCAGATTTTTAATAAGTTGCAGTAAGTGCTGGCCAGGAACCTTGACTGAGGTAACGGAGACTGAGATTAGCCTGAAGAGAGAAAGCTTGGTCTCTGAGGTCAATGGGACTCGTCTTTTTAGAGTCATAAATGGGTTGAAGGCCAGAGGTCCACATGACCATCATCTTCTAATTCTTCCACGTGAAGCCTGAAAACCATGAGGACTGATTTAACGTATATACTCGTATTTAAGTTCTCCCGCGGATAAGTTGGGACTTGATTTTATTGTATAATTTCTGGTATTTTATAATGTCAGTTGTATAATTTGAATGCGGAAAACTCACGCTGTTGGTCCAAGAGATTATGATATGTTAACGCCCACCTGAGAGAGTAACCATGGAGCACGCTGCCTTTTTTTTCTATGTGAGTGTGGCAATGCGCTGTACCAGTGTGTGCTTCTAACCTCTCTCTCTGTCTCTATTGTGCCTACGTGACCACACCCGAACTATATCGAAGCGACGTTTGCATTGTTTTGTGTTATTTGTATCTCACATCCTCATACACCTTTATCGTAAGAGCATCCCTTATCTACGATGGAGAGTTCAATCAGAAGAAAATGTGAAGCTGCTTTTAAATTAAATATCGTTCAAGTAGCAAAAGAAATTGGTAATTGCACTACTGCAACAAAATTCGATGCGTCTGAGAAACTGGTGTGTGATTGGAGGAAGCAAGAAGATATAAAAAAAATAATAAAAATGTAAGTGTCGTATTTTTGAACGGGCGTATAAGTCGGGGTCTGATTTTATGATGAATTTTTTGGGTTTCAAGACCTGACTTATACGTGAGTATATACGGTAAATCATTTATGTCAGGTAGGGGGCTAAATGGCCTTGTGGCCTCGGAACCCCTGCAGATTTTGTTTTTTGTTTTTTTCTCCAGCCCTCTGGAGTTTTTTTTTTTTTGTTTTTTCTGTCCTCCCATCAGATGTTACTTTATTCTTTGTTACTTAGTATAGCCTAATCTATTTTTTATTTTTTTCTTTCTTTCTTCATCTTGTAAAGCACTTTGAGCTACATCATTTGTATGAAAATGTGCTATAGAAATAAATGTTGCTGTTGTTGATAACCGATTATTTTGGAGACACCACAGAGTTTACAGTAATGTCAGTTCAGCTTAGTTTCCTCTTGTGGAACTTTTCATTGAGCAGAGACTCAGAGCACCATGTTGTGGTATTGTATGAGGAAGACGGGAGTGGCAGAGAAGTACATAAGAGTTGTACAGGATATGTATGAATGAAGTGTGACAGTGGTGAGGTCTCCGGTAAGAGTGACAGATGCATTCAAGGTGGAGGTGGGATTACATCAGGGATCGGCTCTGAGCCCTTTCTTATTTGCAGTGGTGATGGACAGGTTGACAGAGGAGATTAGACAGGAGTCCCCGTGGACTATGATGTTTGCTGATGACATTGTGATCTGTAGTGATAGTAGGGAGCAAGTTGAGGAGACCCTGGAGAGGTGGAGATATGCTTTAGAGAGGAGAGGAATGAAGGTCAGTAAGAACAAGACAGAATACGTGTGTAAATGAGAGGGAGGTCAGTAGAATGGTGAGGATGCAGGGAGTAGAGTTGGCAAAGGTGGATGAGTTTAAATACTTGGGATCAACAGTACAGAGTAATGGGGATTGTAGAAGAGAGGTGAAAAAGAGAGTGCAGGCAGGGTGGAATAGGTGGAGAAGAGTGATTTGTCACAGACAGGTATCAGCATGAGTGAAAGGGAAGGTCTTCAGGACGGTAATGAGACCAGCTATGTTATATGGGTTGGAGACGGTGGCACTGACCAGAAAGCAGGAGACAGAGCTGGAGGTGGCAGAGTTAAAGATGCTAAGATTTGCATTGGGTATGACGAGGATGGACAGGATTAGAAATGAGGACATTAGAGGGTCAGCTCAAGTTGGACGGTTGGGAGACAAAGTCAGAGATGCGAGATTGCGTTGGTTTGGACATGTGCAGAGGAGAGATGCTGAGTATATTGGGAGAAGAATTCTAAGGATAGAGCTGCCAGGGAAGAGGAAAAGAGGAAAGGCCTAAGAGAAGGTTTATGGATGTGGAGAGAGAGGACAGGTTGTGGGTGTAACAAAGCAAGATATACTGTATGGGACAAGAAGATATGGAAAAAGATGATCCACTGTGGCGACCCATAACGGGAGCAGTCGAAAGAAGAAGAAGAAGAAACCTTCAAGGTAACAAGACATAATGATTACACACACTGGGTTCAGAAGGTAGTCAGACCCTTTCACATTTTGCGCATTTTGTAATGTTGTTGCCTTAGAAAATAAGAAGATAAATTTGACAAACGAGAGGAGACCATTCAGTCCATCAAGTCTGTTTGTTTAGCTAATAGCTAAGCTGTCCCTTGTGTTAAAATAATTTAAATTAATTTTATATCCCCTCATTAAACAACACTCAGTACCTCAGAATAACAAAGCGAAAGCAGAATTTTAGAAAGCCTTTAAAATTTATTTAAAAACTGAACTATCCCATTGTCACAAGTGTACAAACCCTTTGCTATGACACTTGAAATCTGTCTCTGGTGAATCCCATTCTATTAGTGATCATTGTTGAGATGTTTCTACACCTTGTGTACAGTCCAGCGGTACTCAATGGAATTGATTGCACATGCTTAGGAAAAGCGCAAACCCCTCTTTGTAAGTTCCCATAGCTGAGCAAAAAGCAAGCCATGAGGTTGAATTATCTGCAAAGTTCACAGATGGGATTGTTTTGAGGCACAGATCTAAGGAAGGCTACAAAAAGAACTCCTTCGGCATTGAAGGTTCCCAAGAGCACAGTGTCCTCCTTCATTATCAAATGGAAAAAGTTTGGAACAACCAAGAGCAGTCGTCCTAGAGTAGTCCACCGGAGAAGGGCCTTGGAGAACCAAAACCCTATGGTCACACACCATACACACACTTAGCAATTTAGCATCACCGATTCACCTAACCCGCATGTTTGAGGATATTGGGAGGAACCCACACAGACACAGGGAGAACATGCAAATTCCATGCAGGGAGGTCCTGGGACATGAACACTGGTCTTCTTACTGCAAGACAGCAGCTCTATGAATGCGCCACCATGCCACTCAAGAATTTGTTTAACCTGACTTGCATTGTTTTGTATGTAAATTATATAATTTGACAGCTGGAAAGTTGTCACAGAGCTCTGAATCTGAACTCACAGAAGGACAATACATAATACAAAATCTGAATCGAATTGAGTTGAAAAAGTTAAAGGGGTGGCACGGTGGCACAGTGGTAGCACTGCTGCCTCACAGTAAGCAGACCTGGGTTCGCTTCCCGGGTCCTCCCTGCGTGGAGTTTGCATTTTCTCCCCGTGTCTGTGTGGGTTTCTTCCGGGTGCTCCGGTTTCCTCAAACAGTCCAAAGACATGCAGGTTAGGTGCATTGGCGATCCTAAATTGTGCTTGGTGTGTGGATGTGTGTGTGTGCCCTGCGTTGGGCTGGCGCCGTGCCTGGGGTTTGTTCCTGCCTTGTGCCCTGTGTTGGCTGGGATTGGCACCAGCAGACCCCTGTTACCCTGTGTTAGGATATAGCAGGTTGGATAATGGATGGATGGATGGATGAAAAAGTGAAAGTGAAATTATAAAAAAAGTTGTTATGCTTGTGTTTTAAAATAAATGTAATAGCAAATACAAAATAGATCATATAGGTAAGAAGTAATAATAAGAACTCTCCAGACTTTCAGAGGAGCTTGTGCTTCATTTAGGGTGGCTGAGCCCCATCACTCCTCTTTAATGAATGAAGCACACTGCAGTGAATTTGTTAGTCAATGTGTAAAGTAACGTTTCTGACAAGCATGGGAATAGAATTTTTCAGTTGCTACAGACAATTTAGAATACTGTGCTTAATCCACTCCCCCACCAAAAAAAGCCAATACATTTGCACTTTGAATCAATAGTTAAGTCACATACGTGGTGTTCAGAATGGAACTGACGACATTGCTGTAGGTGTATCGGACTTCTAAAGTCTTTACGGTAAGTAAGTATAAATGACTCAGTATTTATTAAAATAGTGAAGAAAACATTAAAGGCACTTATGGCCCCTGGAATATTTAGGATACAGGGAGATCAGAATGTATTCAGAACCCTTTACTTTATGCATAATTTATTGCCTTGTAGATTTAATTTTCAATGGGTAAATTTTCCTTTAATCTATATTTAATATTCCATAATGACAAAGTGAAAACACGTTTTCAAAAAGGTTTGCAAATGTATTAAAAATCAAAATTGAAATCCCTTATTTCCATAAGTATTCAGATCCTTTGCTGTGGTGCTCCAAATTGTGCTCAAGTGCTTCCTGTTCTGGGTATGATGTTAAACTGCATACGGCCCTGCAAACGGTCCTCCAACTTGCAGGGAAATCATGGAGGTTGGTGGCAGGATTGGCACTCCAGCCACCGTAAAAGAACTTCACGCCACTCTGAGACAACAGAAAGGACTCCTTTACGCTCTCTGTGAGAGTAGTTCTGTTGCAGCTGCCCATATGAAGGCTTCTCATACTATGAAGGGGATGGGGGAAAACCCTCGGGGGCTCCATCCCCAGAAGAGTCAAAACCATCAGAGAACCTATGGGGTCAGGCCTGTTGGGGATCAGAACTGGTGTGATGTTGAGGTGTCACCAGCTGCACGGCAGCACTCAGGTCCCAATTTGAGATGGCTCATCCGGGTAGGCATGTGGAACATCTTGCCTCTCCAGCATGATGATCATCTTCCTCTGCTGCTGGAGGAGCTGCGTAAACTCAGCATTTCAGTGATGCCACTCTCTGAGATGCACAGACCTTGGACTGGCCAGATCTCTGTAGGTGGGCACACCTTTTATTGGTATGGTCGCTCTGATGGATGTCATACTCTGGGAGTAGCTGTTGCTGTAGTGGATCGACTCCTTCCAATGGTGCTCGATGTCACTACTTTCAACGAGCGTATTATGAGCCTCAGATTATGAAACTCTCTTCATGCCTTGTCTGTTGTCTCAGTGTATGCTCTGACCACGGTGAGTGATGTGAGGGAGACATTTTATTATGCACAACTTTGCTTCATAGTTGATGGGTGCCCATGAAGTGATACTCCTCTGGAAATGGGTGACTTCATTATGACCACTGGCACTGACAGGGCTGGCTATGAGGATTGTCTCTGTCCCCATGGGTCTGGTGACTCTGGTGAAAGTGGCTCCATGTTCCTTGACTTATGTAAAATGTCAGGGGCTACGGATCACTGGATCCTGGTTCCAGTGTCCTGAGCCACATCGTTGGACTTAGTACTCCAATACTGGTGGTGCGGTGAAGGAGATCAATCACATCCTCACGGGCAGACGCTGGAGGCGTTCTGTGCAGGGTCTACAGAAGTGCCCAGTTTGTGAATTCTGACCACAGATTTGTTGTTGCTACTCTGAGGATCTAGCTTACGTTCAGTAGGCTACCACCTAATAGGAAAATAAGGCTGGACCTGACCACACTCCAATATCAGGCTGTTTCTGATGAGTTTGTGCAAAGTTTGTGTGAGGAACTTATAGATCTTGGATAAGACTGCTGATCCTAATATGATGATGTGAGAGACCCTTAAGGATGCTGAGGGTTGTGTTGGTGTTACCGGTGTTCCGAGAAGGAGGTGTTTCATCTCGCAGGGCACTCTGAAGATCATCAAGAGGCGTCATAGCGCATGGCTTGATGGCAACTTCGGTCTGTACCGTGAACTGAGACGGATGGCTGTGAGGGCTCTGAGGGCAGATAAAGAGGCATTTGTTAGAGGAATCTGTGAGCAAGTGACACATCATCTGTGGTCTAGCGACCCACGTCCTGGTTACAGAGCAATCAAAGCATTACGTACATTCGAATCTGTTCCTTGGAGAATCGCAGTCAGGGTGGACGATGGAACAGTCCTTACAGATGACAATACAGTTCTGAACCAATGGGCTGGATACTTTGAACAGCTGTTCAAAGCTGATCCTCCTGCTAAGACGTTGGACATCTCTGGGTCCATGGTTCTTGACTCTGATCCTCCAATTGGCTGTGAACCACCCAATCTCACTAAGATAGCACAGGTGGTGAACCAGCTGAGGGTAGGGGAGGCTGCAAGGATCTGTGGTGTCTGAGGTGAACTTCTCCAAGCTGGTGGTAAGGCTGTTCCTTTGATCATTGCAAGCAATCTTTGCTTCTATTTCGGAGACTGGCATCATCCCAGCTGACTGGAAAACGGGACTTGTCGTCCCTATCTGGAAAGGGAAGAGTGATCGCCTGGATTGCAGCAACTACAGGGGGATAACACTGCTCTCGGTGCCATGTAAGATCCATGCTAGGGTCATCCTCAATAGGATCCGTGATCACTCGCTCACCTTCCAGCGACCGGAACAGTCTGGTTTTACACCTAAGAAGTCCACATCCGGGAAGTGGAACTGCGAATATCGGCAGAGTTTCTTTACAGCCTTTGTCGATTTTCATAAAGTGTTCGACTCAGTTGATCGAGCTGCCCTGTGGGACATCCTGAGGGTTCGCGGGATCCCCTTGAGGTTGCTGGATATCATGGCCGGCCTGTACACTGGTACTGTGAGTGCTGTGCAGAGTGGAGGCAGGACCTCTGTGTTTATCTCAGTTGATTCTGGGGTTCATCAGGAGTGTGTTTTTGCTCTTACCCTGTTCAGTGCTTGCATGGACTGGGTGTTGGGCAGGGTTGTGGGGTCCAGCAGTTGAGAGGCATCTGTTGGTGAAGAAAGATTCACTGATCTTGACTTTGCCGTAGATGCTGTGATCTTCACTGAGCCAATGGAGGTCCTGATCGGGGCGCTCGAGCGACTGAGTGAGGAGTCTAAGTGTCTGGGCTTGTAAGTGTCCTGGATGAAAACCAACATCCAGACCTTTAATGACCACTTGGGCCCAGCCATCAGCAGTGTGTCTGTTTGCGGAGAGAGTGTCGACCTTGTCGAGAGGTTTACTTACCTTGGCAGTGATATTCATGTCTCTGGTGAATTTTCCTGTGAAGTCAGTAGACGGATTGGGAGAGCATGGTGGGTAATGAGGTTGCTGGAAAGGGGTGTGTGGCGCTGGACTCCTGTGGTACTGTGTCTCTCCGGAAAATCCTTGGGTGCCACTGGTTTGGCTTTGTGTTGAATGAGTTTGCTTGCAAATAAAGTTGTGACTGACGCACATTACCTGCATTGTGAGGGAGCGTCAGTTACAGCACTGAGGGCATGTGGCGCGATTCCCTGAGTGTGATCCGGCTTGCAGGATGCTCATTGCTGAGGGCGTGTGCCTCAACTAGGCCAAGGGTGGGATGCCCATGTAACACCTGGCTGCAGCAGACATATGGTCATTTATGGATTGTGGGACTGGACCACAAGTCTGCCTAAGGGTTTGCCAACTGGGATCCTGAGCTGTTTTGTCTTGTGGTATGTGTGGCAACACGCCGTACCAGTGCATGATCTCCAATCTGACCTGACCTAACCTCAGCTTCCTGTTTGCTTTAATTATCCTTAGAGATGTTTCTAGAACTTGAATGGAGTCCACCTGTGGCAAACAGAATTGATTGGACATCATTTAGAAAGGCACACATGTACCTGTGTACAGAAGGTCCAAGAATTCACACTGCATGGTAGGACAAAAACCAAGCCATGAAGTCGAAGGAACTCTCTGTAGCTCTCCATGACTAAACTGTGGGGTGGCACAGATCTGGTCAAGGGGATAATTCCAAACAAGGATAGCTTCAAGGTCTATTCAGCTCCAGAAAAAAAGCTCAGGCTTTTAATGTTAGAAAATATACTTTAAATGTCCCATGGAAGGGAAACCATAAAAACCTTCGGCTTAAAGGATAAGGCCAATGAAAAATGAATTTGTTAAAAAAATAATCAAAAATGAATGACAGAGCAGAAAACAAGCAAAAAAAGGGTATGCTTAAAATCCAAACTCAACAGCAAAAACAATAAAACAAGACAAGAAATAATCAGAAAAACGAAAAATCCAAACAATACTTACATAACGATCCCAACACTCCCCCACTCAAGGAATCAATGAGGGGGATTTCCTTCCCTCTGCACATAAAGGTTAACAGTGGTGGTACCTCAAGTGTGATGTCATAGTGGCAACCCGCTGAAGCTCTTTTTTAAAGAGAGACGGGGCAAATAATTACAAATAGTAAAACAGTAATATTCAACACTTATAGATAAAGAAACAAGACAACATAATAAACTAATACCAAACAAATCATACAAATAATACGTAAAATAAAACATTTACTTGAGCCAGAGATAAAGTCCTGGATAAACCACAGCAAAAACACTATAAATAATTGAATATTCTGTCACACATAAGACTTAATAACAATATTGCAATAACTTCTTCAATATAATTTGGTGAATGTTCATTTAATCTTTTCTTTTCTTGTCATTTTTGTGCATTTTTATATCTGCTAATTTTATTCCCTGGCCTTTCTTTTTCTTTCTTCTCCTCAACTCCGCAGGTATACCTCAGCCATATTTTTATTACGCCATTAACTCCTGTGTCACCCACACCAGCTGTCGCTGGGTTTTTCATTACAGTTGCTGCAAACAATAAAGATCAAATGAAATTTAAGTAGCATTTGTGGAAATATCTAATAGTGAGTGACTAATATATTGTCTTTTAAGGCCATTTTAAATCTGTGAGCAATCCAAGAGGCTGTAAACACGACTTGATATTTAGAAATGCGCATCTGACCATTGATATTTAAAAAATACGTACAAAGCAACAATAATTGTACATTGGAATTCTTAGACTTCTTATATACTACGCTACCGTGCCTGCCCATTTGTCTGTCCAGGATTTTAAATCACCTGTCGCTTGCAAACCGTTTAAAATATTGACCTGAAATTTGGTACACATATACTACGTGACATCTGCTATCCACTTTCGGGGTGACGTTTGACCTCCAAGGTTATTCCTATTTTTATTTTTATTTTATTGTAAAATCAACTGTCATCAGCGGCCAGTAGGGTGGCTGTGAGGCGCTTGTGTATGGGTGCCGTTCTCATCCTTACCACCTTCGCCGTCACTTCCCCTACCTCTTCATTCATATCTTAAATCATTCTTGAGGCAGATTGAAGACTTAAGTGCCTGCTCAATTGAAAAATTAAGGAAAACGTACTAAATAATTGCAACATAAACACTGACTTAATCAGTTTTAACATGAAAAGATGCCGATGAAAGAAGAGAAGAAGCGGGCCACTAGTGTGGAGAAAAGAAGAGCTGCTCAGGAAGCAGCAAGCGCATCCACCTCTGAGCAAACGAATGCTAAACGTACAGAGAAAGAGGATGAAAACTAGGAATGCTGAAGTCAAGTGTATTCTGCGCCCTTACTGGTTAGTTTTATTACTCCATGACCAATTCAAAGAAATGAACGCCTTAATATAATATAATAAACAATTAAACATGAAGTTATTAATGGATCCAAAAAA
This sequence comes from Polypterus bichir lapradei, assembly GCA_026402145.1. Lineage (NCBI taxonomy): Eukaryota > Metazoa > Chordata > Cladistia > Polypteriformes > Polypteridae > Polypterus > Polypterus bichir. The sequence goes on along the minus strand of JANRMT010062834.1, from coordinate 42,491,524 downwards.
ATGGCAGAAAAGCAAGATGGCATCAGGAGCAGAAAACAACATTTCTGAAGGTCACCTTACAATGAGTTTTGCTTTCCAAATGGTGGAGTAGCTATGACACGGCGGGGTAGCATTGCTGCCTATTAGACACTTAAACCTCATATTTTTTCAGGTTGTCACACATGCTCTGCGAAGTGGACAAGTTCTTCTATTGCTGACGAATCTCCTTCAGGGACTCCAAACTGCATGCTTCAGTTTTCAATATCCTGCCAATAATTGGAATAGCAAGTGAAATAAAATAGTAACGATTATAATGATAAGTTCGATGATATGGTCAGATGGCCAGAGAAGACAGAAAAACAAATTAAAAACTCCAAGGGCAAGATAATAGAGGACAAAAAAATCTGCAGGGGTTCCAAGGCCAAAAGACCACCCAGCACCCCACTGGGCAGACAGTCCACCAAAACGTAAATGTGCAGATGAAGTTCCTGACTGCTGCTTCTATGCTTTGTCCTAGCAGATGTGATGCAGTGGGGCTTGTGGACAGTTGAAGTATCCACATTCATTCAGGCATTACGGAATTATTGAGATTAATAATGACTGCAAATCCAAGAAGTGCATGATATTTCAATACATATATAATCGTTTGGGGGGAGGGGGGATGATATGCAGCAATAAAAAAGGAAAAAGGGGGATTTTTAGGAGTTTTTCAAAAAAATTATCCTTAGTGCTGGACTGGCGTATGTCTATTGGTAAAGTATGCCAGATTTTGGTGCACCAGTTCTTTTTATGCGTAGCCTTTTGTATTATAAGCAAATTACTACTGGGAATAAAAGGAGACAGACAGTCCAAAATATGAGAAGGAACAAGATTACTTCGTGGATTATATATCATTAAAATCAATTTTAAAAGACACACCAATGTAGTGAAGCTACAACTGGTGAGATGTCAATTTCATTGTCAATTTATTTGTAGAGAACATTTAAAACATCAGTAATGCTGTAGCTATGGTGCTTTACATTAAAACTTCTTCTTTCGGCTGCTCCCATTACAGGTTACCACAGTGGATCATTTTGTTCCATACCTTCCTGTCTTCTGCATCTTACTCTGTCACACCCATCACCTGCATGTCCTCTCTCACCACATCCATAAACCTTCTCTTAGGCCTTCCTCTTTTCCTCTTCCCTGGCAGCTCCATCCTTAGCATCCTTCTCTCAGCATCTCTCCTCTGCACATGTCCAAACCAACGCAATCTCGCCTCTCTGACTTTGTCTCCCAACCGTCCAACTTGAGCTGACCCTCTAATGTACTCGTTTCTAATCCTGTAGCATCTTTAACTCTGCCACCTCCAGCTCTGTCTCCTGCTTTCTGGTCAGTGGCACCGTCTCCAACCCATATAACATAGCTGGTCTCACTACCGTCCTGTAGACCTTCCCTTTCACTCTTGATGATAACTGTGTGTCACAAATCACTCCTGACACTCTTCTCCACCCATTCCACCCTGACTGCACTCTCTTCTTCACTTCTCTTCCACAATTCCCATTACTCTAGACTGTTGATCCCAAGTATTTAAACTCATCCACCTTCTCCAACTCTGCTCTTCTCATCCTCACCATTTCACTGACCTCCCTCTCATTCACACACATGTATTCTGTCTTGTTCCTACTGACCTTCGTTCCTCTCTTTTTTGAACTGGATATACATCTTTGAAGCTGCATGAACGCAAATATGAAAAGTTGTTTGGAAATGTAATTGTTAATGCCAATGGCTATTTTATTCATACTCCTCCTTATTTTGATTATTACTATTATTATTAATATTAGTATTTATGCATACAGTACTTATATTTTGGCTACCTTAGATTGAACTTACCAATATCATTAATGCGTTTAATTAAAGAGATCTTTAATGTAAATCTAGTTCTAATGTAATTGAAGAAATCCCTAATTTAAAGGTGTGAGCAATTTGCAAACCTTATGGGGACCAATTATACAGGAACACTAGGGAATAAAGATGTGCTACAGCTTACTCATTTGCTCTGTCCCTCACGTCCTCCTAACCCTGATCCATTTGAACATAAGATGAGAATTTTGACAAGAACAGACCATTAAACCAAGACAAAGCTCACCTCATTCCTCCAAAACCACGTCAAGTCGAGTTTTGAAAGTCCCTAAAGTCCTACAGTCTACCTAACTATTTGGTCACTTATTCCATGTGTGTGTGGTTCTCTGTGTGAAGAACAACTGCCTAATATTTTTATGAAATTTAACCTTAAAAATTGTGTTCCCATGCTCATGTTGAACTAATTGAACGACCTGGACCCACTGTGCTAATCCCTGCCATAATTCTAAACACTTTATTTATGTCGCCCCCCCCATTTACTTAAACTGAAAAGGTTAATTTCCTTCAGTCTTTCCTCATAAGTAGTACCTCTCAGTTTTGGAATCAGCTAGTTGCTCTTTGCTGGACTTTATCTAGCCCTGCTATATCTTTTTTGTAGCGTGGAGACCAAAACTGCACTTTAGATGAAGCCTCACTAGTGTGTTATAAAGCTGAGGCATAACCTCCAGTAATCCAAGAAGAATCAGCACCAGGTTGAAGGTGACACAAACAGAAGGTGTAACATTGTAGCTGGAAGTCCAGTATCTTTTTGCCAAATTCCACCTACCAACTGACAATAAATAAGGAGTCCTGTTGCCCCCCAGATTTCTGTGATGTCTTTTTATCTTGTTCCCGACACCCAAATGCTAATTTGTCAAAATGTAAATTGAAACCTCAAATCAAACACCCTGTAGCTATTCTGTTAGAAAACAGTTGTTCTGATTTTAACATTTCATCTCAAAACACAGATGAGGTGACATCTCTGCAAGCTTTTCTATACCAAGTGCTATTTGGGAGGACATTCATCTAAGCTCTGTAAATACAAATGGACATGGCGCCTACCATGCTGGGTCTTTGGGTGAACAAACAACTGAGGCAAACTCCTGAGTGCCTGTGCTTTTAAGGGCCTACTCACACCTAAACATTTTTCTAGTGTTTTAATGCTAGACCAGCATACTCCTAAATTGCTTGTAAAGTTATTAGCCATTATTTTGAAGGAGACAATTCACATCTAAATGTTTTAGCGGCGAGCAGTTTAGAAAACGTCTGTCAGCCGCTTCTTTCGTTAAAAGGAATGGTGGTGCTCGTAAAATGGTAGGAAGAAATAAAAGAGGGCTTTTGGAGCATTTTTATAAAAAGTCACTGCTACTTACTGTGAGGCACGCGGGAGGCAGGAACTCGAAAACATCAATACAAGGAAGGCAGCAGGTCCTGATAAGGTGCAAGGACGTGTGCTCCAGGCCTGCGCTGACCAATTAGCAGAAGGTATTTACACACATATTGAACCTCTCTCTCTCCTCAGGTGTAGTCCCCTTGTGCCTGAAATCCACAACCATTGTACCTGTTCCCAAAAAACCAAGGATAACCTGTCTTAATGACTATCGACCAGTTGCTCTCACCCCTGTCATTGCAAAGTGCTTTGAACAACTGGTAATCACCCACATCAAAGCTTCCATCCCAGCTGATCTAGACCAACACCAGTTTGCCTATCGGTCAAACAGATCAACTGAGGACGCTCTAGATGTTGCTCTCTTGCACCTGGAAAAGCCCAACACCTATGTTAGGATGCTTTTCATTGACTACACCTCTGCATTTAATACCATCATACCTAACCAGCTGATCCGAAAACTCTACGCACTAGGACTTGCTCCGTCCATATGCAACTGGTTACTGGATTTTCTCACCAACTGCCCCCAGTCTGTCAGGATGGGCAAACTCACATCTTCCACCCTTACCCTGAGCACTGGTGTGCCGCAAGGATGTGTACTAAGTCCCCTTCTCTATGCACTCCTCACCCATGACTGTCAACCCATCCACCAATCAAACACTACTGTTAAATCTGCGGATGATACAACTGTCATTGGGCTTGTGACAGACAACAGTGAAGCTGCATATAGAGAAGAGGTTCAGAATCTGACAGCATGGTGCAACACCAACAACCTGGTCTTAAATACCAAAAAGACCAAAGAAGTTATTCTGGACTTTAGGACCACTAAAAAGACCAATCACAGTCCGATAACAATCAATGCAGATGCTGTGGAGAGAGTTTCCAGCTTTAAGTTTCTAGGAGTCACCGTCTCAGAGGACCTGTCCTGGGCTGACAACAACTTGGCTATAACAGGCAAAGCACAACAACGCCGCTATTTTCTCAGGAAGCTAAGGAGAGCTGACCTCCCCCAGAAGCTGCTGGTTAATTTCTATAGATGCACTATAGAGATCATTTCAACTAACTGCATGATGGCCTGCAGGTACAACAGCTGCACCAAGGCTGCTAAAGAAGCCCTGCAGCGGGTCGTACAAACAGCAAGAGGCCATTATTGGGACGGAACTGCCATCTCTCGAACTCTCGTATTAGACTCGCTGTGTGAGAAGGGCCAAAAACATTCTCAAGGACAAAACTCATCCTGGAAATTCTTTGTTTGAGCTCCTCCCGTCAGGCAGACGCTTTAGGTCAATCCGTGTACGCACAAACAGACTAAAAAATAGCTTTTTCCCATCTGCCATAAACTTTCTGAACTCTGAATCTCCTTAGTCTGAGATCATTTTTTAATTGAACATGTGCAATAAGCTATATTGGTAATGTGCGATATACTAATGTAATACAATATAGAATATGTAATGTACTATTCATTAACAGATGCAATAACAATTTACGCTGCTGTACTTTGAGCAGTAATAATTTGCTCTGGTTACTTGATCATTTAACACTAGATATGACATATTTGGCATTATTTGGCTTTTCTTTAAATGCACCTTGGGGGCTGTCACAACAAGTAATTTCGTTGTGTTACACAATGACAATAAAGTGCTTGAACTTGAACTAGAAGCTTCTAAACTAAACACGGAAAAACATGGTGTGTCCCTTGGATTGTGTGGAAGCCAATGCCTTCATTGTCCTTGTTGCAATGGAGTGTATCAATCAGTGAAATCTAGCACATATATGGTGATAAATATTTTATATTTTGTCCTTAATTATAATTTTATTTAAAATTAATGTTTAATCCAATCTATGTGTTCTGCAAGCAGGTAGCCCCTTATCTAAAATTGCAATGCAGGCACTGACTGGCCAGCTAGCCTGGGGGAATACAGGTAGCTGAAATGAAAGGACAATCTGGCAAGAGATTGGAATTGAGTTTCACCTGATGAGGTACAGAATGAGACAGAGTTGGCCCCTGCTAGTGGAACAGCAAGGAAGCAGCAGGATTAGCAAAATTTATTTGAAAGAGAGAGGCTCTGTTTCATCCATGTAGAGGGGCCATGCTGTGCTTCTCTCCATCCATCCAGAGGCCATGTTGAACCGCACTGAACCAGAGACCAGTCCACCTACTGAGAGAGAGAGCCACCTGGTAGTAAGCATTCTGGACGCAAGATGAACTTCAGATTGTCAGGTTGTATTATTTTACCGACACTCATTTACTCTATTTTGAATACAATTGGAAATCTTAAATTAATCTATGGATTAATAAAATGTAAGCTTCTCTTCTGACTGTTCTGGTACTCTGTTTAATTGCCTGGCATTACAGATGTTTAAAATGGGAGAAAGTATTGAACTACAATAGCAGTCAACCCTGACAATTACCAGGGTGGCATGAATAAACATTCAACACCATTGATAGGATCTGGGGGGCATTCTGTTAACACAGTAAAGAGTCGTAAAGGGAATGTAGGGTCACCCTAAGACCCTATTGCAACAAAACATGGGCCAGGCTGCACTCCGAGGTCATACTTATTTTTTTAGCAAAACACCTAAAAGAAATCAAACCTGGGACCATATTGTCACAGAAGTCAGAGTTATCTGGCAGGCCGTGCCTGTATCACAAAAACAGCACTTAGGCAGTTTTATGGACTTTGTGTTGTATCTGTGATTAGGGTGACCAGACGTCCTCTAAAAGGAGGACATGTCCTGTTTTTTAACATGGTTTCCTCCGTCCTCCAGGCATTCCAAAAATTAATTAAAATGTCCTCCTTTAACAGAATCACGAACAGAGTTGATCGTTTTTGACTAATTCCATATGATATATACCGAGAATGAGCAGCCTTTGGCCATTCTCCATTCATCCGCATCACCGCGTGACATTACGTTACGTTATCACATTATCAATAATTGTAACATCAAGTAGCGGCAACATTGCTTTATATTCTATTTCCGCCCAATGGCGTAATGGACAGCGGTTAGCGGTTGATTGGAGTTGGAAAATATATTTGGTCATTTTTGTCCTCCTTTTTGACTGTCGGTGTCCTCCTTTATAGCCAAACCCATCTGGTCACCCTATCTGTGATGTGTGATTATTTTAAAATATATATATTGTGAAATGAACAGCCTTGACAAACGCAAAAAGGTTTAGGGCAGCCACCCATATATTGTCCCTAGCTGCAAAAGGGTTTTGACACAGCACTCATGTGCACTGTTTTGAGTCCTGAACTAAATAGATGAGGAAAGATGGCGGCTTTATAAGCCGAAAGGAACCACAAGTGACGTCTGTCTGGGTGGAAGCAACATTGAATCAGGCAGGTTTTCCCATCTTTGGCCTGCAGAGATAACAGAGGTAGATTTCGTGCACCCTGCCACCCCCTGGCCTGGCGGGTAATTACCTTCACTTGGTCCACTCAACTCACTCCTAGTCACACGTGTGTGACAATATACATACATACTGTACATATTTGATATCTCTTGCCTATTATCCCATAATATATAAAGGGTGACCAGGTAGATCCGAGCAATTATAGGCCAGTAAGCTTAACCTGCATCACACGCAAAGTAATGGAAGGAATTATTAAGGATAAGATTGAGCAGCACATGGGAAGAATGGGAATCTCACTGAGCAGTCAGCATGGGTTCAGAAGAGGGAGGTTGTGTTTTAGTAATGTTCTGGAATTCTATGAGGAAGCAACAAAAGGATAAGATCAAAGTGGAGCATCTAATATTATTTATAGGGACTTTCAGAAAGTATTTGCGAAGGTGCCATGTGAGAGGTTGGGCATCAAACTAAATAAAGTGGGAGTTCAGGGTGATGTGTGCAGATTGGTGCAGAACTGGCTCAGACACAGGAAGCAAAGGGTGATGGTGCGAGGAACCTCATCAGAACTGGCCGATGCTAACAGTGGTGTCCAGGAGGGGTCTGTGCTGGGGTTGTTGCTATTTTTATTAGACTTAAATGATTTAAATAGGTATATAAGTAACAAGCTGGTTAAGTTTGCAGGTGAACCAAGATAGGTGGATTGGCAGATAATTTGGAATCCATTGAATCATCACAGAGGGACTTGGACAGCACACAGTCTTGTGTAGAATTGTGGCAAATGAAATGTAATGTCAGTAAATGTAAAGTATTACATGTAGGAAGTAAAAATGTGACATTTGAATAAACAATTGGAGGTTGGAAAATTGAAATTATGCCTCATCAGAAGGATTTAGGAGTAGTAGTGGACTCGACACTATCAACTGCCAGACAGAAGCCATTAAGAAGGCTAAGAGAATGCCAGGTTATATAGTGCCCTGATGTGTAGAGTTCAAGTCCAAGGAGGTTTTGCTCAATCTTTATAACACACTGGTGAGGCCTCATCTGGAGTACCGGGTACAATTTTGGTCTTCAGGCTTCAAAAAATGACGTAGCAGTGTGGTATAGTGGGTCCACAGCTCGTTGAGTAAAGGCCATTTTAAATAAATAATCACCGCACCCGAAGCGGCTTCGTGAGGGGGGCGTTGTTTGGCGAGCCGCGGGACGCTCGGGGTTGTGGGCGTTTCTCACCGAGTGCACAGGTGAGGAACTGCCCACATCCGTGATTGCTCCCGTGGCTAATGCTACAGCTGTGATGGCCCCTCTTCATTTAAAAGAAGCGCGAGTCGGTTTTGGGAGAGGAAAAAAAAGAAAGATTGGAGGAAAAGAAAGAAAGGGAAGGAAACAGAGGTTGGAAGCAGGAAGGAGAGAAGAGAGAGCGCGAGCAAATCGGTGCAGCAGGAAGGAGGCGAGCAAACGCTCGCAGGCAGCTGAAGGCCGCCTGGGTGTTTGGCCAACACCCGGGAGAAGTGGTTGTGGTCGCCCCCGCAGAAGATTGTTTTGTAGGGCGGGAGTGACTGGGAAGGTGCAGGACTCTCCGCGGAAGTTAGCGGGAGTCGGGACTTGGGACGCAGTGTCCCTAACGTGAGAGCCTTGGCCGTTAAGGGATTCCCAAGTCGCTGTCCGGAGGAGCCGACCGGAGCCAAGGATCGGTGAGGCAACTGACAGCAGTAGCACGAGTAGGAAATAGGTCAGCTGCAGAGTGCGCGTCTCCCTTGTTCCCAGGCCCTGATGGGTGAAGCAAGAGGGACGCTAGTTTTAATTGATGGCACCGGACTTGTTGTTTTAAAGAATGCTTCCCGTAGGAACATTTTAACCTCTGGTTTTAAGGATTGTTTTTTTTTATTTATTGTTTTAACCTCCACGTTTTCATTTTAATGGATTATTTATTTATTGAAGAACTTGGAATCACTGCACTATTTATTTGAACACCTGTTTTGTTGACTGTTTTTAAATAAAAGCACTGTTTCACTTTTAACCATCCCCTTGCTCAGATGCTCAATTATTGCCTTCACTGACTAGCTCACCGGTAACATTACCGACGGTGTTTGGGTTGAAGGTCTCCCGAATAGCAATGGGAGTGTGGAGCCAGAACCCGCATCGTCACAAGCTGCATTAGAAAAAGTCCAGAGAAGAGCAACTATGCTGAGTCCAGGGCTACAGGGGTTGAATTATGAGGGAAGAGTAAAAGAGCTGAGCCTTTTCAGTTTAAGCAAAAGTAGATAAAGAGGTGACATGATTGAAGTGTTTAAAATAATGAAGGGAATTAGTACAGTGGATCGAGACTGTGACGTTAAAATGAGTTCATGAAGAACATCGGGGGACAGTTAGAAACCTGTTAAGGTAAAGTTCACACAAACATTAGGAGGTTTTTCTCCACACAGAGAACCACAGAAACAATGAATTAGTGGCCAAGTAGTATGGTGCACAGTTGGACTTTAGGGGCTTTCAAAACCCAACTTGGTGTTAATTTAGAAGAATTAAGCAGATATGACTGGCGAGCTTTGTTGGGCTGAATGACCTGTTCTTGTCCAGATTGTTCTAATGCATGTGTAACAAAGTTAAAAATATATCTGCATCCTTCAAAGAGCTGTGCCATAAATAACATTTTTCATCAAGACATTTATTTTTTAATGCTTTCCAGTCAGAGACTTTGCTAAAAGAAAGCTGACCAACGTTCTTCTTTCTTCTTTTCCCACAGAAGTTAACATTTCTGGCCATGACGGATATTTACTTGAGGGTCCATCGACAGACTGTGTCAGTGCACCACTAAATAGTGTGGGACGGCGGAGGAAACAGGACGCCTCAATTAGATTTCCTCATAATGGATGAATGAATTCAGTGAACAGGGAATGTGCCATCACAAAAAGTAGATTACAAATATGAAACATTTAGTCCAGATGCTTAAGCCTTTTTTTCTTTTATTATTAAAGCCATTTGCTGCAGTAATTAATAGTTGACTCACCGTGTTTTGTTCAGCAGTGTGCTCTGGGTGATCTGTTCCCCAATGAATGAAACGGCTGAAGGTCATTTATAGAAACATGCAAATCCTAAGACATTTCATCCACATCTGCCGTGTTGTGCCTTGGTTATTCATCAATTAACTGGAGCAGCATGATATTTGAGAAATCTTCTCATCCTCCAAACATATGTCCCACAGCTGCAAAAATATTGCAACAGAAAACAATTAAGCAATTACCTGATCTGCACGTTGGCCATTGTGCTCCATAACTCTGCCAAGAGTCTGACGGAGCTGCTTTGCTCCAAGCAGATTTTTAGAATGATGCATTCAATTTATTTATTTACATTTTTTGCTAGAACTAGAGAACATTCATTAATGAATTATTACACTTTATTTTGCACCTACCTGTCATCTGATTTCCTCTAGGCTATGCTAATATGTTTCAGTAATGATTATGTTAATTGCTTCGTGATATTCCCTATTTTAAGACAAATACATTGCTAAATACATGAAAACCAACACCTGTCCCACAATGCTATATTCTTCTGTAGAGATATAAATGTTTTAATGGGAGTGGGAAAATGGCACGGTGGTTTGGTCAGCTCCCTCACAGCTGCAGGGACTCGCATTCAGTTCTCAGCTCCGTTTGCACCTCCAGTAAATGTCAGTGTGGATCTTCTCCAGGATCTCTGGCCGTCTCTCACACGCCAAAAGTGGGCATGGTCAGCTAACTAGCAACTTTGCATGATCTCTCTACATTGAGATTACATTCCCATCCAGGGTTGGGTCCTGCTCTAAACATTATTTTTCTAGGGTAGAGAGTCTGGACTTCAGGCCAGATTATTGCTATGAAATGCAGGGTGTCGACGGTTATCACGAGTGAAAAGAGACCACGAGATGATTAGAATGTAAAAAGTCACAGTCAGAGCAGCAAGAAGTCACAAGAGGATCAAACGAGGGCAAAACAAATCCAAAGGCAACAAACACTGGAAATAAAAGTTCAATCGCTCGATTAACATCCCCCTTTCTTCCCCACATTATTCTCTTTGTAGACTTTTCCTCACTTTGTTTATCTGACCAGATGTCCCAAATGTTTCAGGTCAGTCATTTATAAATGTCCAGACTCTTTCTGAAAATAAATCCCCTTTTCTAGTGGATTTCAGGGATTTCTCTTTCAGCCCACAAATCATACACTGCAATATCCAAATATCCAGTCAGTATCACTAACCAAAAGCCACCCTGCTTTGAGGCTCTATGGACCGTTTAGTGCGCCTGCACTACCAGGGCTATAAAAAGGGTCTGAGCAGGTCAGAATGGGAGGGAAAGAAACTGAGGAAGAAAGAATGGCGTGAAGAAAGAGAACAGAATCGGGGTGTAGCCAGTACGGGTGGAAAGTGTTGGTCATTTGGTGGGTCGGACTGCTCCTGTTGAGCTTGGGAGCACAAGAATTCCTCTGCTCCAGGGGTTCTGTGGATGCCATCGAAGACTGCAGGTCAACGAATATGAGCTGAGACCATCCTGGTGGATGCTAACAGAAAGTGGCTGGGACTGGAGATGTTGGTCAACTCATTCTCTGGTGTGTCATCCCTGTTGAGCAAACCTGAGGTGATGGGTGAGCAAGACGAGACAAGAGAGATGAAGGATGACTGGAGAAGGAGCTGAGAGGCGATTCTCACTCTGTATCCTTGATTTGAAGTATTGATTGACTTTAAATCAATTATTGGCTTAAAAATCAATACTGATTAATTCTTAACTTCCTCATGAGCACTATGCTTATGGATTATTGGTTAAAGATCTTTTTACACTGCACTGTTGAGCATGAGTGGATTGAGTGGGATAAAAGTACTTACCACTTTTACATCAAACTTCTTGTTGTGTGTCCTCTCTCACCCTAGTCCATCTCAGTTATGATTAGCGACGTCCTGAGAAAAAGAAAACGTCTGTGGCTGCAGGCACCTGGGGTATCACAATATGGCTCTGCTGTCACTATGCGAATCATCCTCTTCTTGGGTCCCAGCATGGTGATGACTTTCTTATTCAGATCCTCAGATTAAAAAGTTTTTCAAACGCATCTATGTAGTAGATTATCTGAGCTGGATCTAATCATCTGAGATGAATGCGCGTGCCTGCGCTGATTGAAAAGCCCATATATATTGAGTCTAGAAAACATGATCAGCAAGTCTTTGATAGGCTGCAACAAAATAACGAAAGAACGGGCACATTTTTTTCACACAAGCGGAGCAGGACTTTTTATTCAAAGAATATGAAGAATTTCAAGATTTAATTTGCACAAGGGATAACACTGCAAAAGCAGCCCAAATCAGAAAAGACAGCTTGCAAAAAGTGGCCGACAAATTAAACGCTAAGTAGTGTGCATTGTACTTACTGAATGCAGCATTTCATTTCCTATGTGTCAGATTAATTATTATTTACTGTAATATGTCATAATTCCAGATCAAACGTGAGCACAAGGAGAACATGGGAACAGGTTAAAGTGAAGTACAAGAATATACTTCAAACTGGTAAATATTGGTATATAACTATTTAAAGAATTGTTGACATAAAAAATCATATATAATATAAAAAACATTAATTTTAAAGCTAATAAGAAGGCAGACAAGCAAAAAACAGGTGGAGGTCCACGCGGTCCAGACCTAACCCCTGCAGAAGAGTTAGCTCTCCAGCAAAATGCCCATAGCCCATTTTTTGTTGGGTCAGTTGCAGGGAATGTCATATCCCTAGAACTTGTGTCTGACCAACAAGATATTAACGAAGGTCAAATATTTGATGAAGACACCGTGTCTGATTATTCTTCAGGAGGAGAGGTACATTTTCCAAATAATGTTTGATCAAACTCCACTCTGATCAGTCCCATGTGCCCCCATCATATCTGGAAATCCTGGGTAATGAGAATGTTAGGCTGAGTGTGAGATTCTTTATGGAATTGTGGGTGTTTTTGCCTGTGTACCTGCAATGGCACGAAACCCTTCTTTTATTGTCTGCACACACAGGTGTCCAGGAGGAAACACTATGAAAACCCCAAGGAAAATTTCAGAACCAAACAGACTTTACGAATTGCCTGGCAAACTGCATTTTTTTTTTGATAGATTTTCCGCATCGCCTACAGTATATAAAAAACTGCCGCTTGCAAAAAGACTCAAAGCAATGTATACTGTCTGTGTGGTTGTGAGAGCCCGACTTCGCCTAATTTGACTTCGAATATAAGGTGCTAATAAATCTTTGAGGTATAATATTCCCCCTCGGCTAAAGCGGTATCTTTCGAAAAGAATTTCCTCCAGGAGCAATAAAGGATCTTGCCGATCGCGCAAAACCCTCTCTATATGAAATTCTCTTCTTATAATTTGCGCACCGATATCAATTGGTCACTCATTCCTGAACGGCAAAGCCATGACTGAATGAATTCCATGCATGCAAACTGATTAAGTGTGTGAGCTAATCCTTGTTTACATAGAACAAACCTGCTCCAAGCAGGTTTCAGGATTTGGATGTGCTGCTATGACAACACATCCAGCAAGAGTTTCGAAAAACCGACAGATCCAGGATCATGACAACTCGTCAACAATTACATCCGGCTAAACGAGTAATCCACGTACAAAAAATACCCCCCTAATCTATCAAACAAAAACAAATAAGGGGTTATGGCATCACAATATTACATATAAGGTAGAGAGGTCTACAACTTACATGTAGTGGTAGAAAAAGTGGTTCTTGGATGTTAAAAGGTTGGGAACCGCTAATAGCCGAGAGAAAAAATGTAATTTTGAACACTGTTGGCGTTCAGTAAATGTATTAACCTCCTTGGCATTAACCCCGAGCGTGACTCTGTCTCAGAATTCAATATAAATACGGTTATCCCCGAGTCAGACCCAGGGTGATGTGTAAGGATCCATGTAAAGATAAGTAAACATAAAGCTCTTTATCAACAAAATTTCGCCGTCTGTATAGAAAAAATTAAGCAAGACTTGCATAGATGGTCAACCCTTCATCTCACTCTAGCTGGAAGAATTACCGTTGTTAAGATGAATATCCTTCCTAAGCTTCTCTATTTATTTCAAAACATTCCATTATACATCAATAAATAATTTTTTAAGCAATTAGATTCAACCATAATCTCATTTATTTGGAACTCAAAACATCAAAGAGCGAACCTACAAAGACCTAAGGCAGAAGGTGCCATGGCCCTACCCAACTTTCAATTTTATTACTGGGCAGCAAACATACAACATATAAAAACCTGGACATGGACACAAACAGATGAACAAACACAGGCTTGGTCCGCAATAGAAATAAAATCCTGCAGTACTTCTTTATATTCCCTGCTTTGTACCCCAATAAATGCAAGTTATCGCCAATATACTAACAACCCAATTGTGCTTCACTCACTCAGAAAATGGAACCAGTGTAGGAAGCATTTTAAGATGGAGAATCTTTTATCTGTGGCACATCTGCATGAGAACCACCTTTTTCAACCCTCGCAAACATATACAGTTTTTAATATCTGGAAAAGATTTGGGATTAAATTACTTAGAGATCTTTTTATAGACAACATCTTTGCATCCTATGAACAATTACATTTTAAATTTAACTTTCCACTTTCATTACCTTCAAATTAGAAACTTTGTTAAACAGAACCTGCCTGATCTTCCTCATCTCGCACCTTCTTCTATCCTGGAAAAAATATTGCTCAGTCTCGAGGACTCAGACAGCATTTCTGCAATATATAAAACCATTTTACAGTCCCTCACTATCAAAGACCTACTCAAGAGGTCAATGGGTAAAGGATCTCACACTCAACATCTCAGAAAAGGAGTGGAAAGTAGCAATGCAGAGAATTCATTTGCACCCCATATGTGCAAAGCATACAAATATTCAACTCAAAATTATATATCGAGCACATCTGTCTCACTTAAAGCTGTCCAAAATGTTTCCAGGGCATGATCCAACCTGCGAACGCTGCAATCAAGTTCCAGCCTCACTAGGCCACATGTTTTGGGCCTGAGCCAAATTAACATCATTTTGGACCAAAATTTTTAAGTGCCTTTCAGACAGCCAATTATGTCACAATCCCTCCTAACCCACTAACAGCTGTGTTTGGTGGGCTCACAGATGGGCTTAACGCAGAGAAGGACAAACAAACTGTGATTGCCTTCACTACACTATTGGCATGCAGACTTATTTTGCTAAACTGGAAGAATCCTAACTCTCCTCTTTTAAGTCAGTGGGTAACTGATGTTTTATACCATTTGAAATTGGAAAAAATCAAATTCTCAGTTAGAGGATCGGTACAGAACTTTTTCAAAACCTGGCAGGATCTAATCAATAACATTTTTGAATAAGCTCTTAAAGCACTGAGGAAGTAATTATCTTCGCATTTCTTTTTCTTCTCCATTCATCTTTATCCGCCCATTAAACTCATCAATTTATGTATTTTGATCAGCTTTAAGTTTTAGTCCTTTGGCCATGCTCTCTTTCTCAGGGGTGGGGGTTGATTTGTTTTCAATCCTATTTTTTGGTAAAAATTGATCTATTTGTATGGCATGATTAAAATAAAATCAATAAAATGAAAAAAAAAAAAGATCAAGACTGAGTAATTCTCAGGATCGTATTCTTTTTCTGTTTAGTGGATTAAAAAAAAATCAGTGCATTTTGCTACACCAAGTCATCAAAATTCACGAGTGGAGCCGAGCATCCAACCAAAACACAATGGCATGTAAACGAGAAGTTGTAAAGCCAGTTTTCGAACAAACTGAAACTGAACCATTATTTGAATCAAGCAATAGTAATGACAATGTTAGTTGGTTATCAGATGTTGACACAGATAGTGAGTCTGATGATTAAAGTACATTACGGCTGAACTGTCGTGATATGCCGGGTGAATTTGGTCACCTGAAAGACCACCATAGTGCAAGCAGGTGGCAAAAGTCAAAACGGTTGTGATCAAGTTGAAGGATAACACAGACGTTAACCCCCTAAGCTCTGTTCAAAATGCAGCAACTGTCAGTGTTAATATCAGTGGAAGTCACTAAGCCTTGTGTTGTGGTTTCCTGCAATGGCACAAGGAGGTGCGTCGATCGTGCGGGTCAGGAACTGACATTCTACCCTCTTATGTGCAATCGTCAGAAAAATATTATAAGAAAAGCACAGAAAGAAACTCTTCTGCTGTCCCACTTGCGATGTCAGGCCGTGCTGGTGACTGTTTTTAAACATTTCACATAAAGGATGTGTACTAAATCTGCATCAGTGCACAGACGACACTAGACAGACATTTTCTGCTCTATTTATGTTCACATTTGGGTATTTACATGTTTCTGTTACATGTAATGATTTTTGACTACTATGGGGGGTGGCACAGTGGCGCAGTGGGTAGCGCTGCTGCCTCGCAGTTAGGAGACCTGGTTTCGCTTCCCGGGTCCTCCTTGCGTGGAGTGTCTGCATGGATTTCCTCCTGGTGCTCCGGTTTCTTCCCCATAGCCCAAAGACATGCAGGTTAGGTGCATTGGCGATTCTAAATTGTCCCTAGTGGGTGTGTTTGCCCTGCATTGGGCTGGCGCCCTGCCTGGGGTTTGTTTCCTGCCTTGTGCCCTGTGTTGGCTTGGATTGGTTCCAGTAGACCCCCGTGACCCTGTGGGATATAACGGGTTGGTGGATGGATGGATGGAAACTACTAGGGTGTCTCTAACCAATTCCTATTTCAGGGGCCAAAGTATAAAAAAAACAATCCTGACTATTTTAAATCACTTATCCAGATGTTACAAGCAAAATATGGTGTTGATTTTGTGGACGGTCCAGTGGCGCAGTGTTTAGTGCTGCTACTTCACAGAAAGGAGTCCAGGGTTCACATCCTGGGTCCCCCAGCATGGAGTTTGCATGTTCTCCTGGTGTCTGCATGGGTTTCCTCTGAGTGCTTCATTTTCCTCTCACAGCCCAAAGACATGCAGGTTAGGAGAACTGGCGATCCTAAGTTGGCCCTCTTGTGTGTGTGTGTGTTTGTCCAGGGTTTGTCCTTTATCTTGCGCCCTGTGCTGGCTGGGATAGCCTGTTCAAGACTAAGCAGGTTAGAGAATGCCTGACTGACAGTTCATTTTGTCACCTGAGGTGCTTTCTGACTTTAATAATATTTTTCAAGGTGCTACAGGGGTTCAAAAAACGACACAAAGGCCAAACCAGCAGATCATTTTGCAGATCTGAGGAACAATCCTAAGATGATGGCCAGGCGATTTTCTTTCTAAGACTGATCCGTTCAGTGCGTGAACTCATTTGGAGACCCGCTTGCTACTCCTTGAAGCACAGCCAAGGCAGAGCCAGTCGCTTCGCTGACCTTTTTATAAATGGAGGGCTCGCTCATTAGAAGCAACCTTTTTTTTTTTTTTTTCAAACAACCAGCATGCTGATCTGCTTCATTTTTCTCCTGACAAAGGGGGGAAAAAAAAGAAAAGATTGGTCATTACATTTAATATAAGCTGCAAGTAAACCCACCACCATTCCCTTTTCACAAGAGGTCTATTGAGCCCTGTCTGCTCTATTATCCTGCATATCTTTAAAAAAAAAAAAAAAGAGAGCTCCTGTTTTATTCATTTTCTCCCGGCTTTTGTGAAGAAGGAAGCGAAAGTCTAAATTGCAAAGTCTCATTGAAAGGACTGCTGATTAGTCACACTCTCGAGAAAAGAAGTCCTTGCCAGACAGCGCTGCTGCTATTAACAAACTTGAGTCTACTTGGCGCTCCTCCAAAAGGCCCGGCGCCCGCTCTCCATGTCACGCGCCCTTTCCCGGCTCTCACACACTGAGATCGAGCCCTTGGAGACCCCTCTGAAGTAAGTATAGGTTATATCACACCTTGACACTAGACGGACCTGTATGGGCACGTCTAGCTGAAATTGGCTCCCCTGGCAATGGGGCAGGCCTGTTTATTTTAGTTTTGCCATGAGCTTAAATATGTTAATTATGTAAAGGACCAGCTGCTGCCAAAGCTTAGATGCCATCTTCGTGTGCTACTGTGCAACTGTTTCTTCTCTAGCGTGATAGAGATTCTTTTTCCCCTCAGGTATGCTGTGAATAACGAGGGAAATGTTGCTGCAAGCGTGGCAGCTTCTCTTGTCCCCAGGTTCTGGCAATACGCTTCTGCTGAAACTCCAATTAAGGCTTTCGTGTCTTTGTTCATATTAGACTGGTAGCATCGCTACTCCACAACTTTTCGTGTCAGAAATCTACCATGGTGACATAACAAACAAACAGAATGAAAGTCTTGGGGAACTGAGCAGAAGGGAGTTCAAAAAAGGTCACACGCACCTTCGATTCAATTTAATACGCCTGGGATCCATGGCTGATCATGTACAGGGTGTGCCCGTTCCAAAACGTCCACCCATTTTCTGAAACCACTTCTTCATGCTTTTGAGTACTGGCATCCAGCACATACTTAAGTGACGTTGATAGAGACCAAAAGTAATAACAGGAGACATAAACAGCATATTTGGTTAATATAATTAGAAATAACAGAAATCAAAACCCCAAATAAAATCATAAAAATCTTGATTATCTCATCATCTGAGGGTCCAGGCGGTAGCAGGCCAAGCAGGTGAGGACTTCTCTGTCCTCCACTACAGGTTCCCAGCTCTTTCTGTGGAATTCCCAGGCATTTTGAACCAAGAGACAGAATCCCTCCAGTGTGTCCTGGGTCTGCTACAGGGTCTTGTCCGGTGGTGAAGCTTCCTTTTGACATGTCCAAAGCACCTGAACTGAATCCTCTTGATCTACAGGAGCAGTGACTCTACTCTGAGGCTCTTCTGAATTACTGAGCTTCTCACCCCACAGCTGCCCCGAGAAGAAAACTAATTTCTGCTGCTTGCACTCGTAATCTCGTTCTTTCGGTTATTACTCACAGCTCATGACTTTAGGTGAGGACTTGGTTGTAGATCAACTGGTAAACCGAGTCTTGGGTCCTTAGACTCCTACTTGACCATCACAGACTGAAACAGGACCTGCACAACCACTGCCTTCGCTCCAATCAGCTTATCAACCTCATGTTGCCTTCGGCCATCGCTTATGAACAAGATCTGAAGATACTTAACTCCACCACTAGGGGCAGTTGTCCCTCACCTCACTTGGAGTGAGCAGTTCACTCTTTTCCAACCTCAGACTTGGAGGCACTGATCATCAACCCAATAGCTTCACACTCAGCAGTGGATCGTAAGAGTGAGTGCCAAAGGTCACAGCCAGATGAGGTAAAGAGGACAGCATGATGTGCATAACGCAACAATGCCAACCCCTAGCCTCCCCAACTGGAGACCTTCGGGTGTACTCTGATAACCTAAACATGAAAATCACTAACAGGAGCAAAGAGAGGACACCGTCTGGATGGAGCCCGACACCCACAGTCAGCAAATTCATGATCATTTACAGAAGTGTAACAGTTCAACCAATTTGATTTAACTTAGCTCACTTCACCCATTATTGAAGCTTCTACTTTTAGTTCAGGATCATGGAGATGTTCATTTGCCTTTCAAAATCTTTATGGTGTCACACACGTGCGATTGGGAGGCAGCTAAAGGACCTGAATAATAGTAGTAACCACACCAGACCAGGGGGTGGCGAGCTGCACTGACTTACTCTCTCAATCCTCTGTAGACCATCCACGGGAAATCCCTCTAGGTCCCGGCACCATTGATGACATCACTTCCAGTACAGGCACCATTGATGACCTCACTTCCAGTACAGGCACCATTGATGACATCACTCCCGGTACTGGTGTCATTGGTAACGATACTTCCTGTCCCGACCTTTAAAGCTGCGATATTCTCAAACTCAAATCAGTTCTGTTTTGGACTCAAACCTCTGCACATCTCAAACAAAATTACCCGTTTGCAGCCAGGGTTCAATATACGGGTGGCTGCCACAAACCTTTTTCAATGTCTTTGGACTTGTTATTGTGACAATGGTCAATCTGAATAAATAAGCAGTGTAACAGTTCAATCAATCCAATTCAATTGAGGCTGACATCATGGCGCAGTGGGTAGAGGTGCTGTCTCATGAATCAGGGTCCTCGGTTTGGTTCCCACGCCTGTTAGAGTGGAGTTTGTATGTGCTCTCTATGCCTGCATTTGTTTCCCTCCCACATCCCCAAACGCATGCATGGTCCCTGAACTGGCAATTCCAAATTTGCTCCTGTGTGAACCTGAGCATTAGTGTGTGTGAATGAGTACTAGGCTTTCTCGGTCTTCTACTCCAAATATTGTGAGAAGTTGGAGCAATGTGTAACAGCATGTCTGTCTGTCTGTCGGGCTCCATCCAGACCGAGACTTGGGTTCTTTCCTCAGTGGCGAGGGCGCTCACGCTGGGGCTAAACCAGCCCAAAGCTTCCATGTATGCCGTTGCCTTTCAACGGCCTGTGGTCTTCAGTACCACCGAGTGTCGGCCAAACTCTCCTCAGCAGGGGCTCCATCGAATCTGCTCTCTGTTGCTCGCTCTCCTGCACCGGCTTTCCTCTACCTGCTTCCTTCTCCATTAACGTCCCGTTCTTTCCTGTTCTCCCCCTAGGCGCCTCGTGCTTCTATTTATCATGGGGACGTGGATCAGATGTGGCAGAATTAGCAGTTCTCCGGAACAATTACGGATGCAGACGACTCCTCACCTGTGCACTAAAGCTAGGATCGCCTGCATCACGGATTCCCCGGGAACCGATCCGCCACACATACCACACCCCCTTGCTAAGCCGCGAGTGTGGCGATCATTTATTTATTTATTTTTTTGTAATATCTAAATTTTAATTCATTTTATTAAAATCACACAACATTCCATACAAACAGATCAATTTTACAATAGGAATAGAATTGAAAACAAATCAACCCCCCCTCCCCCGAGAAAGAGAGCATGGGCAGCAGAATAAAACATAAACCTAGTAAAAATAAGTAAATAGATAAATTAATAAGTGAATATAGATGAATGGAGAAGAAAAAGAAAAAAAAGGAATAGGGAGAGAATCTGCTTCCTCAGTGCGTTAAATGCTTATTCTAAAATATTATTGATCAGATCCTGCCAGGTTTTGAAAAATTTCTGCACAGATCCTCTAAGTGCGAATTTGGTTTTTTCCAATTTCAAAAACTTTATAACATCAGTTACCCACTGACTTAAAAGAGGAGAGTTAGGATACTTCCAGTTGAGTAAAATAAGTCTACGTGCCAAAAGTGTAGTGAAAGCAATCACAGTTTGTTTGTCCTTCTTCACTTTAAGCCCCTCTGAAAGAACCCCAAACACAGCTGTTAATGGGTTAGGAGGGATTGTGACACCAAGGCTGTCTGAAAGGTAATTAAACATTTTGGTCCAGAATGATGTTAATTTGGTGCAGGCTCAAAACATGTGGTCCAATGAGGCTGGAACTTGATGCAACGTTTGTGATTATTTATTTAAAAAGTGGCCTTTTTGACTTGAGCTGTGGACGCTGCACCACATTGTCCAGTCGTTGTACAAGAAAAAGACCTATGTGCGAAATCGTGGAGCCTTGTGGGTATAGTTTCTTCAGGAACGTCGAAGAGGTATAGTACATACCTTAGAAATATTTTTCTACGTGAAAATAGGTATGCGTCGGATTAACCGACCAAAACGGCATCCAGCAATGGGTCCAGTCCTGAGGTGGCCAGTTAAGAGGGATTGTACTGTAATTTTTTATATTTTTGGGGAAACGTTTCAGGTAAAGCACCACTTCCGGTTTGTGGAAATAGCTAAAAATTTGATAGAAATCTACATTTTGTACCTAGTACTTGTATGCAAAATTTGGTTGAAAGCGTCTTCAAGTTATTGTATTTACATACACACAGACATAATTCCAAAAATGGTATTTTTGGACAAAGGGAGGTCTAAAACATTGAGATTCATCAAAATCTCGAAATCAAATTTTTGGATGATTCCAATACTTCGTTTTTGAGAAAGTAAAAATACAATGATATAGATAGTGTGACCCCTAGGAGGTACTCCTAAAACCAAGATAAACTGGCCAAATCCAGGTGTGCAAAGCTTTAAAGGCTTACCCAAGAAGACTCCAAGCTGGATTTACTACCAAAGGGGCTTCTACAAAGTACTGAATTAAAGATCCAAATACTTATATGAATGACAAATCGTGACCGGTGTTATTCCTTTGACAACCACAGCTTATAAAAGTAAAACCTGTAATGCTCATATTATATGAAGAAACTAACATTTCTTGGGGGAATAAACACCACAAAATATGGATTTAAGATAAGTGTAATGCCAGTAGGTGCAGCACTTAAGATTGAGGCTAGAAGGCTGAATGCAGGTTAGAATGAGTAGAGCAAGCATCTGTGACTAAAACCAAATATCGCAAGGCAAAATCAAAGGCAGAAGGATTGCAGAGAGTTCAAAAATCATAGAAACAAAAAAAAAGGAAATTTTCAAATAAGTTTGAAGGTTTTTCGTTTTAAAGCAGACCCCTTGATGACCTTTTATCCCATCATATGGTTATTGAAAGGTGTGGCCACCAGGGGGAGCTCCAGCTCATCAAACGTCTGACACAAAAGCTCAGACACAAATATAAAATACAAAGAGCTTTTTAATGTGGGAACCTCTTACTTTATAAGCGTTTCCCACACCACAGCCATAACACAAAGCACAGTAATTGCACAAGGTAATACTTTTTCTTTTCTTCTTCTTCTTCTCTCTCTCTTAGCCACTCTCTACTCCGCTCCTCCCAGCAAGCTCCATCCTCCTTCCTCCGGACTCTGGATTCTTGAGCTATGGCAGGCAGCTCCTTTTATATTATCCACAGAAATACTTTCGGTGTTCTCAAGAATTAGCCCAGGAGCACTTATGAGTAAGACTGGAGGCCCACAAAGTAGATCCATGCAGCATCCCCTGGTGGCACCCACGGAACCCAACAGGGCTGAAGCAAAGAACTCCAATTCCCATGGTGCCCTGTGGCACCGCTACAACCCAGGGGGGCTACCATCTGAAAGCCTTGGGGGGATAATGTCCTGTGTATGCTATCTCTTCTGGTCTTTCACAGCTGAGAGTGTCCCTGCCATCCCTCACACAGTTCACGACCTCTGAGGACACGCCCACTCAGAGGACACACCCACTCTGGGATGGTCCTGGCAACAGAAATCTGTAATAGTGCCATCCAAATAGCACAAATCACAAAAGGAAATTAAAATTAGAATTATATTTCAAATATAAATTAATCCAAAGGGTACTTTAGGGTATAAACATCTCCAACAGAAGCAAATGATATTCAAAATAGGAGATTTACACGCATCTAAAATTATAGACGTAATTATTACTATTACTTTAAAATGAATTCTTCCACTATAGTAGATCAAGGAGAAAGTTTGTGAAAACTCAATTTTACAGAAAATATGTCATGTATATATTCAAACAGAAAAATCAACATATAAAAAAGATATTAGTAATTAGGAACCTTCAGGTCTGAACTTCATGATATTTTGCTAAGTGATTAGATATTGATGAGCAGTTCTTGTCAGTTTATGAAGTTTATTTTGAGATACTTTCTTAGAATATTAAAAGATTTTATGATTTGAAGTTGAATCGTAACATCTACGTAGCAAAGCATACCCATTCCCTTTTAGAATGAGATCTTCATTCCTTGCAGGTCTCCTCTCATCTCTGCACTTCCCACCTTAGTAATTAAAGACAAACTCCACTCCTGTTGTCATTTTGCCAGGTTCTTCCATTCCTGCCAAGTGGGTATTCCACCAAAAACCAGCGATTATTTTTTCTTTTTCTAAATCCCGCAATATCAATGGGATTCTCTAAAATATTGAAATACTTTTAAATAATTAAATAAACGTAACTGAATATTAGTCTTGACAAGCACATCTGGTTTGGTAACCAAAAGTATTGAGCAATCAAATGAAAATGTAAATTAAAAGGTGGTATTTGGAGATCTGACCGGGTATTTTGTCATACATATGAAAATGTATTAATAAGAAATTTGTTTTGGGTACAAACGTTCAAAGGTCATTTTGTCTTCTTGCAAGAAATAATTTTTTTAAAACTCGGTAATGAAACAGTAGAGCTTTGTTTAAAAAAATAAGATGATGTTTTAATGATAGTCCTAAATGGAAGCTCAGTATTCATTGAGCTGTCCAATAGTTTCATAATTCTTCTAAAAATGAATAAAAAAGGTCATAAAAATGTCATGGCTACCTGATCCGAAGGGAACTTCTTAGATGTGTATGCAGGCTTTTGTCCAAAATGGAGTAGAAAAGTAAAAGACTTCATAACAGGTTAATGTCTAGCCTGAGGGACGGTGAGACACTTTTATGGAAAGAGTTCAAACGGTATGGTGGGCAGCATTAGAAGATTAAAGGTTTCTACAGAAGTGAAGCTCTAAGGCTTGGAACATACTTTACTTGGTCTCAAAGAAGCTCAACATTGCCTACACGAGGAGCAAGGGTTCAAATTTGAATACACACACAACCAGCCGTATCTACCACATTTTCTACTCTTTATTAGTCTAACTAAGTTTAGAAAGTCCTGAGCCATCAGTCTTCCCCCAAGCTTTCCTAGTGTTCACATCGATTTTCCTGCTGTACAATAAATGGCTGGACACACAATGAAGGTTTTGGGCAGCCACCTGTATACTTTCCCTGGCTGCAAAAGGCTTTAAGTTTTTAGTATAATGTGTACAGGTTTGAGTCCAAAGAAGAACTGATCAAGTATGGAGGATGGTGGGTTTATAAGGCGAATCAAGAGAAGTGATGTCATTGGGGTGGAGCTGGAAGTGACGTCCTCAGAGCCAGGACAGGAAGTTATGTCCTCAGACCGTCCTCAGATACAGGCAGAAGTTCTGGGGCCTCATGTTTAAAAGGGTGCGTACGCACAAATATGTTGCGTACTTCCATTTCCACGCTAAAATCACGATGTATAAAACCTAAACTTGGCGCAAAGCCTCAATGTTTTCATGGTAGCTCAAACCCTGGCATATGCAAGTTCTCCGTTCGGTTTTGCAGACTGACAGCACCCACTGTCAAAACAGTGCTTTTGTTCCTGTGTGGTTTTCCTTTCTTTTTTAGATTCACATCCCTGATGCAGCTTTATAAATACACTGACATTAACCACATATTGTTTATTAGTTTAATGCATCTGATTGTAATTAACCTGTAACAATATAATGGTCCGCAGAATAGCCAAACTATTACAAATACCATAACTGCTTTAGCGTTGTTACTCTCACCATACCTTCTTCTTCTTCTTCTTTCAGCTGCTCCCGTTAGGGGTTGCCACAGCAGATCATCTTTTTCCATATTATTCTCACTGCACCACTCTGAGTATTTATATCACTGTATCTGAGTGTGAATCACAGCTGTACAGCAGCTGATCGGAAAGAGAATTATCGGTATACAGCATCAAGCACACGCTGCCTCAGCCATGCTGTCTATTGAACTGCACTCAAACGGCAAACACTTCAGAGCCTTTCCTGCACTGACCTCGCGGTTCAGAAACGGTTTCATCCCAAGAACTATAAATGCACTCAATCAGTCCATCAAGTGCTCCTTGTAGAACTGTCTGTACTTATAAGTACAATCACCTCACTGTAAACTTGTGATACAGTTATAATATTGCACAACCTGCACCACTTTATAAAGCGTGTATTTACATATGATGACGATATCATTTTTAAGCTGTGTCACACACGCGCTAGTAGGAGACCGCGGACGGACCTTAACACGCTTCGGAAGACATTCGCCGGCAGGGAGTGGCGGGTACTAACCTTTCTCCTTTGCTTTCTTGCAGAAAAAAAGACGCTCCGCCACCATAAGCCTCATTTTCCCGCAGCACGTTACTTCCGCCCTTCCTCCTCCATTGTTCCTGACGTCATCGGTCCCATCTTCCCTCACGGTTCCTTCCCAGCATTCCTCCACTTCCAGCTCCTACTTCATAAAATGGCCGCCGACGCCATTTTCGGTGTCGTGCATATGGACTGTTTGAGTTTATATATTTCGACCTGTATTTGTTTATTTTACTGTGGATAATTTTACAGTATACGGGGCCGGAAACCCCAAACCTTTATGCTGTCTCCTTATTCATCTTTTACAGATGAAATGCAGCAAAATATGTTTATTATATTATACAGATAAAACTTTAACTTCATTTAAATAATCTATATTGTTAATAATTAAACATGTGAGGACACGGTGTTGCAGCGCTAGCGAGGAGCTGGCGCTCCCTTCACGGATTGCTCCTGCCTCGTGCGGTATTCTTTCTGGTGCTGGCGCTACACTGGAAGGATAGATGGATAGAATAATTAAACACGTACTACGAAGATAGTTCAATGTTCCTTAAAAGTTTTGAAGAATCTGCATTCTAAGCTTACAGATGGCTTAATTTCTATTACAGAGCTGATTGTGTGGCGAAAGAAAAGGAAGGACAGGAATTGGAGGTTAGTACGTATGAAAGAGACAGTACTGCTGCAATAAATTATTTCATCGAAGGTCGCGTATGGCGCAGCAAGCATCTTGCGTGAGACATAAACAATCACTGCGCCACCGTGTTCCCGTGTTTAATAATGTGCTTTAACTCCTATCATCATGAAAATGATATCATGTATACATCTCAGTATTTAAATTATTCAGAGAGCTGTAATATCACGAATGTAATGTATTCTGTGTCCTGTCGGAGGAAGAGAAAGCCCGTTTAAGAAGCACGTAGTGATTCACACACATACAGTGCATCGAGAAAGTATTCACAGTGCATCACTTTTTCCACATTTTGTTATGTTACAGCCTTATTCCAAAATGGATTAAATTCATTTTTTTCCTCAGAATTCTACACACACTGCCCCATAATGACAATGTGAAAAAAGTTTACTTGAGGTTTTTGCAAATTTATTAAAAATAAAAAAACTGAGAAATCACATGTAGATAAGTATTCACAGCCTTTGCTCAATACTTTGTCGATGCACCTTTGGCAGCAATTACAGCCTCAAGTCTTTTTGAATATGATGCCACAAGCTTGGCACACCTATCCTTGGCCAGTTCCGCCCATTCCTCTTTGCAGCACCTCTCAAGCTCCATCAGGTTGGATGGGAAGCGTCAGTGCACAGCCATTTTAAGATCTCTCCAGAGATGTTCAATCAGATTCAAGTCTGGGCTCTGGCTGGGCCACTCAAGGACCAATTTCCTTTAGCCACTCCTTTGATATCTTGGCTGTGTGCTTAGGGTGGTTGTCCTGCTGAAAGATGAACCGTCGCCCCAGTCTAAGGTCAAGAGCGCTCTAGAGCAGGTTTTCATCCAGGATGTCTCTGTACATTGCTGCAGTCATCTTTCCCTTTATCCTGACTAGTCTCCCAGTTCCTGCCGCTGAAAAACATTATTTTGGTATTAAAGGTGAAACTTCATCAGAGTTTTATCAGCTCACAACTTGCCTCAGTGAAATTAAAACATAGATGGAGCAGAACTCTTTAAAATTAAACTGCAACAAAACTGTGGCACTAAAGCACAATTTCAGAACATGAGATCGTTCTCGGTCACTCTTGCCGGTGATCTCATCAGACCTTCTTCTGATGCAAGGAATCTTGGAGTCATTTTTGATTCTTCCCTTTCTTATTCCACCCACATAAACCACATTAACAAACTTTCTTACTCTCATCTTCGTAACATATCCCATGTTCGCTCATTCCTCTCCTTTTCTAATGCTGAGAAACTTGTCCCCATGCTGTTATCACATCCTGCATTGATTATTGTAACTCGCTGCTGGCAGGTGTCCCTTCTAATCTTATATCACAGCTCCAGTTGATTCAAAACTCTGCTGCAAGAGTCCTTACACGAACCAGCAACAGCGAGCACATCACACCCATCCTGCTTCGCCTTCATTGGCTCACAGGATTGAATATAAAATCCTATCATTAACCTACAAAGCTTTAAATGGCCTCACACGGCACTACATTAGTGACCTTCTCCGTCAATATGCTCCTGTTCGCACACTAAGGTCCTCCGATTCTGGCCATCTTCTTGTGACTCATACTAACCTGCACTCCATGGGTGACAGCAGGGCCTTCAGCTCCATAGCGCCCAGACTCTGAAATGACATCCCGAAATTAACAAGATCAGCTGACTCCATTCATTCTTTTAAGAACTAACTGGAAACTCATCTGGTCAGGAAGGTGTCTAACTTCTGACACTTCTTTCAATTTTCCTCTCTGTCCAGATGCTCAGGATAATCTGTGTATGTGTGTGTGTGTCTGTTAAATCACAAATGATGTTATTTGCTAGGCTTTCTTTTAGTATTGAATTTAGTGTCTTACTTTGGGGGCGGCACGGTGGTGCAGTGGTAGCGCTGCTGCCTCGTAGTTAGGAGCCCCAGGTTCTCTTCCCGGGTCCTCCCTGCGTGGAGTTTGCATGTTCTCCCCGTGTCTGTGTGGGTTTCCTCCCACAGTCCAAAGACATGCAGGTTAGGTGGATTGGCGATTCTAAATTGGCGTGGGTGTGTTTGTGTGTGTCCTGCGGTGGGTTGGCACCCTGCCCAGGATTGGTTCCTGCCTTGTGCCCTGTATTGGCTGGGATTGGCTCCAGCAGACCCCTGTGACCCTGTGTGCGGGTTGGAAAATGGATGGATGGATGGATGGTCTTACTTTGGTTTACTGTCTTTTATTCTATTTAATGTTTTTGTGTATCTTGTATCTATCTGTTTTAATGTTCTATTCAGGAAACATCTGTATCCAGTGTTACACATTCCTGCTGTTTCTTTATGAGACTCTGTAAAGCAACTTGAGCATGGAAAAGGCGCTATATAAATAAAATACAGTAATCCCTCCTCGATCGCGGGGGTTGCGTTCCAGACCCCCCCTGCGGTAGGTGAAAATCCGCGAAGTAGAAACCATATGTTTGTATGGTTATTTTTATATATTTTAAGCCCTTATAAACTCTCCCACACTGTTTATAAATATTCCCCGCAGAGTTAAACAGCATAATCCCTTTGTATTCTCTTAGATATTAGGTAAGATTCATTGAAATTATGTATATAAACACACTGTTTATATACAGTAAAACCTAAATATTATTTTAAAGATATTGAGTGTCTCCAATATCACAGATGTTACAGCCATTACGATAGACAGGCCACCAGCAATAAATACGTACAATGCAAGAAAAATAGTATACAGTAAATGTGTGTACAGTGACACTAAACGTACGTACATGTACTAAGCACTGTAAGAAGAAAATTAATTATGGTTACTCACCAACAATGACACGATGACTTGTCCGATAACAATGAGTTTAATTTTACTGCACAACAAAGGAGAGCGTTACAGCCCTTGTAAAGGAGCCACTTCAGGCGATTGTGTAGCACTGCCGTTGTTCTTCTTCTGGCAGTCTTCAATCCAAATCCCTAAAGCAGATTCCATCCAGACTACAGCCTTATTACATCCACTTACAACTCGTTTTGCACCCTGGTTAAAAGGAAACTGCGGCCGTAGATCTTATATTCCTTTCCTACTTTTTAAATAAAAAGAATCGTAGCCTTCAACAAATCCAAAACGTTTACCTTTTCGGCAATCGTTAACATCTTCTTCTTGCGCTTGGGCACGGCCCCTGAAGCAGTAGCAGATTGTTTTGGAGCCATAATGAAGGGCTTGACTATGCACAAAGATAAACACTAAAGAGCACAACTCTTTACACAGCGAA
>JANRMT010062834.1:42419552-42462247 GCA_026402145.1 Polypterus bichir lapradei | reverse complement strand
TCAGTCAGGAGAACTTAACTGCGTGCTCTGATTGGTTAGCTTCTCAGCCATCCGCCAATAGCGTCCCTTGTATGAAATCAACTGGGCAAACCAACTGAGGAAGCATATACAGGAAGTAAAAAGACACATTGTCCGCAGAACCCGCGAAGCAGCGAAAAATCCGCGTTATATATTTAGTTATGCTTTCATATAAAATCCGCGATAGAGTGAAGCCGCGAAAGTCGAAGCGCGATATAGCGAGGGATTACTGTATATCATTATTATTATTATTATTAGTAGTAGTAGTATTAGTATTATTATCTGTTATATAGTGCTTTTCATATCTATCTATCTGTCTAACTATAAAAAACTACTTATGCTCCACTTAATAATAATAATAATACATTTTATTTATGTAGTGCTTTTCCATGCTTGGTTATTTTACTGTATATGTAACACTGTTCCCAGTTCAAATGTTGTAAGCTTATATCTGATATTTGTTTATTTTTAATTTTCTTTGACATGATTCCACACAGTGGCATAGCTGACATTCATAAGGCAGGGGAACCCCCAAGACCCTAATCCGACCTTGATAAAGCCAGACACAAAAACATATATTTATTTTTTGATAACAGAAAAAATATTTGTGTATTTCAAAGTTAAACAGAACAGTGAGAAGCTGCTATGTCGTGTCGCACGACGTTTTGTCGCAGTAATACCATGAAATCTGCACAAGTTAGCAAGCAGACAACGAAGAGTTGTATCATGATAAGAAAAAGAAAATAAGCAAGTTCTGCTCAAAACAAGAAATTGGCACAAAAAGCCATTGGCAAACTGTACTGATTCTGTGCAAACCAGAATTGTGGAAATGCTACGACCGAGAGTCATAACGGGAGATTACTGTACGTCAGGTGAATCGTCCTCCTTGCCCACCTCTTCCCACTCAAGACGTCCACAAGCCTTTTAACAAAGATATGCAGAGCATCCTGACAGCCACAGAGCCGGGCTGGAATAACAGTATGTAGTATTTGAACAGAAATAAGTAAATAATAACCTGGGCTCTCAAAATATTCCATACATTAACACCATTCCAGTTTTCCCCCTGGGTTGAAACAAACTGGCCAGACACATCATGACTTTAATTTAATTTGATACCCAAGAAAACATTTATTTGAATAGTTACTGACTTTAATGGAGAAGCAGGTGAGTTTAAAAATATAGTAGAACTTCCAGGTAGTGGTCCTGCAGTGGGTTGGCGCCCTGCCTGGGATTGGTTCCTGCCTTGCTCCCTGTGTTGGCTGGGATTGGCTCCAGCACACCCCCATGACCGTTTGTTCTGCGGTGGGTTGGCACCCTGCCCAGGATTGGTTCCTGCCTTGCTCCCTGTGTTGGCTGGGATTGGCTCCAGCAGACCCCCGTGACCCTGTTTTCGGATTCAACGGGTTGGAAAATGGATGGATGGATCCAGGTAGTGATTTCCTAAATAATGATGACAAAAAAAGTTTTAAATGCAGGAAATTATCATGAAATTCTTGGAATTCCATTAGCACAGGCCTGGGTTCATTGTGTTTAGGGATTTTAATATTTACATTGCACTTTTTTATGATTAATATTTATGATCAAGTATGAAGTGTCCTCATTTGGTCTATTTAAGTTGTGTAATTATTATTGTCATGTTTCTCATTCACATTCTTCTTCCTTTTCATGAACACTGCCATGTTTTTTTATAGCAATCGTGCTGTTTAAACAACACCTTCAAAACAACAAAGAAGGCAACATTCACGCTGCAGTTCCTTTTTCTGTTTTCCCGCTTCATGCGTAAAAGGTAAAGTACCACTTCCAGTTCACGGAAATAGCCCAAAAGATTGCAAGAGGTTTTAGTGACGTGTGTAATGTAATACTTCTACACAAAATTTTGTTTATGTAAAGCAAAAACATTCTCAAATATGTATGTATAACCATATGAATGTCAAACAGAAAATTGTGATTATCTCGAAAATTGGTCATTTTTCGAAAAATGCAAAGTGACAAAAAATGCTTAGAATGTGAAAGCACCACTTCCGGTTAGTGGAAATAGCTCAAAAGTTGATAGAAATCTACGTTTTGTACCTAATACTTGCATGCAAAATTTGGTTGACCTAAGTTGACATAATTCCTAAAACTGTATTTTTGGACTCAGGGAGGTCTAAAACGTTGAGATTCATCAAAATCCCGACATGGAATTTTTGGACGATTGCAATACCGTGCCCTGTACTTCATATACAAGGAAGTAAAAATGTCTTAGACGGTGCAGAATCACACAGTAAAACGAGTGCTTCATTAAAATAAGTGCCCAATCACATTAGACATTCTAATTTCTGTGCATGTATTCTAATTATCCAGTGTAATCCAGTAAATATTCATGTAGATATTTATCCATGCTAGCTTGTTGGTAAGGTAACTGGCTGAACCCTCAGTGTACTATTCAGCAATCACATCATTATATGTGCCAGGTGATACCCACTCAGATGCTGCCGCCGTGTGCCTTTCAGACCCCCAGAGCACAGAGGAGAGGCACTACAATCTGACGTGTGCTCTCATTGGTGGAGTGCGGCACGATGTTTCAGGAGGGAAGCTGCTCTACCAGCCAATGAAGGTCTGCCAAGTCACAACTGGGTCGCGACTGCAAATGTGGGAGGTTCATTAGCATAGGCCATGCATGGTTGTTTCAGGGTAGCAACAGAGTGGGCATGCGGCTGTTAAAGCATAAGGTGGCTCTCTGATGTCCTGGGGGTGTTTAAACCACAAGGAAATGAGAACTTTGATTGAGGTGATGAAACACTTGAAACAGAATGTCTACTGTACATTGGGCTTCTGGATGATAATAATAATAATAATTCTTTGCATTTATATAGCGCTTTTCTCACTACTCAAAGCGCTCAGCAATTGCAGGTTAAGGGCCTTGCTCAAGGGCCCAACAGAGCAGAGTCCCTTTTGGCATTTGATGACCACGTGTTCCGTTTTGTGCTTCATCGCCAGAGAATGGCTACCCCAGTCTTCTAAGACAACAATTGTCATATGATTGTGTGATTGAGACGAAACATCCTCGCAACTCTCAGACTATTAGGAGCCACGAACAGAGCCATCCGACCAATCCGGCCAAACTGTGGGATTTGGTGCTGGACGGGTGGATGAGAACTGATGAGGCCAACATCTACCAACTGGAGGCGTCCAGGCCAGACAGGATAGCAGCTGTTCTTTGGTCTCATGGAGGAGTTATGAGCTGATAGGTAAGGTTTAGCCAGGGTGACGCATGTCAGGTCAGCTTTACAACATGGTAGACATCATCCTAGTCCATGCCTTTAAAAACAAAGAAAGAATTAAGGGAAAGCCTTAACATGTGTAATATGAAATAAATCGACCTCCAGTCGTTTTCAAGTGTTGGGGAAATTGCCCCATATAACGTCCAAAGGACAGGTCAAAATGAAAATGAACAATGGATTCAAAATAAGACATTTGACAAAGATATCTGCAACATTGGGGTATTTATAGGAAAGCCAAAACAAGCAAGATGTCAACCAGAAATGACAAAACAGGTAGTGACATCATCATGACGGGGCCGGCAGTGACATCATCAAAAGGGAACTGGAAGTGACGTTGTGGATCGGCCATGATGGTTTCTGGAACGAGGTAGGGTGCTTTTATTTTCCTTCTTTGTTTCTGATGAAAGAGAGAGAGATACAGAGACGTTATTACTCCTTCGCAACCCCTTATCTCGCGAGTATTCCCTCACCTTAGGGTTTGTTGGCTGCTTCCTACTCACGCGTGCGTGACACACGTTTTTAATGAAATAAATGACAGAATGAATGAATGCCAGTTGTCAAATTAAGTAGAAGGTGCAGTGATACTTCTGAGTCACCTGCAGGACCACTCAGATTCAATAACAGCCCACTTTAATTTTCCCTCTCCTTAGAAATTATATATTATAAGCGTCTTCTATATACAGTGGTGTGCAGAAGTATTCAATTCCCATGAAAGTCACCATAATTTTCTGCATGAAAGGATTTGTCCACATATTGATCCATTCAGTATTTTAATGTGAACTCTTGTGTTGTGATAATACCTTTCTAAAGTTCAAATAAACCATTTTCTGTAGATATTTAACTGAAGAAGACAAACTCCAAAGTTAGTGTTTGTGTAATTATTTAAACTCTGTGTTTTGGAAGCCCCAGGTTTACATAAATGACAAATTAGTCAAAAACGACACAAAGGTGACAGTCATGTGACAGTCATAATTAAACATAATGAGGTGCTACTTGTGAGTTCTTTATATCTCTCTGGGGATAAAAAGCCCCCTTTGTGAGGGCCACAGTCTTTGTTGGACAATCACTGCCAAAATGAAGACAAAGGAGCATTCTGCTGATGTGAGAAACAAGGCAGGAAATGGCTACCGAAAAATATCAAAATGTTTCAATGTCCCATTGCGCACTGTGGGGTCCCTCATCAGACAGTGGAAGGTTCATCACAGCACTCAGGCTCTTCCTAGAACAGGCCGGTCCACCAAACTAAACATCGGAGCGAGACGTCGACTGGTGAGAGAGGCGACTAAAAACCCAACCGTCACTCTCAGAAGTCTGCAGTGCTCTTTGGCTGAAACTCCAGTGAAGGTGCAGGGGTCCACAATTTCAGGAGGTCTCCGTAAAACAGGGTAGTAAGAGAGAAGCCATTCCTTAAGAAGGTCCACACGTATGGCATTTGCTACAAAGCATGAGAAAGACCCAACTAAGATGTGGGAGAAGGTTTTATGGTCAGATGAGACCAAAATAGAACTTTCTGGCCAGACTTCAAAGATGTTTGTGTGGTGTAAAACTACCACTGCACAGGCCTCAAGAAACACCAGACCTACAGTGAAATATGGTGGTGGCAGCATCAGGCTATGGGGAAGCTTTACATGGGCTGGAACTGGGAATCTTGTCAGAGTTGAAGGGACAATGGATGGACACAATACTGCAGGAGAACTTGTTCCAGTCCACTATGAACCTACAGCTCGGCAGAAGATTCACCTTTCAACGTGACAATAAGCCAGGCCAAAGCGACACTGGAATGACTCAAAAACAGAAAGGTGATTGTTTTGGAACAGCCAACTCAAAGGCCTGATCGTAACCCTGTTGAGAATCTGCATCACTATTTGAAAACCTCCGTCCGGAGATGCCAGCCCACCAACCTAGTGGGTCTCTAGAAATTCTGCCAAGAAGAATGGGGAAGAATCAGCACTGAACAAGGTGCAAAACCTCAAAAGAATGAAGGCTGTTATTGTAACAGAAGGGCTCTCAACAAAGAATGAAAGTGTAGGCCTTGAATACTTATTTAAACATTAACATTGGAGGTTGTCTTCTTCAGGTAAAACTACACAAAATGGTTTATTTGGACTTTGGAAATGTATTGTTACAACACAAGAGTTCACGTTAAAAATACTGCATGGATAAATACATTTGCAAATCTTTAGTCATGTAGAAAATCAATCAATCAATCAACATTTATTTATATAGCACATATTCATACAAAAAAATGTAGCTCAAAGTGCTTTACAAAATGAAGAATAGAAAAATAGAAGACACAATAAAAAATAAACATAAGTCAACATTAATTAACATAGAATAAGCGTAAGGTCCGATGGCCAGGGTGGACAGAAAAAACAAAAAAAAAACTCCAGAGGCTGGAGAAAAAAAAAAAAAAATCTGTAGGGATTCCAGACCAAGAGACCGCCCAGTCCCCTCTGGGGAATCTACCTAACATAAATCAAACAGTCCTCTTTGTATTTAGGGTTTTCATGGAAGGACCTGATGATGATGGTCACGTAGACTTCTGGCTTTCAGTCCATCAATGTTGGTGCATCATGATGCTTTGGGTAGGTGGTGGTGGCGCAGGCCACCGCCACCACAAAGAAACCAGAAAAAGAAACAGAAGAGAGAGTAGGGGTCAGTACGGATTTTGGAGCCACTGTGAATAGTTATTATGATGAATTGAACATACAGAGTATCAGGATTAAGTTAAAGTGAAATTATAAAAAGGCCATGTTAAAGTAATGTGTTTTCAGCAGTGTTTTAAAGTGCTCTACTATATTTGCCTGGCGAATTCCTATTGGCAAAATGATGATGACTTTCAAGGGGGTTGAATACTGTTGCACGCCACTGTAGCACTACTCAGTCAAAGAAAATGTTGCTTAGAATGCTACACTTCAGCATTCTTGAGTTATTGAATATGACACGAGCCCCCTTATTGATGTATTTTATTAACAAATAGGAATTCTGAACAAAATGCAGAATTCCATCTGCCTAATACATCTGAAGAGGGGTAATTAGGCAGAGCTTGCCTAGTTATATAAATGGTCCTTTTTATTTTTTACATTCTTATATTTGCTTTGCTTCTGCACTTTTATTCCAAAAAGAGAAAAGTATTGCATAGTCTGGAAAATGGCCTGGTCTAAGAAGGTGGCACAGGTGTTGGGAGCCAGGAAACTGGCGATGAATCCTGACTTGCTTGCTACATACAGTATTTCCATGTGTCACAGTAGATATTTTTTTCACTGGACAAAGGGATTTCTTTCCATATCTCAAAGTCATCTGAGGTAGGATAATTAGCAGATTTGGGAAATAGAAAGGTTGCGAATGATTGGTGTCCTGCTTAGGTCTGGACGCTGGTTTATGCCTAACTAGCTGTGCTACCCATCAGGCCCAGCGCCAGAAATATTTGGGCCCCAGACAACTGGGTACGTGTGGGCCCCTCTGCCTTCCCCCGGGTCCCCACATACCAAAACCTTCAAATACGTATACAAAATGATCGAAATGTAGTTTATCCGACAGCGACAATGCTGCATTTATGAATACCATACTTGATGAGTTAAGCCTTCTCGCACATCAAAGTTTGACTGCGAGAAGGAAAGCCAGTGCTAACGGAAGCTCGTAGCGGAATTGAAACAATACATTAATGAGATAGGCCTATGTATTATCTAACGTGTAACGGTACAATTATACCAATGCAATGAATAGGAGTAACCATCGGAACATTTTAATATATATTAACAGTTCGGGTTATCTACATGGTGTACAATCAGTATGGTAACTTGCTGTATCAAACTTCAAAGTTTTCAAAAAATCCGGGTGATCCAGAATCTTTAGTGATACACACAAAACCAACGCACACTCGTCACTGCTTTAAAAGCAACAATAAACACCCAAGCGAATGAATTATCAAACTACGGAGACGGACTTCTGCTACACCATACACGTCAACATCCACGACAGTGCACAACAATATTGCTGTTGTCTGAGACAGAACAGCGCCTGTGTGTGTGAAATGGAAGTATTCAATTACAGCGGCGAAGTCAATCCATTATCCACGTACCCTGTACAACAAACATACTACTCAACGTCAAGCTCAAGGATGTCGGCGTCGGCTCTCCTTTGTCTTTGAGAAGCGTGCCGCTGTTGGTCCCCTTTGACAAGCGTGCTTCACACGACACGAGCACGATATCTACTTGCGTGGAGCGTGCGGCTATTAAAACTCTCACTTGTATTGTTGTAAGCTAAATGATTTAACTTTTCTATTACATGTAACTTGAATAATTGTCTGAATATATATCTACACGCACAACATCAGCATAAAAAAAATCAAGCGTGAAGGGGCCCCCTTCCGTTAGGGCCCCGGACCAGAGTCCCGTTTGTCCCCCCCTGGCGGCGGGCCTGTACCCATCTAAGACAGGTTCAAATCTAAGTTAAGTGACGGACAAACCGGCAATCCCAGCCAGTATGGACATCGCTCCCCTTACCTGGATGGGAGGAAATGACAACAGAAGGCCCGCTGGCTTGACGTTCCAGCGGGTACATCAGGAGTGGTGTCCTTACAACCACTGAGCAGCATCCGGGATGGACTTGGGGACCTGGTGTGATAAGCCAAGTTCAGAAGCCGTAAATAATGCAAATAAAGAGGTTTATCACGGACATTTGGGAAAAAAATGTAAAAGAAAATAGTTTTCATTTACCTGTTTTAGCGCCCATAAACAGATTAACACGCAGCAGTAGAAAGTTTCAGCGGCAGTTTGAGTGACGTAGCTTGAGTGCGTGCCGCTCGGTGCGGGGCGGGGCGGTGCTTCAATTTGCCGCCCTCCAACATATCTGAATATGTTAACCTATTTACATAGAAAATTAAAATGACGTATACGGAAACATTACTATAAATTTTGCATAGATTTATTCATATATAGAGAAAGACCAATAATATTTCACAAATAATTATTTATAAGCATCAACTAGACAAGAATACCTGCAGTGGGCTGGCGCCGTGGCCGGGGTTTGTTTCCTGCCTTGCGCCTTGTGTTGGCTGGGATTGGCTCCAGCAGACCCCCGTGACCCTGTAGACAGCATATAGCGGGTTGGATAATGGATGGATGGATAGACGAGAATATAGTATAGACGCACTGATAAGCCGTGTTCTAATGATTAGTTTAATATAATTACTCTGCGAAAAACACAACCAGTGTAGTGTACAAGTGATAGGGATGGAGATGGTTTTAAGAACACATTCGGATTGATAAGGAAACGAAATTATAAATTGTAAATTACATGTTTATCTTCCTAGAAATTATCATCGGTGTAATGTTTATGTTTATTTTTGTTATTGCCTCATAAATTTCAACTGCTGCGTCTGATGCCGTCACAGAAGGACAGTCTGAAAATTATTGTTGAAGCATTGTGGCTAAAAATCAGAGAATTTTACTTTTTTTCAGTTATGAGTGATATTTTTTCCGAACCCTCCTGCTTACACACGAATTGTACCGAGCCGTTTGGCCAATAATGCCGCCCCCGGCTCGAAGGGCTGTACTTGTACAGGTGCTCCGAGAGCAAGCCGTGGGGCTCAAAATTGCCGACGCCGAGGCGTGCGACTGAGGTCGGGTTTTTCGAGCGCGCTCACGGTTTCTGATGGCCAAGTGCGGAGTCGCGCTTCCGTAACCGCTGGAGGAGAGAGGGCGAAAGTGGTATGTTTAATATCAGAGGAACAGGTTTGAAGGATTGAAATCTCCGTTTTAAAGTAGCTGACAAAAAGAGAATTCACACGTGTGGCAAAGTACAGAAGTTAAAACGGGAGAAAGTAAAATAGTTCTTACTGAACAGAGGCTGAACGTGGAGCCCGCAAGTCACCAAGACAGACGGGTACGCGCGCAGCCGAGATAGTGAGCGAGCATTTAAATTCCCCTTTTTAAATGCTCTCTCTCTCTCGCACGCGCGCGTACCCGTCTGTCTTGGCGACTGCACCTGAGCAGGTGTCGTTGAATGGTGCGCGTCCCGACGTGTCTCATTATTGGAAGTCCGCGGGAAACGTCAAATGGTCAAAAGGGCTCGCGATATAAAACCAGGGTCCGAACGCCAGAGGTCGTCTTTTGACCAGGTCTTCAAGCTGTAGTCTAGATCTGTGCTACTGATTTATTTACTTGAGTAGTGGAGATACGTACTGTACTTTGTGTGCACAGTACGTGCTTAGTTTTTTTTTATTTTGTTTTCATTATTTTTTTTAGTCTGTCCTTCGTGATCCGTTTTGTAGCTGGATGAAGGAGATGGAAGAGGTTTTATTTTGCTGTTTTGGTCTTTTCTTCACTTTTGATTTGGAAACCACTGTAAGTATTATAACACCTGCGCTGATTTTTCTTTTTGGGTCTTTGCATTGGACTTTGTAAATATTTTTTGCAAGATATTCCTTCGTCAAATAGTATGGACACTGCTGGAATAAAACAGATTCCTGATTTTAAATGGTTTTTGTTTTTTGTCTGAGTCTCCCTTACTCCATCCCTTGGTTGCTCAGTCTCGTCCTCTGACACCCCAAGTTGGGAGTTGTACAACTGGGCATTCTGGTTGACTGCCTGCTATGGGTGGCAAGCCCTGGTATAGACGCCTGCAGGGCAGCATGGGAGTTGTGGCCCTATGGGCCTGCCCTGTTGGGTTCTGTGAGGGCCTGCCTAAGCAGGCTGTTGGATACTGATGTTACAAGAATCGTGGTGGTCCTGCCTGACCCAGAAGTGCTTTCTGGGGGTAATAAATTAAGCACCAGAAGTACTCCTGGGTCCAGAGTTAAAAGAGCTGGACAGTGGAGGGGGAGGAAAAGAAAAGGAAGAAAAAGAAGAGAAATTGTCGTGCTGTGTTGTAAACAAAAGAGGCCTGTATGAAGGCATTGTTTACATTAAAAGCACTTTAGTTGAAGTGACGCAATTGTGTCTGGGGGATTGGGGCTTAGTGGTGCCCACTACAGACCACAATCATCAATTTTGACCTCAGCGTTAATGTTTGCAGCGCAATATCTGTTGAAACATAATAAAGATGGTAATACAATGCATTGTTGTAATTTAGTAATAAAATGCACTGCAATTGCCATTCCAACCATCTGCTGGAATTACAAATGCAATACATATGTTTCTGTGATGTGTCATTTAGTATTGAAATTGTAAAAGCAGTGTAGTTTTTGTGATGTGCCGTCTGTTGTAATGATAATCATAATACATATGTCTCTGTTATATGCCAGTTGGTATGGTATTTGTAAAAACAATGTTAATGTCTGTGATGTGCCATCTGTTGGAATAACAAATGCAATACATATGTCTAATGTCTATGGTATATGCCATTTGGCATGGGATTCATAAAAACAGTGTTATATTTGTGATGTGCCATCTGTTGGAATGACCGCGACATAGCAACTGGATGAACACGCAGACATTTATCCTTTTATTCACTTGGACCCTGCCAGGAAAGCCTTAAATAATGGAATAAATGGGTTTAGAAGACCGATGAACAGATGGTGGAAATAAAATAATAAAGGATTTTATTTTATTAAATAAAGAAATCTAAGTGTGTCAAAAAAAAAAAAACAATTCTTCTACCATCTAAATGAGTCTCCATGACACATTCTGTGCACTGGCTTAAGCCCCTGCAAAATGCCCCTTCATCATTTATAAGCTAAAGAAAACCATGAGAAAGTGGTGTGTCACATTTTCTGATGTCACAAATCACACAGTGGCCATTCTTCGGAGTTTGCTGTAACAGTGCAGAGAGCTCTCTACAGGCAGGACTGGCAGTCCGGCGGTGGTCTGCATGTGCTTTGCCACCAAGATGGGATGAGATGAGTGTCAGTAAGCCGGCTGGGTGGGGCTACATGTTTGAGTGGCAGCAGTCCACATCCTTTAAATCAGAAGAGCTTGACAAAAAGGGTGGAGACTTTCCTAGGAAATTAATAAACCGGACCCCCATGCAGACCTTGCAGTGCTGCTGTTTTCAGTTGTTCGATTAACAAGCCCAATTATTGGGATGATCAGGTGGCAGTGCTACTGAGATGACTTCAACTCCCAGCATTCAACAAGAGTAGCCAAGTGTTGATGGGAGATCACCATGCTTTAAAATAAGTGACAGTGGGCTCAATGGAGGAAGACCCACAAGGACTCAACTATTAAAAGAAAAACATAAAAAAGCAAGATTGGGATTTGTTAAAATGAATATCAACCAGCCACAATGCTTCTAGGAGAAAGTCCTTTGGATGGATTAAACAAAAATGGAGCTTTTTGGCAAGTCACGTCAATGACCACAAATGAAAAAATGAAAAGATTGGCAGAGCTGCTGTGAAACATGGAGGAGGCTCGGTACTGTTTTGGGACTGCTTTGCTGCATCTGACATGTGGTTCCTTGAGTCTGTGCAGGGAACAAAGAAATCTCAAGACCATCAAGACGTTCTGGAGTGAAACGTACAGTCGTGGCCGAACGTTTTCAGAATGACACAAATATTAATTTTCGCAAAGTTTGCTGCCACAGTATTTATGATGGCAGTTTGCATCCACTCCAGAATGTTATGAAGAGCGATCAGATGAATTGTAATTAATTACAGAGACCCTCTATGCCATGAAAATGAGCTTAATCCCGAAAAACCACTGCACTTCAGCCCTGCCACAAAAGGACCTGCTGACGTCATTCCAGTGATCCTCTCATTAACACGGGTGAGAGTGGAGACGAGGACAAGGCTGGAGGTCACCCTGTCATGCTGATTGAGTTCGAATTGTGGTGAAGAAGGCTTCAGGGTGACCAAGAAAGTCCAGCAAGTGCCAGGACCGACCATCTACTAAAGTTGATTCAGCTGCGGGCACCGCCAGTGCAGAGTTCACTCAGGAATGGCAGCAGGCAGGTGGGAGTGAGTGAGGTGAAGACGTTTGGAGGCTGGCCTGGTGGGTGTCAAGAAGGGCAGCAAAGAAGCCAAGTAAAACATCAGGGACATACTGATATTCTGCAAATTGGTACAGGAATTGGACAGCTGGGGTCAAGTCCTTTTCTCTGATGAACTCCCTTTCCGATTGTGTGGGGGATTCAGAAAAACGAAAAGGTGAGTGGAGCCACCATCAGTCCTGTGTCATGCCAACAGTAAAGCATCCTGAGACCATTCATGTCAGCCGAGGGAGTGCAGGGCTCACTCACAATTTGGCCTAAGAACACAGCCATGAATGAAGAATGGGACCAAAACATCCATCGAGAGCAACTTCTCCCAACCATCTAAGAACAGTTTGGTGACCCACAATGCCTTTTCCAGCATGATGGAGCACCGGGCCATATGGCACAAGTGATAACTATGTGGAACAAAACAGCAGAATTGTGGGGTTCATGGCCAGGAAACTCCCCATTGAGAACTTGTGGTCAATCCTCAAGAGGCGGGTGGACAAACAAAAACCCACCAATTCTGACAAACTCCAAGCATTGATTATCAAGAATGGGCTGCCATCAGTCAGGATTTGGTCCAGAAAATGATTGACAGCCTGCCAGGGTGAATTACAGAGGTCTTGAAAAAGAAAGAAGGACCTACACTACAAATATTGACTCTTTGCATAAATTTCATGTAATTTTCAATAAAAGCCTCTGTAACCTATGAAATGCTTGCAATTCTACTTCAGTATACCATAGAAACATCTGGACAAAAAGATCTAAAAACACTGAAGGAGATGACTTTGTGAAAACCAACACTTGGGTCATTCTCAAAACTTTTGGCCACAACTGTACTGCCCAGTGTCAGAAAGCTGTGTGTCAGTCGCAGGTCATGGACTCTCCAACAGGATAAGGAGCCAAAACACACAGCTAAGAGCACCCAAGAATGGCTAAAAATAAAACACTGGGCTGTTCTGAAGTGGCCTTCTGTGAGCCCTGACTTGAATCCTATGGACCATCTATGGAAAGAACTGAACCACGGAGTCTGGAGAAAGACCCCCTTCAAAACTGACACAGCTGGGGCAGTTTGCTCAGGTCGGGTGGGCTGAACAACCTGTGGACAGGTGCAGAAGTCTCATGGAGAGTTCCAGGAGTGGCTTGTTGGCAGTGATGGCCTCTAAATATTAAGTTAAGGGTCCCATCATTTTTATCCACGCCATTTTCATTTGTGTTCTCCTTTGAAATATTCTGTTGAGTCCAAACTCTAAAGCAAAGTCTGATTTTTGTTAAATGCGGAATAAATAATGATGGGTGCCAATGACTTTTTTGTAAATTTCAGGTTTTTATTTTTTAATTTTTAACAGATTTCAAAAAATTCCTAAATTCCTGTTTTTGCTTTGCCATTTTGAGTTATTGAGTGTCTGATGGAGCAGAAAAGCTCCTCTTATGTCGGACTGACTGTGCATTCATGATGAA
Organism: Polypterus bichir lapradei; assembly: GCA_026402145.1. Taxonomy (NCBI): domain Eukaryota; kingdom Metazoa; phylum Chordata; class Cladistia; order Polypteriformes; family Polypteridae; genus Polypterus; species Polypterus bichir. The sequence goes on along the minus strand of JANRMT010062834.1, from coordinate 42,448,592 downwards.
GAAAAAAACAAATTTCAATGATTTGAGCACAAGGCTGCAACACAACAAAATGGGAATAAAATGAAGGGGTCCGAACTCTTTGTGAATGCACAGTCGGTCCGACATAAGAGGAGCTTTGCTGCTCACCTGATTGTCTAAACTGTTATGGCGCCTCAGCCCAACAAATGTGAAGCAAAAGCCAACTAGGATGGCAGCAAAACTGCGGATGCACAAGTGAAGATTTATCAAGTGTCACTTAAAGACACGGGTGACCTGTCATTTAGTTGCCATCCATTCTCATCCCAGGCAGGTCCTGGTGGTCATAGTCACATAAGTCACGGTCGGCTTGTCACTCTGCTGCTTATTCTTCCATTTTAGACTTTCGGAGTCCTTTCGGCACAGGCAAGCATCTCCACCCAGAACCGGTTCGACCCTCTCCGCGCCCCCAGTTTGCCTTCAACCCCGGGTGATGTATTTGTGATTGGAGATTCAATTGTATGAAACCTAAACATCTCATTCCCTAATCAAAAATCTTTTGTCTCTTGTTTTCCCGGTGCTCGTGTCCGAGATGTTATGAGACGTGCGCCGACAGTCTTCGAGAGGCACAAGAACAGGGCAGTGGGATCCATTGTGATACTCACCAGGGTAAACAACGTGAGATACCAACAGTCGGAGATTCTCAAGGCGGACTTCATAGCAGTTATGAAAGCCACAAAGGAGAGGACCCCGGCTGCAAAAATCATCATCTCGGGTCCCCTATATCTCATTAGAAGATCGAACGAGTATTACAGTTGTCTGCTGGCATTAAACATCTGGCTGAAAGGCTTCTGCGAGAGTCAAAACATCAGGTTCATAGATAACTGGGACCTCTTCTGGGATATGCCGTGTTTTTTACAAGCGACATGGTCTGCATCCAATTAAATTCAGCGCCCGGGTCCTCTCTGAAAACATCGCTAAGGTAATTCGTCTCTCTTGACTCTCTATTTTTACTCTTAACCCTTTCCATAATGCTTGGCTAGATGTGATAATTCGGTAACAAAATCTTCCCCAAAAGTGCACTGCATTACTACTCTAATAACCAACTTCAATGCATGTAAAAAATCTAAGCAGTGCGGCATAAATACGAATAATTTAATTACAATTACACCTCTAGATGAACAATGTATTAAATCTATAAAAACAGATTATAGATTAAATAAAAACTATGCACAGAGTGGCGCTAATAAAAATAACCTAATTTCTATCTTGAATAGTCATAACGCACATTCAATTCAGTTCTGCTCTTACGAAACATTAAATATGGCTTTATTAAATGTTAGAGCATTAACCAACAAGACGTTTTCCATTAACGATCTTAGAGAAAAGCCATACATCTTGCCTGAAGAAGGGATCTGAGTTGCCTCGAAAGCTTGCATATTGTAATCTTTTGAGTTAGCCAATAAAAGGTGTCATTTTGCTTGGCTCTTCTCTACATTCATAATGGCTAACACAGTACAACACCCTAGTACCATCAACAATCTTATTAGTGATAGGAAAATTGATTTTATTGCACTAAGTGAAACGTGGCTTAGCTCAGATGGTGCGGTTGTTTTAATGGAATCTGCGCCTCCAAATTACAGCTTTGCTCATGCGGATCGCCAAGGTAAGAAAGGCGGCGGTTTAGCAAACATTTACTCGAGCCGGTTAAAGTGTAAAGATGTCGTCTTTGGCAAATTCAAGTCCTTTGAGTATCTTGCTGTTGTTATTCATAGAGTTTCTCACTTTCTAGTATTATCCGTGTATAGACCTCCTAAATATAATGCGTCTTTCTTTGAGGAATTCTCAGACTTGGAGTCAATTGTAATTACAAACTATGACACACTCGTAATAGTCGGTGACTTTAACTTCCATCCATCCATTTTCCAACCCACTATATCCTAACTACAGGGTCACGGGGGCTGCTGGAGCCAATCCCAGCCAACACAGGGCGCAAGGCAGGAAACAAACCCCAGGCAGGGCGCCAGCCCACCGCAGGGCGCACACACCTACACACCAAGCACACACTAGGGACAATTTAGAATCGGCAATTCACCTAACCTGCATATCTTTGGACTGTGGGAGGAAACCGGAGTACCCGGAGAAAACCCACGCAGACACGGGGAGAACATGCAAAGTCCACGCAGGGAGGACCCGGGAAGCAAACCCGGGTCTCCTAATTGCGAGGCAGCAGCGCTACCTACTGTGCCACCATGCCGCCTTGACTTTAACTTTCATATCGATAATCAGTGTGACCAAAAAGTAAAAGAATTCATGAACCTCATGTACTCTTTTGATTTGAGACAGCTCGTTAATCAGCCTACACACAAAGCAGGTCGTACGTTAGGCTTAGTAATTACTAAAGGACTAAAAGTTGATGTGAAGCAGATCATTGATATTGGTCTATCAGACCATTTTCTTTTACTATTTAATATAGAAATAATGACAGAAAATATTCACAAGAAGCATATTGTTAAAAAATGCTTCTTTGATTCATCAGCAGCTTCAAAATGTACAAACATTCTAAGCAACCAGTCCCTTTGTAGTGCTTACTACAATAGTGAGAATAATGTAAATAGTAAGGTGGAAAATTTTAATATTAAGGTGAGAGCTGCTGCTGACATAGTCGCACCTGAAAAGATAGTTAAAAAGTCTTCTAGTACTGTTATATCATGGAAGACCCAAAGAGTGTCTGATCTTAAGACAACATGCCGGAGAGCTGAGCGTAAAAGGAAAAAAACTAAACTGACTGTCCATTATGAAATATTGAAGGTTAAAATAACAGAATACAACAACATAGTCCGTCCTGAGAGGCGCTGCTATTTCTCTAGAATTTTAAATAACAATGCTAGTAATCCCAGAGTCTTATTCTCTACGATTGATCGTCTGCTAACCCAGGACATTCAATGGAATGCCTCCAAAAAACTTCCAGTGAAACCTGTGAGGCTTTTGCTGTATTTTTTAATCAGAAAATGAATGACATTAGAAACAATATAGTACATCTCCCCAATACTGATCCTCCTAAGCCCCAGTACTCCATTATGAACAAATTAAATTCTTTCACCAGGATAGATTTACCTGATTTATATAAAATAATTTCTCAACTGAGACCCTCCACCTGCGTCCTCGACCCAATACCAACAAGTTTTTTCAAAGAAGTATCGGGTGTACTAATTGATAGTATTCTTCACATAGTAAACTCGTCATTAGATATGGGGGTCTTCCCAGACTGTCTTAAGAATGCTGTAGTTAAACCCCTGCTAAAGAAAAATAATCTTGACTCCTCTGTTTTTGAAAATTTTAGACCTATTTCTAACCTGCCTTTCTTAAGTAAAATTCTAGGTGAAGGCAGTCATTATGCAGCTTAATGACCACCTCAATAAACATGCAATTCTTGATAAGTTCAGTCGGGTTTCAGAACAAATCACAGCACAGAAACTGCACTCGTTAAAGTAGTAAATGACTTGCGGGTAAATGCAGACAGAGGCCGTTTATCTGTTCTCATCCTCTTGGATCTGAGTGCCGCAGTCGATACCATTGATCACAATATTCTTAGAAATCGCCTTAGTCAGTGTGGTAATTATACTTCAAAGACACATGATATTCTATATGGTGTTCCACAAGGCTCTATCCTGGGTCCGCTGCTCTTTTCGATTTACATGCTTCCGTTAGGTCAGATTATCTCAGGGCACAACGTGAGCTACCATAGCTATGCTGATGACACACTACTGTACTTATCAATAGCGCCAGATGACCCCGACTCTCTTGATTCACTGACACAATGTCTCACTTGTGTTTCTGAATGGATGACTAGTAATTTTTTCAAACTAAATAAATAGAAAACAGAAATTTTAGTGATTGGCAAAAATGGATATAATGAAGTTATTAGAAATAAACTTGGTGTATTAGGATTGAAAGTCAAGACAGAGGTAAAGTATTTAGGGGTAACTGTTGACTGTAACCTGAATTTGAAATCACATATTAACAGATCACTAGGACAGCATTTTTTCACTTAAGAAACATAGCAAAAGTTAGACCTCTTATAACTTTGCAAGATGCTGAGAAATTAGTTCACGCTTTTGTTTTCAGTCGGCTAGATTACTTTAACGCTCTCTTCTCAGGACTACCCAAAAAGACATAAATCAATTGCAACGAGTGCAGAATGAGCTGCTAGAATCTTAACTAGGAAAAGAAAATCCGAGCACATCTCTCCAGTTTTGATGTCACTACACTGGTTACCTGTGTCATTCAGAATTGACTTTAAACAACTGCTTATGGTTTACAAAGCCTTAAATAATCTCGCTCTATCTTATATTTCAGAATGTCTTACACCTTACACTCCAAATCGTAACCTTAGATCTTCAAATGAGTGTCTGCTTAGAATTCCAAGAGCTAAACTTAAAAGAAGTGGTGAGGCGGCCTTCTGCTGCTATGCACCTAAAATCTGGAATAGCCTGCCAATAGGAATCTGCCAGGCTAATACAGTGGAGAACTTTAAAAAACTGCTGAAAGCACATTACTTTAACATGGCTTTCTCATAGCTTCATCTTAGATTAATCCTGATGCTCTGTATATTCAATTAATTATCATTATTATTCATGGTGACTCCAAAATCAGTACTAACCCCTACTTTCTTTTCTGCTCTTTTTCCAGTTTTCTGTGGTGGCGACCTGCGCCACCACCACCTGATCAAAGCACCGTGATGTCCCTACATTGATAGATTAAAGACCAGAAGTCCACATGACCGTCATCATCAAGACCTTCCACGTGAACCCTGAATACAATGAGGACTGACTGAGGTCATTTATGTTAGGTAGAAAGCCTAGAGGGGGCTGGGTGGTCTCGTGGCCTCAGAACCCCTGCAGATTTTTTTTTTTTTCTCCAGCTGTCTGGGTTTTTTTGTTTTTTTCTGTCCTCCATGGCCAATGGACTTTACTTTTTATGTTAGTGTTCTCTTATTTTAATTCCTATTTTGTCTTTCTTCATCATGTAATGCACTTTGAGCTGCATTATTTGTACGAAAATGTGCTATAGAAATAAATGTTGTTGTTGATGGTTTTGTATTCCCACCTCACTTTGGTAGTGTATGTGGTAAAGACAACACTCCCGATGTCGTGTATGGCCTATGGAATGTCTTCCGCGCTTTTTTGTGATGGTCCGACATTTTCTAGCACATCACAAAGTTGTTTTCCTCCCCAGCAGCTTTCCAAAGAGCACAATAAGACTCCGAATTCAATTATGTGACATCAACAGGAGTGCAGCACTCCATTTAGGTCAAATCATATTTATCATCATTCGTGTTCTTATTGAACAGGTAGCCATGGAAACAGTGGGGTCTAAATAAGAGTTACGAGCAGCATTCTGTTACAAGGGCTTTTCTTATAAAAATAGGAATAGAGACTGTGTTTTATTATATTAGTCCAAACGAGTACGACAAGAGATTTTACAAACAAGAGTACACACTTCATGCCTATCTGACTCACCCGCTTACTTACTACATCAGCCAGTTCTTACCAAATGGGGTGTTTATGTGTGGTTACGATGGATGCACATCTGGGCCTTGGGAGAAAAAAAAATGCATTTAGGTCCCTCAATGCTGTGACAACATTACCACATACACACACCGGCCACTTTATTAGGTACACCTGCTGGTTATTGCAAATATCTAATCGGCCTATCACAGGGCAGCAACTCAGTGCATTTAGACATTTAGGCTTTGTCTAAACAACCTGCTGAAGTTCAAACTGAGCATCAGAACTGGGAAGAAACGGGACTGAAGTGACTTTGAACGTGGCATGGATATTGGTACTAGATGGACTGGTCTGAGTATTTCAGAAACTGCTGCTCTACTGGGATTTTCACACACAGCCATCTCTAGGGTTTACAGAGAATGGTGTGACAAAGGGAAAATACCCAGTGAGTGGCAGTTCTCTGGGTGAAAATGCCTTGTCGATGCCAGAGGTCAGAGGAGAATGGCCAGACTGGCGTGAGCTGATAGAAAGGCAACAGTAACTCAAATAACCTCTCGTTACAACTGAGGTGTGCAGAAGAGCATCTTTGAATGCACAACATGTTGAACCTTGAAGCAAGTGGGCTGCAGCAGCAGGAGACCACAGCAGGTGCCACTCCTGTCAGCTAACAACAGGCATCTGAGGCTACAATTCACATGGGCGCACCAAAACTGGACAACAGGACATTGGAAAAACGTTACCTGGTCTGATGAGTCTCGATTTCTGCTGTGACATTCACACGGTAGGGTCAGAATTTGGCATCAACAACATAAAGCATTGATTCTTGCTGTCTTGTATCAATGGTTCAGGCTGCTGGTGGTGGTGTAATGGTGTGGGGGATATTTTCTTGGCACATTTTGAACCCCTTAGTACCAACTGAGCATTGTTTAAATGCCACAGCCTCCCTGAGTGTTGTTGCTAATCATGTCCACCCCTTTATGACCGCAGTGTGCCCATCTTCTGATGGCTAATTCCAGCAGGATAACACGCCATGTCACAAAGATCAAATCATCTCAAACTGGATTCTTGAACATGATGATGAGTTCACAGCACTCAAATGGCCTCCACAGTCACCAGATGTCAATCCAATAGAGCACCTTTGGGATGTGGTGGAACAGGAGATTGGCATCATGGATGTGCAGCTGACAAATCTGCAGCAAGTGCATGATGCTATCATGTCAATATGGATCAAATTCCTAGAGGAATGTTTCCAGCACCTTGTTGAATCAATGCCACAAAGAATTACGGCAGTTCTTAAGGTCAAAGGGGGTCCAAGCTGGTAGTGGCCAGCTGTACCTAATAAAGTGGCCAGCGAGCGTATTTTATGTCGGCCATTGAATCAGTTGTGGCTTTGTGTGACGAACATGGCATTTTACATGGCTCCCTCTCATTCATTTACTATTAGAATATAAGGGTGGTATTTTGCTGGCCGACTGAGTGTCATCTTGTGCAGCCATCAGAATGCTTTGTTTCGTCCCTTCGCAATCATTTACTGGCCAAATGAGTGTGTTTTAATATTGTATCCACCCAGTGGGAGGAACAAGATACAGCGGTGTGAAATCAGCCACTTTACACCAGACTGCTGGTGAGTGGGCCCAAACAAGGACCGTTGGCATCTTCAGTGGCTGCACCCGCCACACTGCTCAGGTCAAAAAAAAAAAAAATTGAAAACAATGGCACTCCCCAGAGGGTGACGTTGCGGAGCTCTCCGAGTCAAGTTATTTCTTTTTTCTTTTCTCCTTCTTACTTTTTTGTGTCGAGTTAAGACACACTCTGCAAACGTTCTTTATGATCGGGCGACATTATTACAACTGAGAGAGCGCAGCCATATCAAACTTTTCCACCCGATCTCGCTGGAATTCCATCCTGAGCTAGCATGCTATGCTGACTCGACGCCAGGCTGGCCACCGATAGGAAGCTCTTCTGCGAATAGGCCGAAGCGGAGACGCGGCAAACGGGGAGGAGTTGACCGAAGGCTCTGCCGCTTTGTGAGAAATGGAAGGCTAACCCTCCCGGTCATATTGTTTGCAAACATTCAGACTCTGGAAAATAAAATGGACGAGCTCCACGTTGGGATTTCCACGCAGAGGGACATTCAGGATTGCTCCATATTGTGCTTCTGCGAAACCTGGCTGGGGGAGAGGACACCCGATGAGGCAATAACACCAGACGGTTACACGGTCTTCAGGGAGGACCGATGCACTGCAGCATTAAGAATCGCGGAGGAGATACGGCCACCCTCGTTAAGCAATCGTGGTGTATCGACTTTAAGACCATTTCTAAATCCTGTTCTGAAAACGTGGAATATCTGACTTTGAAGTTAAGGCCATTTTACCTGCCCAAAGAACTGCAATGCATCATTGTGAGTGTCGTGTATATCCCATCCTGCGCTAAGGAGGAGGCTGCACTGAAGGAGCTACACAATATGATCAACGAGCATGAAAACACATATCCTGACACCGCTGTTATTATTCTGGGAGATTTTAACCATTGCAATCTCTGGAAAAACATGCCTAAACTGCATCAGTTTGTGACCTTCCCCACTAGGGGAAATAAAACACTGGACCACTGCTATAGCAACATCGGAAATGCCTTTTCAGCTGAACCAAAACCTCATTTTGGAAAGTCTGATCACCTGGGGCCTCATGTATAAACCGTGTGTACGCACAGAAATGTTGCATACGCCCGTTTCCATGTTCAAATCGTGATGTATAAAACCTAAACTTGGCGTAAAGCCATGCACATTTCCATGGTAGCTCATACCCTGTCGTACGCAAGTTCTCCACTCGGTTTTGCAGACTGGCGGCACCCAGCGTCAAAGCAGTGCTACTGTTCCTGTGTGGTGTATCTTTCTTTTTCAGATCCACATCCCTGATGCGGCTGTAAAAATACACTGAAATTAACCGCTTATTGCTTATTAGTTTAATGCATCTGATTGCAATTAACCTGTAACAATATAATGGTCCACAGAATGGCCAAACTATTCTAAATACCATAACTGCTTTAGCGTTGTTACTCTCACTGCACCTTCTTCTTCTTTCAGCTGCTCCCGCTAGGGGTTGCCACATCAGATAATCTTTTTCCATATTACTCTCACTGCACCACTCGGAGAATTAATATCACTGTATCTGAGTGTGGAATCACAGCTCTACAGTAGCTGATCGGAAAGAGAATTATCAGTATACAGCATCAAGCACACGCTGCCTCAGCCATGCGTTATTTGAACTGCTCTCACACGGCAAACACTTCAGCCTTTCCTGTACAGACCTCATAGTTCAGAAACAGTTTCATCACAAGAACTCTAAACGCACTCCATCAGTCCATCAAGTGTTCCTTCTAGAACTGTCTGTACTTATTAGTACAATCACCTCACTGTAAACTTGCAATACAGTTATAATATTGCACAATCTGAGACACTTTATAAAGCACGTATTTACATATGATGACGATATCATTTTAAGATGAAATGCAGCAAAATATGTTTATTATATTATACAGATAAAACTTTAACTTTAACTACATGGTGCTGCAGCGCTTGCCAGGAGCTGTAACTTTGTTCACGGATTGTTCCTGCCTTGCACTGTATTCTTGCTGTGGCTGGCGCGACACTGGAAGGATAGATGGATAGAATAATTAAACATTATGAAGATATTTCAATGTTCCTTAAATGTTTTGAAGAATTGGCGTTCTAAGTTTACAGATGGCTTAATGTCTATTACAGAGTTGATTGTGTGGCGATTGGGTACTTGGAGAAAGAAAAGTAAGGACAGGAATTGGGGGTTAGTACATTTTGAAAGAGACAGTACTTCTGTAATAAAGTATTTCATCGAAGGTCACGCATGGCGCAGCAAGCATCTTGCGTGAGACATGAAGAATCACTGCGTCACCGTGTTCCCATGTTTAATAACATGCTTTAATTCATCTCATCATGAAAATGATATCACATATACATCTCAGTATTTTAATTATTCACAGAGCTGTAATATCACGAATGTAATGGATTCTGTGTCCAGTTGGAGGAAGAGAAAGCCCAGAAGCACATAGTGATTCACGCACACAGAAGATCAAATACAAAAGAAAGAATTTAACATGCTACTTTAGTTATGATGGCTTTTGAGAAACTAATAAATTAAACAATTTTAAGATGAACTTTATGATGTTCTACTTTAATGACAAAATAAACTACGTGATTAAAGTGGAAAGTTCGAGATTAAAGTTGACATTTCGTGCTTTTTCCCCACTGCGTGCCTATTTTTTTTTTCTCTGTTCCCTAATAAGTTTTCATAAGACACTCAGACGGTGGGCTGCGACTTGCCTTTTCACGGTGACTTTGATATCTGACAACTTCTTTTTTATTTCGGGCACTGTGCGACTTTGTGAACTTGAGCTTTCGAGTTTCTCCGACACTCTATGTAACTCGATCAACTTCCTTTTGTTGTTTATATCACTGTTTAAACCAACAAATAGTATGTTTTTCCTTTCCTCCACTTGGTATTTGCTGAAATTCTTCTATTTTCCCTTGTACTTTTGCCATTGTCTTTTGACAGAAGGCTGATCTTAAGAGCTATTTATAATGATTTGCATATTCAAAGAGGCATAATTCTGGGAGGAGACGGGACGGGACGGCAGGCACGTGCACGTGCGTTACTTTTCACGGTGACCAGGATTTATGTAGCGGAAGAATGTGGAAGTTGGTGAACGCACAGATTTATGCATCTGGATTTTTTTGTGCGTACGCACATTTCCATTTTTGTCCGTACGCCATGTTTTAGTGTGAATTCTACGCACGGCATTCTACATGAGGCCCCTGGTGATCCAGTTTACAACAAAAGGCTCAAGACAAAGCCAGCCATAGTCAGGACTGTTAACACCTGGACTGATGATGCAAAGGCTAGTCTGCAGGGCTGCTCAGGGGCCACAGACTGGAACATCTTCACAGAGGCCACTAACGTTATCCATGAATACACAGAGTGCACGTCCATATGTGCCCCTCCCAGGACTATGCATATGTTCCACAACCAAAAACCCTGGTTTAATGGGGACATAAAACGGAAAATCAGGAAGCGGCAGGAGGCCTTCAAGTCAGGAGATGAAGTAGAGTATAAGAGAGCCCGGTACGAGCTACAGAAGTCCATCAGAGCAGCAAAAAGGGCTCACTCACAAAAACTTGAAGGCTACTACCTCAACCACAATACGTACAGCATGTGGCAAGGAATTCAATCTCTCACAAACTACAAGAGAACTATAAAAACAACCACAGACCCCCGAGAAGCCACCCGTCCAGACAGCTTTAACACCTTCTATGCCAGGTTCTACAGGCTGAACACAGACACACCCTCAAAGGCCCCCTGTGACTCCATGGATACTGCTTTCCAGGTGACACATACACAGGTCCTGAAAGCTCTGAAGAAAGTGAGACTCCCACAAGGCTGTGGGACCCAATGGAATTTCTCCCAGAGTTCTGAAGGCCTGTGGGGAACAACTAGTTGGTGTGTATGCTGACATCTTCAACCTGTCATTATCCCAGGCAGTAGTCCCCCGTATTTTCAAATCCTCCATCATCCAACCAGTCCCCAAAAGACCGGACACATCCACCCTAAATGACTTCAGGCCAGTGGCACGCACACCAGTCGCCATGAAGTGCCTAGAAAAACTGTTTCTCACGTACATTAACCATATGGTCCCGGACACTGTTGACCCCCTCCAGTTTGCCCCAATCGATCAGTAGATGACGTGGTAGCAATAGCCCTACATCACACTCTGCAACACCTGGAAAGTAGCAGGACTTATGCCAGGATGCTTTTCCTGAACTATAGTTCTGCTTTCAACACCATTCACCCGGGCAAACTGATCAAGAAGCTGACAGACCTTGGCGTCCCAACTCCTACCTGTAACTGGATCCTGGATTTCCTGACAGATAGACCAACAGATAGTGAGAATGGGAGGATGGGTGTCTGCTGAGCTCACAGTCAGCACAGGATCCCCACAGGGCTGTTGCCTCAGCCCCAAACTCTTCACCCTGTATACTTATGATTGTGTTTCCACCCAGGACAATACCATTGTCATTAAATATGCTGATGACACCACCATCCTGGGGCTCATCAAGGGGAGGGACGAGTCAGGGTACAGGACCCTGATCAACAACATTCTTGTTTATGGAGAGAAGAATGACCTCATCCTCAACACAGACAAGACCAAAGAAATAATACTGGACTTTAGGAAGAATCCTCCCCCTCTACAGCCTCTTATCATCAAAGGGACTGAGGTGGAGAGGGCCGACAGCCACAGATTCCTGGGACTGCAGGTTATGTCAGACCTGAGCTGGACTCTTAACACCACAGCCACAGTGAAAAAAGCCCAGCGAAGACTTTATTTCATTAGGCTGCTCAGGAAAGCCGGCCTGTAACATCGCTCTCTCACCCAGGCCTACAGAGGACTGATAGAGAGTATTCTTACCACAGGCATCACTGTCTGGTATGGGAACACCACACAGGCAGAGAGGAAGGCTTTGCAAAGAGTCATAAAGACTGCGGAGAGGATCATAGGGACAAAACTTCCTTCTATGGACTCTATGTACGCACATCGCTATTGGAAAAGAGCAGAGGGAATTATCAGGGATTCATTCCATCCAGCTCACTCTCTGCTCAGACCCAAAAACTGTACGTACAATCTGAGACTCAGCAGAGCAGACAGCATCATCACTCACAGAACAAGGTTTTTCAATAGTTTTTTTCCCGCCACAGTCAGACTAATGGCAAAACAAAATTACTGAACATGTAAAATAACCCCACACTACCTCACTTCACTTGTCATGTAAATGACGAGTGATAAAAGTGAAATATTTTAACTGTGCAATATCTGCAATATAATTGTATTTTTTGTGTAGATATTACCGCCATTTTGTATAGTGTTGGTATAATTCATATTATGTATTTATATTGTTTTATTGTTTACTTTTTTTTTTAAATGTTTACTATGATGACTCTGAAAAAGCTCTGCACAAGAATTCCAATGTGCTTTGACTGTCGGTATTATGCACAAATAGCAAATAAATAAATAAATAAACCTTTGTGACAGGCCACGTCACCATTTAATTCATTTACATCATAATTTCTTAAACTATGGCTTACGACCCAATATGGGTCACAGGTTAGATTAATTTTAAATTGCTGTCCCTTGGAACTCATTCCGTGGATATGCTACTTTTTCCTCACTCACACTTCAGATGGAGTTAGTATGACCTTTTCTGTCTCGCATGATCCTGACTCACCGTTTTTCTCAGTGGGAAAGGGTCACATATGCTTTGTGAAATGTTCTTCACGATGGGTCATTACGGGAAATTTAAGCAATCAGCATGTCCCATCGCTATGACTGTCAGTGGTGATTTGCCAAGGGGTCTTCCGCCCATTCTGATGGTCATCATGGACTGAGGTCTCAAAGTCACTAATATAGAAACACTAATTTATAGCTTGAATAGCTATTTATTGGCTATTTATTAATGCAAATACTTAACGGTACACTTAACTAAAGTGGAAAAAATTTGCGCTCCAGCAAAGGACTTTGTCACAATGTGAGGACCCAAATCAGTGTGTGCGTGTATGAGGACGTGTTGGGTCAGAGGCCTATGAGCCAACCACACACCTTGAGGTCAAAACATCTCAGTAGTCATACAGCACAATGGTAAAATGATGAGAGCACATATGAGCTACAGACATATAAGGACAGGTGAAGAGATCAGGTCAGGTTGGGAAACATGCACTGGGACAGCACGTTGCTGCACCCGCCACACGATGAAACAGCTCAGGATCCTGGTTGGCAACCACCCAGACAGACACACAGTCCAGTCCCACCCTCCGGAAATGACACTCTATCTGCTGCAGCCAGGTGTTATGTGTGCGTCCCCTTGGCCTGGTCCAGTTGCTCGGGTCCTCAACAGTGAGGATACTGCGAGCAGGGTCACCCTCAAGGTATCACCCCACATGGTAGTAGTGCCATAATTGAAGCTCCTTCACAATGCAGCTAATGTGCCTCATTCAAGACTCCATGAGCAACACAAAGTCAAACCAGCAGTAACCAAGGATTCTCCATAGAGACACAGTGCCAAAGGAGTCCAGTCTTCGACTCAGGTCACTGGATAGCGTCCATATCTCACAACCATATAGCAAGACAGGAAGCACCAGGGCTCTAAAGGCTTGGACCTCTGTACTTTTGCATAGATTTCAGGAGTGCCACACACCCCTTTCCAGCGACCTCATGACTCCTCAAGTTCTCTCTGTATATTTGAACAAAAATAATTCTTGTTTAGCACAATAGAATAATCTTAACAGACTGAGTCCACAGCTGAACTTTCTGAAACACAAAACATGGTGGGTTTATTATAGGGTAGTCAGAAAGGGGGTGTGCTTTGAGAGGCAGAGCTGGAACAGAGGTGAAAGCTGGTGTTGGGAGTGAGGTCAGGTGGGAAGCCTTCTGCACCCCTCTTGCTCACGGGCTCACTTTACCTTCTGTGTGCTTCCCCTCTCAGATTGCATCATCTTTGCTCTTCTCTCCTTTCCTTTCCTTTCTTTTCCATTAACCTCCCAACTCTTCTCCCATCGTTCTCTTTTTCCTTTCTTTTTATTTCTTCCCCTTTCTACCTGGCAGGCTCCTTTGAAGCCAATTGGGTGCTGGTGCTGTCACCATCTGCTCCGAGGTATGAATGAAGTACTTGACTAACCTGCTCACATTTCCATGTGAATGAGCAATCAGCCAAGCATCCCAATCAACCTCAGAGCAGCACATGCACATTCACATGTGCACCTGCACCCGCCTGGAGCCTGCACACTCTGGGACTCGATTATTTACTATTTACAGAACTCTCATCATAGAGCTGTGCTAGGGTTCCATTGCATACAAAATAAAGTTTGGGATCCCCTCTTAATTCTTTGGATTTTTGTTTATCATTGACTGAGCTTTCAAAGTAGCAACTTCCTTTAAATATATGACATGCCTTATGGAAACAATTGTATTTCAGCAGTGACTTTAGGTTTATTGGATTAACAGAAAATATGCAATATGCATCATAACAAAATTAGACAGGTGCATAAATTTGGGCACCCCAACAGAGATATGACATCAATACTAAGCACTTTGAGCTACTGTTTGTATGAAAATGTGCTATATAAATAAATGTTGTTGTTGTTGTTGTTGAGCCTCCTTTTGCAAATCTAACAGCCTCTGGACACCTCCTAGAGCCTTTGATGAGTGTCTGGATTCTGGAAGGAGGTATTTTTGACCATTCTTCCATACAGAATCTCTCCAGTTCCATTAAATTTGATGGCTGTCGAGCATGGACAGCCTACTTCAAATCATCCCATACATTTTCAATAATATTCAAGTCAGGGGACTGTGACGGCCATTCCAGAACATTGTACTTCTCCCTCTGCATGAATGCCTTTGTAGATTTCGAACTGTGTTTTGGGTCATTGTCTGGTTGGAATATCCAACCCCTACATAACTTCAACTTTGTGACTGATGCTTGAACACTATCCTGAAGAATTTGTTGATATTGGGTTGAATTCATCCGACCCTCGATTTTAACAAGGGCCCCAGTTCCTGAACTAGCCACTAGCATGATGGAATCTGAAAGGGCTTCTTTCTCATCACCCTGCCATACAGATGTTCTTTGTGCAAATTGTGCTGAATTGTAGAACGATGTACAGATACACCATCTGCAGCAAGATGTTCTTGCAGGTTTTTGGAGGTGATCTGTGGGTTGTAGAATGTAACCATTCTCACAATCCTGCGCATATGCCGCTCCTGTATTTTTCTTGGCCTGCCAGACCTGCTGGGTTTAACAGCAACTGTGCCTGTGGCCTTCCATTTCCTGATTCCATTCCTTACAGTTGAAACTGACAGTTTAAACCTCTGAGATGGCTTTTTGTAGGCTTCCCCTAACCCATGAGACTGAACAATCTTTGTTTTCAGATCCTATGCTGTCACTCTTCACAGGAGAGTCAAAGGGAAACACAACTTGCAATTGACCACCTTAAACACCTTTTCTCATGATTGGACACTCCTGTCTATGAAGTTCAAGGCTTAACGAGCTAATCCAACCAATTTGGTGTTGCAAGTAATCAGTATTGAGCAGTGACATGCATTCAAATCAGTAAAATTACAAGGGGACCCAAATTTGTGCACGGCCAGTTTTTCACATTTGATTTAATTTCATACAACTAAATGCTGCTTCACTAAAAATCTTTGTTCGGAAAACACCCCAGTACTCAGATGTTCCTAGAAAATGAAAGACATACCGCTGTTATCTTTGTTTTTTGAAAGAAGAGTCAATTATTATGCAGGCTGAGAGGGGTTCCCAAACTTTTTCATATGACTATAAGATCATAGTCATCGTCATAGAATCATCATAGTCTTCAGTGACGGCTTTACTCCCAGCTGCTTTGTCTAATCATACACTCTGCTCAGCTCCACCTCAGTCCACTCAGCTGGGGTCAGAGACTACTGGGCTGTCACACTTTCTCCCCTGCTCTGTGAGCTGACACAAGGCCAGGGTTACCATCCGAGGCTCATTGGCAGCTATCAACCAGACTGTTGGGCTTTAGCAGTGGGGATATTCAGTAAAAGTCTTCTTTAAGCGCTGTGTCTCCACTCCTGCTTTTATGGAATTCCAGACCCCTTGGACAGCCTGTGGCTACTCAAGAAGTGTGTCAATCTCAAGTCTGGGAGTTACAATATTACTCCTTCATGAACATTTGCAACAAAATTGCTGTGGGTTTTCAGAAGATCATCATGTTTTATCTTCTGCACCTTGATAATTTTCTAGAAAATGGAAATCCTTTTGTGCAATCATCATGGATTTGTTGCTTTCTCCCATTCTATGATTTATACGTTTATCTGAGTTTTATTGCTATGATTTCTTGTTTTTCTAATATTTTTGTGATTATTCTATGTGAATTTTGCATGTTATATAATAAGCTTACTTTGCATTTATATTTTTAATTATCATTATTACTTTCCCTTGGATGACTCTTATTGTTCACACTTGGCCACTGGATGACATTTAAATCAGCAGCCTACTTTCTTACATGTCCAAGATTCCGGATACAATCAAAACCTTGTAAAGGCATGCTAGTGTGTCTCAGAAGCTGTTAGGGTATGAAGACTGAAGGGTGAACTTTTTAGGAGAGGCCATTTAGTTCAAATTAAATCTTCAGACTTTGGCAATAGAGTCTGGCTGCAGACTGTGATTTATGTTCCCTCTAAATGAATTATTCATCTCTTGAGCGCTGGTTATTACATCATGTATCTGGGTATTGGTTTTAGGCATAGCGGACATCAATTTTGACATCATAAGAAATGTGACAAATGAGAGGAGACCATTCAGTCCACCAAACCCGTTTGTTTAGCTAATAGCTAAGGTGCCACAATATCTCCTCCAGATTCTTCTTAGCGGTTCTCAAGGTTCCCCCACAACTCTTTGCAAAGAAGTGCATCCTGGCTTCAGTTCTAAATGCACTTCCCCTTAACTTCCACTGATGTCCTCGAGTATGCAATTCACCGTTAAGCTAAAAGAAAGCTGCTGGATCTACTTTATCAATGCCGTTGAGGATTTTAAATACCTGGATGAGGTTGCCACACATTCTCCTCTCAAGCTGACTCTGAACCCTGAATGAATCTAAATGTGTTTTATTAAATAAGTAGTAAATACAATGGGAGAAGAATGAAGTTTAGTTTTGGGAATCTGTTGGAGTAGGACATGTCCTAAAGTCCCATGATGCACTTGGTTGCTCTCCTCTTCACACCTTCAAGTTCTGCTTTGTCTTTCTTGTACTGTGGTGACCAGAACTGCACACAACACTCAGGATAAGGTCTTACAAGGGCATTAGATAGTTTGAGCATAGCATCCATTCACTTAAATTTAACCCTTGTCATCATTTTTTGTTCCGAAATGTCTTTATATTTTTAGAATCTTTATCTGTCACCATCTTTGTTTTCCCAGACGGTGTCATTTCTAGCATTAATTGGTGTGACGTTGCTGTGCAGTGACACTTGGAGGTGTGTGGTGAAGATGCTATTACCATAACAGGAAAAAAAGGTTGGCACCCGACACTTGCTGGCCATCTGAGCTTGTAGATACGTCAAAGAAAACCTCTGCACATGGCTGTTCATTGTTTGTGTTAACAGACGACTTTTCTTGCTTCCACTTTGACTTTTGGTTTAATAATTTGGTTTTAGGTGAAAGACAGGACAGCGTCTCAGTATCGACTGCTTTTACTGGTTTCCTGACATTTCTCTTCAGGTCATTTCTGCTATTTCTCCTTTTGGCAAACATAACACAGAGCTGCAGTGGGAAACCCCCCTGTGGCTGTTCCAGGTGCAGGACCAAAAGACGTCATTCAGAAGATGGGAAGTGTTTGGCCTTGTGTTTTTGGTCTTGACTTGTGCCAGTATTTTGACAAAGATTTTCGAATTCTCATTTTGGTGGTGGTAACCGCACAATAGACTTCTCTATTTTGGCCATTTCATCACTCCCGGAGTCTTTTCAAAAAGCCTTCCTTGCTAGTTCACTAGCATAAAACCTGAGGCTGGGGCAGCTGCAGTGAGGTCTTCAAGTGGAGATTTGATTTTTTTTATATTAAGTTTTGTAGAAGCGTTTAGCAATTTCTTCTTGAGCACATCTCACAAAAACATTAAGTCACCAGACTTGAGAAAGTAAGTTTCACATTGTAACATTATGAAATGGAAATGGTATAGTATATGTATAAAATTGTGGCATTGTCTTCTGGAATAAGTAAAGTACATTTAATATAAGTACTTTTAGGTATTACATTTTGACAACACCTCACAGCTGCACTCGGGTCCTAACTTGGGTTCCTGAGGTGGTTCATTTGTGGTGGGTGCAGTAATGTACCGTTGTAGCTCATGCTCCCAACCGCTCCTCTCTCTCATTGAAATATCTCTCTATTATATAAAAAAAAAAATCCTGCAACGAAACTAGACATTTTCAGAGAGATAATTTCAGGTCCCATGAGACAAGACTTTGCGCCAGGAGATTTAACCACACCCATGTTCCACTCACTTCTCATTCGTGTGAATGCTATTGTCAGACACAGTTCCTGTGCTCTCAGCTCTTATAAATTTTTACATTTTCCTCATTTTAATATAAGACACACAATCTATTCATTTCCTTCAATGTAGTCCTTTTCTGGACAATAATTTTATACGTTCTGAAACGTCAACAACTAAGTGAAGAAAAAAGGGCAGCGTATCGAAAAGAGGCCCAAAAAGTATTGGAGAGAAAAGAATTAAAAAAAGAATAATAATAATCTAAGTGCAGATTAGGAAAATAAGGAAAGTCATAATTAGCCCAGACCAAGTGGAATTTAAAACCTAGCAGGTTCAAGCGGGGGCAGAAATAAAAGACAAAGAGTAGAAGACAAAGTAGAACGTCATAAAGAAGTCCAAAAACATTAGCGCGATACACAAGCAGAACAGCTTAGAGATTATGAAAGTACTAAAATTTGAAAGTCTCAAAAAACTGACAGTAAAGACTACATTAGCATTAACAAATGGAAATAATTACTCAGTGAAATAACAGAACAGCGAAAAGAGATTGAATATATGGACATAGGTGATATGACAGAAGTATGTACAGTAGATATTGTTTGGCTTTAAAGTTTAAGTCGGACACTTGTAGATCGTCTAATTCGTGTTGCCATCAGGGAAAAGTAGAGTTTCTTCCCAATGAGAGGTGTATCTGGGAGAATTAAAAGATTTGTTAATTGGTGAAAGTGAAATCCACAAACACTACAGGCAAAATATCCGCATCTACAATAATCTGTTCGCATTCGCAACATTCAATGCTCAAAATGTAGATTTACACAATTCAGGACCATATGCTATGAGAATCTGTGGTCCCTCAGGTGATGTAAAGCTGCTACAAGTTTAATTAAAAAAAAAAACAATTCGGTCAGGTTTATATTTATGATCACGGAGAAGCGATGCAACATGGATTCGAAAGAGTTAAACGATCTGACATATTAGAAATTCTACAGCCAATAATGGATACAAATCCATACGTCCAAAAGTATCGCACTTTACACAAAATTTATCTGAAAAACACGGACAAAGAAGTTTTCTTGTATTTCTATATGAATCTGAAAGATCATGCTCACATATATAATAAACCAACATGTGACGAATTGTCAGCGATAATAGTATCAAAGACAGAGTTGATATTCGTGTTTATTCAAAAGTACAGCACGATTCGTCGCAAGAGGTAGATCCGGGAAATGACGAGCATGTAGGGCTTGCATGGGAGTTGGCGAGCAATGTGAGCAGGGGGAAGAGCCCCCTAGTTATAGTATAATTTCAATAAGTGTACTTCTAGACATTAGCTGATTAAACGCACACTTGGTGTAAATAGTTTAAAGGAAACGCAGATCGTAGCGCCTCTCCTCTGCCTTCTAAGGATGGCTTACGGTTAACAAAAGCAGTTTCATTCTTGCTAGGTGCCGTTAGTGCAATGGCAGTTCAGTAAATTAATGTGATTACATCAAGAGAACCGGAGGAAACACAAAAAACGGGAGAAAAACAGTTCAATGAGAAGCAACGAGAAAAACAACAAGGTTTGCATGTGGCGTTTATTGATTTGGAGAAGGCATTATGATGGAGTGCCACGTCAAGAGGTCTGGAGGTGAATGACACAGAAAGGAGGACCAGAGGAGTGTGTGAGGACTGTCCAGGATGTGTGTGCAGGAGTGAGGACTCGGGTTAAAAGTAGTGTTGGCGTAACTGACAAGATCCCAGTTAGAGGAGGCCTGCACCAGGGGTCTTCTTTAAGTCTTCTTCTCTTTGATCTGCTTATGGAGGTGTTGATTTGTGGGATAAACGACCAATCCCTCTGGTGCAGGTTTTTTTTTTCTTGATGACACTGTATGTGTGGCAGCGGAAAAGAGAAAGTGGAGAAGAAGCTAGAAGAATGGAGAAGGGCTTTGGAAGACAGAGGACTGAAGATAAATAGGAAGAAGAAGACAGAATGTCTGAGGTTTAGTGAAGATCAGGATTCAGAAGTCAGCCTGATTTGCTCAACTGGAGGGATCCCATCCCACCACTCTTAAGTCAGTGGGTAACTGATATTCTTCACTACTTGAAATTGGAATTCTCACTTAAAGGATCTGTTCGGAACTTTTTTAAAATATGGGAGGATCTAATCAGTAACATCTTAGAATAAGCTTCCATTTTGGGGAAAAGGTTACCCTTCTTTTCTTGCTCCTTTTGTAGAGTAGTTTCAGTTGCTGGTCACTCTCTCTTTCTCTTGGGTGGGGGTCTAATTTTGCTTTGATTTGTTAAATTTGAATTGACTATATGGAATTTTATCTGTTTCTAATTAAAATCGATAAAAATACATAAAAACAAAGAGGTCAGCCTGCGGGGAAAGCTAATAAAAAGAGTGGATGTGTTTAAATATCTGGAATCAGCGGTAGCCCAAGAAGGAAAATTAGATACAGAGATAACCCACAGTGTGAAGTGTGGATGGAACAATTGGAAGACGGTATCAGGACTATTGTGTTAATGAAGAATTAAGGCAAAAGTTAAAGGCAAGACCAGCAACGATGTGTGGAGCTTAGACATGGCAGCAGTGCAGAAGAAGAAATTGGATGTGTCACACATGAGAATGTTGGGATGGGTGTGTGGAGTTACAAAAAAGGTCAGATTAAGAAATGAGACAGTCAGAGGCACAACAACAGTAGGAGGACAGATAGCTAAGAAAGTACAGGAAGGTAGAGTGAAGAGGTATGGACATGTAATGAGGAGAGACAAGGAATATCAGAAGGGTTTTTTTCCCTGGGAACATAGTAGATTTATTTTCAGAACAGGTTATGTTTATTTTTCATGTGCTCTCTAATATGCAACACGCATTTATGTGTCTAATAATGTTTTTCTAGGGGACTTTTCGTTTGTAGATGGTTCATCGTAATCAGACGCTTACTGTCTGTCAGACTAGGTTAGCGAGATCATCTCTCCAATTCGAAATCCCATCTCTACTTTGAGCTTCTCCTTCACGACACACTGGATTGGTTTAGAAGTGTGTCACTCAGCGAGCCGTCTAGTTGTTCCTACTCAGTTTTAAGCACAACTTACTGCCGGTGGTCTAGATGAATAAATTATACATCTGGTGCATCGTTATACTGAAACAGAAAATGAAGGTTTCTGACAGTGGATGAAAGAGTTAGTCAGCTCAGGGTTCTGTACAGCAGTATGTAGGCAGGCAAGTATCTTATAATGGCTAGGGACCGCCACCGTATTTAACAAAGATGCCAGGTCAGGCCTCATATCCAGCTTATTCAGTGACCCTGAGGAATTCACTGTCCCACCTCTGTGCTGGTCAAGTGTTCTCTAATTGGATTCACTATAGAAAAGGAGCTCTAAAAAGTAAAGGGTGTGCGCTTGGCCTGGCACTGCACTGTTAAAATAACACCACCCTTTGGGTGAGCTTAAACCCCTCAATAATGTCACAAATAATTTTATCAGAATAGTAAAATATGATTCTGCTGCTCAATCTAAATGCAGTATTAAGCAGAGGAGACATTTTCTGTCTGAATCTTCTTTCTGTAAGCTTGATGTGACTAATTTACTGCTACACCAAAACAGAATAACATTATTATCACTATTATTAATAATGAGAGTGAAGGCCGTAAGCTGCCCTTGCTTTATTCTCCATTATAATGGTATATTTTTGTACTGCAATTACCGTCTCCTGTGTCACATATAATCTTGTCTTCAAAAAGAGGTTTTCTAAACCTTCATTCAGAGGGGATCGATGGCAAATCTGATTTATAAGAACAAGAATGAGGTAAGTAAAATCAGGGTGACTGACATTTGCTTTGAGTGGTTGATGACTTTTCGCAATGCGTAAAAAGCTTCAAAATAGAACATTTTAAGGCTCTAAAATCTTTACCAGCACAGTTTTCTTCAGTTTTTTCACTTTTAGTAATTATTATCTATTGTTGTTTATTTTCTTACCTGCCTATTGAGTTTAGGGTCACTGAAAGCCAGTGCCACAGCTGGCAGCACTGGGTATAAGGGGGCAGCCCACCCTGAATGGAGCATCAGTCGCAGAGTTCGCTCTCGTCTACAGCCACGCTGGGTCTGTTTTAAGTAGCCATCTTTGGGATGTTGGGAGGAGTGGGATTCAAAAACCCATGTAGATACAAGGTCAAGGAGGAAACTACAGACGACAGTAGCTGGGAATCTCTTTCTTCTTCTTTCAGCTACTCCCGTTAGGGGTTGCCACAGTGGATCATCTTCTTCCATATCTTTCTGTCCTCTGCATCTTGTTCTGTCACACCCATCACCTGTATGTCCTCTCTCATCACATCCATAAACCTTCTCTTAGGCCTTCCTCTTTTTCTCTTCCCTGGCAGCTCTATCCTTAGTATCCTTCTCCCAATATACTCAGCATCTCTCCCCTGCACATGACCAAACCAACGCAATCTCGCCTCTCTGACTTTGTCTCCCAACCGTCCAACTTGAGCTGACCGTCTAATATACTAATTTCTAATCCTGTCCATCCCAGTCAAACCCAATGCAAATCTTAGCATCTTTAACTCTGCCAACTCCAGCTCTGTCTCCTGGGAATGATATTCAAAATCGGGTTAAGAAGAGGTTCTCTGAAAAAGCTGGGATGGCAATATATTTAAGGATCGAAGTCAAGCAGAAAGTTGTACAAGTGACACTCCTCCTGTTATAGGGGGACTTAAATGGTGTCTTGGCCTGCTAGGGAACCCAGGATCACTGGAGCCAATATGCACACCTCTGGCCTTGTGTCCATGATCCAACTGGAGGTCAGACCCCGAGGAAAAAGTGGTCTCAAGGGTATTGGAGGTGAAATCAAAAGTGGTCATGGGTTATCGACTAAAGAGGCCATTCCTGCCAGAAAGCTGTTAGACCATTAAGACGTTTAAACAATCTGGACGAGAACAGGACATTCAGGCCAACAAAGCTCACCAGTCCTATCCACTTAATTCTCCTAAAATAACATCAAGTCGAGTTTTGAAAGTCCCTAAAGTCCTACGGTCCACCAAACTACTGGGTAAGTAATTCCACATGTCTGTGGTTCTCTATGTGAAGGAAAAACTTCCTAATGTTTGAGCGTAATTTACCCGTATCAAGTTTCCAATTGTGTCCTTGTGTTATTTCAGTCATTTCTCCTCATAATCTTCTTTTGCTTAAACTTAATCAGCTCGGCTCTTTTAATTTTTCCTCATAACTCATCCCCTGTAGCCCTGGAATCAGCCTAGTCACTCTTCTCTGGTGCTGCTATGTCCTTTCTCTATGCTATGTCTATGTTAACCTAACATTTTTACTTCCTATGTGTAATACTTCACATTTACTTTCATTAAATTTCATCTGCCACAAATCTGCCCAAGCCTGTATGCTGTCCAAGTTTCTCTGTGATGATTTAACAGATTCCAGATTATCTGCCAATCCACCTATCTCGGTATCAAAAAGCTTAACCAACTTGTTACTTATATTCCTATACACATCGTTTATATAAACTGCTCAAAGCAATTAAAGGAACACTTTGAAAACACATCACATCTCAAAGGGGAAAAAACTCCTGCTGGATATCTCTACTGATATGGACTGGTATGGGAATGTTTTAGGAATGAAAGGATGCCACATCGTTTGATGGAAATGAAAATGATCAACCTACAGAGGGCTGAATTCAAAGACACCCCGAAAATCAAAGTGAAAAAATGGTGCATCAGGCAGGCAAGTCCATTTTGCTAAAATTTCATTGCAGTAACTCCAAATCGTACTCTGTTGTTTGCATGGCCCTCACATGCTTGTATGCATGCCTGACAACAATGGGGGGGGGGGGTTTGCATGCTCCTAAAGAGACGACGGATAGTGTCCTGGGTAATCTCCTCCCAGATCTGGACCAGGGCATCACTGAGCTCCTGGACAGTCAGTGGTGCAACCTGGCGGGCGTTGGATGGACTGAAACATAATATCCCAGAGGTGTTCTATTGGATTGAGGTCAGGCGAGTGAGAATGGTGGCCAGTCAATAGTATCAATTCCTTCACCCTCCAGGAACTGCCTGCATACTCTCACCACATGAGGCCGGGCATTGTCGTGCTCCAGGAGGAACCCAGGATCCACTTTACCAGCATAGGGTCTGACAATGGGTACAAGGATTTTATCCTGATACCTAATGGCAGTCAAGGTGCCATTGTCTAGCCTGTAGAGTTCTGTGCGTCCTTCCATGGATATGCCTCCCCAGACCATCACTGGCCCACCACCAAACCGGTCATGCTGGACAATGTTACAGGCAGCATAACGTTCTCCACAGCTTCTCCAGACCCTTTCACGTTTGTCACATGTGCTCAGGGTGAACCTGCTCTCATCTGTGGAAGGCAGAGGGTGCCAGTGGTGGACCTACTAATTCTGGTATTCTGTGGCAAATACCAATCGAGCTCCATGGTGCCGGGCAGTGAGCACAGGGCCCACTAGAGGACGTCGGGCCCACAGGCCACCCTCAAGAAGTCTGTTTCTGATTGTTTGGTCACAGACATTAACACCAGTGGCCTGCTGGAGGTCATTTTGTAGGCTCTGGCAGTGCTCATCCTGTTCCTGTTTGCCCAAAGGAGCAGATACCAGTCAGTCCACCTGATGGGTTAAGGACCTTCTACGGCCCTGTCCAGCTCTACTAGAGTAAATGCTTTTCTCCTGGAATCTCCACCATGCCCTTGAGATTGTGCTGGGAGACACAGCAAACCTTCTGGCAATGACAGGCACATATTGATGTGTCATCCTGGAGAAGCTGGACTACCTGTGCCACCTCTGTGGGGTCTAGGTATAGTCTCATGCTACCAGTAGCGACGCTGATTGTAGCCAAATGCAAAACTAGTGAAAAAACAAATGAGGAAGGAAAAATGTCAGTGGCCTCCACCTGTTAAACCATTCATTCCTGTTTTGGGGATCGTCTCATTGTTGCCCCTCTAGTGCACCTGTTGTTCATTTCATTAACACCAAAGCAGCTGAAACTGATTAACAACCCGATCTGCTACTTAACTGACCAGATCAATAGCCCAGAAGTGTAATTAACGTGATGCTATACTCTCATTAACAAGTGTTCCTTTAATTGCCTAAGTAATTGCAACACAAACACTGACTCAATCAGTTTTAACACGAAAAGATGCCAATGAAAGAAGAGAAGGGCCACTAGGTTGGAGAAAAGGAGAGCTGCTCAGGAAGTAGCAAGCACATCAACCACTGAGCAAACGAATGCTAAACATACAGAGAATGAGGATGAAAACTATAAATGCTCAAGTCAAGCGTATTCACTGCATGTTATCGTATATAAAAATGAAAAAAATATGTATTCTTCAAAAATGTTCTTCAAAAGTAAAGCTCCATGTTGGCAAATTATATGTGATGCTCACGATGTGTGGGTTTATGTGTGAGCCTAGTAGGGGTAGTGAGGTGACGTAAAGTGTGGTGAGGGGTCTTTTGAGCTTCAATACCCTGGAGCCCATTGGGGTCTTAATCTGGCTTTGCTTGTAAAGAAAATATCTCTAAGCCCAAACCAGCTGACATGATAATAACGTACAGGCTATAATGTGTAGTATCAAGTGTTTCGATTTTTTTTTCGCTAGAGAATGCTGCGGAGGTCTGCCTGTGTATTAAGCTAGGCGAGCGCTTACTTGTGTAATTGACGAGGAGCGGCTATCGTTCAACGGAGAAGCGAAAAGGCCTCAGGTGTTTAATTAGGACTCAAGGACGGCATAACATAAGGGGCTATTCTCACTGTGCTGGGGGCGTCTTTTGGCTTTTGAATAGCCTGCCTGCCTGCCTGCCTAATGGATTGTCCTGAGTAAGAAGAAAAGTGCTAAGCTCTCTGTGAATGGGGATGCTACCTGCACTTATTCTTCACCGGATCATAAGAGACACCAAGTGATGCTTTTAAAGTTCCCATAACCCTGGAAAGAGCCCCTGAATGGAATCACCTTTGAAAGGAATTTTAATACAAGTCTTTGTAATGGAGGTGAATGTGTTTTATATAATTATTATTTATTGAGTCTAGACATGTTTGAATATGCTTAAAATGTATGTTTCTATCTGACACTTTCCATGGGTGTTCTCTGACTCTCTCGCTATGACAACTTATGGTAACCCTGTAATAAAAAGGTCTCGGCCAAGCCAATAGACTTTTACGTCAGCTCGGTTCAGACGGGGGCCTTTACAGCATAATCCTATTTCAAATGCGTGTTTAGTAAGCACTGTGACGCAGCGGCTAGAGCACTAGACATGAAAGATGTCATTCACACTCAGAAAGTATTCAGGCCCATCACTTTTTTGACATTTTGTTGTTACGCCCTCGTGCTAAAATCATTGAAATTTATTTTTTTTCCATTAAGCAACACTCAATACTCCAGAATGACAAAACAAAAATGGGATTTTAGGATTTTTTGCAAATTAATAAAAAATGAAAAACTGACACAAGTACTCAAAATCAGGCTCGGGTGCATCACATTTAATAGATCATTACTGAGAAGTTTCTTCACCTTGTCAGGAGTCCATCTGTGGTCAATTCAACTGATCAGACATGCTTTGGAAAGGTGCAAACCTGCCTATCAAAGGTCCTAAAGAAGAGCAAAAAACCAAGCCGTGAAGTCAAAGGAATTGGCTGCAGAGCTCAGAGACAGGATTGTGTCGAGGCACAGATCTGGGGAAGGCGAGCAGTATTGAAGATTCCCAAGAGCACAATGGCCTCTACAATTCTTAAACAGGCCAAGTTTGGAACAAACATGACTCTTACTGGAGCTGGCTGCTTGGTCAAAATGAGTAATCAGAGGAGACCAAGAACCCCATTGTCATTCTGGCTGAATTTCAGAGAGTCCGTGTTAAAACGGGAGAAACATGCAGAACGACAACCAGCACTGTAGCCATGTCTATATATACATATATATATATTGTGAGCTGGCCGAACACAGGTTCAAACAAAGCCAGAACAAATCACAAATGTTTGGGAAATCCCTTTTAATTCTCACAAATCTCTCAATAAACGTAAACATTTGCCGTCTGGTAACACTTAACATAAGGAAACCGAGAACAAAACAGAAAAGAACTTCAGCATTTACTTTTAGCAGACAAAGCAACAGAAGGCTTTCCTATAGCTTTCACTATTCGGAATTGGTCTCAACAAAAGACAAATTAGGGCAGGCACCCGCACATGCATGACTATAGATATATATTGTGGCACCTCCTCCAGACCACAAGGGGTCGACCACCCTGGTGACTTTGGGGACCACATGAAAGGAGCCCTATAGGGCCCAAATGCCTGAGGAGCCCTGGCCCTCAGCACTTCCGCCACTCCCGGAAGTGCTGGGGGGAAGAAGACCAGGGACACCCAGAGTGCTTCCGCCACACCAGGGAATGCTGGCAGGCGCTCGTTGGGAGGCACCTGGAGCACATCCGGGTAGATATAAAAGGGGCCGTCTCCCTCCATTCGATGGCTGGAGTTGGGTGGAAGAGGATGGAGCTTGAAGGAGAGGAGAGGAGTGGAGGCAAAGCAGAAGAGAGAAAGAGGTTTTGGAAAGGCCTGGACTTGTGGGTGATTGGTGTTGGCGCACTGGGCTGTGTGCTGTCTATTTATTGTAAATATGAATAAACGTGTGTTGGTTGTGGAACCATCGGTGTCTGCCTGCCGGTGTCCGGGTCGTATTGCACTATATATATATATATATATATACACACACACTAGGGGGTTCACCCCCTGCTCACTTGCCCCCAACCAGCCTGCTCTACGTGCCAGCCTGCTATACGTGCCAGCCACTTTGCGTCTTTGCTGCTCGTGTTGTAAAGATGGGGGCTGATAAACAGTGATATGATGGGAAACAAATACAGTTTTTTTCTTTTTACCTACTCTTTGCTCGATCAGCTGCTGGCTTGCTGCTCTGCATCCCACGCGGCGCTTCAAACATTTAAAAGCCTGTACAGCAGCTGTCCTACTCTTTGTCTTGTATTTCCGGCCTAGGGCGCGGTTAAATCTGTTGGCACAAGGTCTCGTCTTTTCTTGATATTTTTTAGGTTATAATTTAAAAATGGAATAAGAATCTGAAAGTCTAACAACATCACATTAATGTTTGATAAATTCTGAAAAGAATGATACCAAACATATATATGTAGGTTTTAAAATTAAAAAATTACATAAAATCGTTGCACAAAATCGTTGCACTTTCAGGCTTAGGATTATATATATGTATTATATAAAATATATATTGTGGATACCAGGGCACGTACAGCCGCCCTAACCCGACACAGAAAGGCAGGCATGAGTTTGCCACACAACACACCTTTTATTTACACAGCGCACAGGGCAAAGTACAACACAGTGCCTTTTCCTTCTTCTGTTTCTTAGCTGCCTCCACTCCTCTCCCAGCAAGCTTCATCTACCTTCCTCCCAACTCTCGTTCCCCAAATGGAGTGAGGCGGCTCCTCTTATTCAGGCCATGTGCTGAAGGTCCATTA
>JANRMT010062834.1:42378890-42419152 GCA_026402145.1 Polypterus bichir lapradei | reverse complement strand
TGTGTGTGTGTTTGTGTGTATGCTGTGGTCACCAGGGGACGCTGCAACCGAGGTGCCGTCTCATCCAGATGTCTGGACTGGAATATGGGTATCTGCTATCTAAGAGGTGTGAACACAACATTCACGTAGATAGATAGATAGATAGATAGATAGATAGATAGATAGATAGATATGTAAGGCACTATATAATAGATAGATAGATAGATAGATAGATACTTTATTAATCCCAAGGGGAAATTCACAAATTCATGTAAAACATTCCCAGGTCATATTTACCCCAAGTTTAACACATGCCTCCTTCTGGGCCGTGCCAATCCACACTTGTTTCTCCCAACTTGCCTTTTCACTCCAAGACTTACCTCGTTTTCCGACTGCAATGCTGTGCGTCTGATCCCTCACTGCTTTCCCTCTCTGCCTGGTCCTCTTTTTTCTGCATTGTGTCAGTAAACCTTTTATCGGTGAACTTGTTCCTTACCACGGCTATTTGTGTCTGGGTTTTATGGTAACAAGGATGTTGGAAAACAAGTCCCTGCCAACAGACAGGCAGGAATCTTGCTGACTACATCACTTGTTGTCAGCAGGGGACGCTAAAGCTCCCAAAACTCCCGACACAAAGGCTCCGACACAAGTTGTAAAGTGAAGAATGTTTTTTTTTGTGTGAAACTCTTACAGCTAAAGTTTCCCACACCATAATATAGAACTCTCAGAAGTCTGTAGTTCTGTCATCTGTCCTCTGCTCTTCCAGCAAGCTTTGTCCTCCTCATCCTTCCGACTCTAGTTCCCTGTGCTAAGGCAGGCAGCTCTTTTTATTTAGCACCTGGGAGCACTTTTGGTGTCCTGAAACTGTGTCTCGGAAGCACTTCCAGGTGAGGTAAGAGCCTTACAAAGTAGAAATCCAAAGTGGGGATCCAGAAAAATGAATCTTTGTCCCAAACATTATGAAGGACACTGTGTGAATTTATATATATTGTAAAAAGAAAACACAAAGAAACTCATAGGGAGTCTGGGGCACCTGTAGGCAAACCTCGTATATGAAAGGAGCGCAAAAGAAAATGAGTGGTAAGTGTTTTATATGGAGGCTAGTCCCGTTGTGGAGATCGAGTCTGCCCCAAGATGGCAATGGCTCTGGTTATGATGTTTTCTGGGAGAAAGAGGCAGATACACCTCGGCTGCCCCAGAAGTGACATCATAGATGGTGGCATGTCAGTCTTCCTTTCTGGAGAGGGAAAAGAAGAAGAGATACCGTTATTGCGCCATGGCTTTAGGTGGCCCGGGGTACTATTGTCATCAACTAAGCCCACCCATTGTTCCCCAAGCACACGTGTGTGATTGTACATATTGCTAGAAGAATACACTGCATCATGGTATTATTGTATGGTGAAATCTGCATAACAATATTATATTTTGTAAATTAAGTGACTGGTCTGATGCTTTATCTCAATCTGGCCAAGGTCATTACTGATTTTTATTATAATTATTTATTATTTTTAATTATTCTTGAATTATTATATACTACCACCAACCCAAAATGCTATAATTTTCTGATAAGCATGTAATTGGATATTTCCACTTCTCATTTTGACAGATTTCAGGCCGAATAACCCACGGCTTTGTAGTCCACTCCTCGAATGGCACCACCACGACGTCTAAATGAGTTACACGCCTAAAGTTTCTGGCTGCTGGGACGCACTTCGAGTTTGGTTATTTACGATTGATTAAATCAGTTACAGAACTTTCACTCCGTAAAATCATAATGAAAGTCTAAAATGCAGCTGTATAGGTCTTAATGAGACACGTCCCACTGTTCACTTATTTCATAAAAAATATAAATAATTCAGGATATTTAATCAAAAACATGAAACGTGAACAATAAAAATGTACAGGACATATTTTTTCTTTTAGCATTTCAAGGAAAATACCCCTGGGTTTAATTAAAAAAAAAAAAAAGGTTCATAGGCAGGGCGTAATTATGAAGGGAGCCGAATTAGGGACAGCACTGATAATGATGATGACACGATTGAGCATAATGACCCCGCTGTATTCGCCGTTCCATTTATCTGTTTTGTTATCCAAAAGAATAGGAGTTTGCATTGGATTCAGAGACAGGCCCTGCTGTAATTGCAATTCAGAATATTATCTGAAATCACTTAATACTCTTTATATTAATGGACAGTTAGGGATTTCAGTAGCGACAGAATACATTTTATATTTTTTAGATTATAAAAATTAATTAGAATAAAAAACGTAATACAGGTAGGCGTTTTTAATATTTGCTAGAATTCTTTATATGAGAGCTTTTCTCTGTGTGTCCCCGTGTTCTTGATGAACTCTTTGCCTGTCACAACACTAAACTAAATCGGGGGGACTAAAAGATGGATGGATCAGAATGGACAGCTTAGAAAAGTGTGATAGGTTGATGGCCTAGCGTGAGTATGCCATGTCGTGAACCGGCATGCTGTCTAAGGGCTTGAATGAAAGTAATGCCATGCCGGACCAGGGGGAGGCGATGTGCACTGACTCTTTCTCTCACTTCTCTGCAGACCAGTTACGGGAAATTCTGCCTGACCCTGATAACCTCACTTCCGGCTCCGGCCCCACAGATGACCTCACTTCCGGTTCTGGGCCCAATGATGTCATTTCCTCTGGTCTGCCTTAAAACCGCCATCTTTTTTCCTATCAAATCAGTTCTGTTTTGGACTCGACCCTGTACACATCAGTGTGCAAAATTGTCTTTGACAACGTATATGTATATATTTTACTTATTTCTAGTTTGTGGCCACTTATATTTTATTTGTGGCTGTCATTGTGTCAACGTGTAGTGGCACAATGGTTAGCACTGTTTCCTCACACCTTATGTCACATTTCTGGCCGCAATAATCAACCCAGCATAGATGGCAGACGCTTCCCTAGCCCTAAGAGAAAATACAAACACTATTGTAACATTATAATCCACTCCATTATGTGTGTAGCATAACACACATTTACAGGAATGAGCATTAGAATTAGAATATTATGAGTACAGCCATTGGATACATAACAATGATCCCTGTGCTGGCAATGCAGCGCCACATGGCTAAGTTGAATGTATTATTAAATTTGAATGCATCCATCCATCCGAGGTCGGGTCGTGGGGGCAGCAGCTTAAGCAGAGATGCCCAGACTTCCCTCTCCCCAGCCACTTCTTCTAGCTCTTCCGGAGGAATCCTGAGGTGTTCCCAGGCCAGCCGGAAGACATAGTCCCTCTAGCGTGTCCTGGGTCTTCCCCAGGGCCTAGTCCCGGTTGGACGTGCCCGGAACACCTCACCAGAGAGGCGTCCAGGAGGCATCCTGATCAGATGCCCGAGCCACCTCATCTGACTCCTCTCGATGCGAAGGAGCAGCGGCTCTACTCTGAGCCCCTCCCGGATGACTGAGCTTCTCACCCTGTCTTTAAGGTAAAGCCCAGACACCCTGCGGAGGAAACTCATTTCAGCCGCTTGTATTCGCGATCTCGTTCTTTCTGTCACTACCCATAGCTCATGACCAGAGGTGAGGGTAGGAATGTAGATCGACTGGTAAATTGAGAGCTTTGCCTTACGGCTCAGCTTCTTTTTCACCACGAGAGACCGATGCAGAGCCCGCATCACTGCGGACGCCGCACCGATCCACCTGTCGATCTCACGCTCCATTCTTCCCTCACTTGTGAACAAGACCCCAAGATACTTGAACTCCTCCACTTGGGGCAGGATCTTTCTCCCAACCCTGAGAGAGCACTCCACCCTTTTCTGGCTGAGGACCGTGGTATCGGATTTGGAGGTGCTGATTCCCATCCCAGCCGCTTCACACTCAGCTGCGAACCGATTCAGAGAGAGCTGAAGATCACGGCCTGATGAAGCAAACAGGACAACATTATCTGCAAAAAGCAGTGACTCAATCCTGAGTCCACCAAACCGGACCCCCTCAATACCCTGGCTGCACCTAGAAATTCTGTCCATAAAAGTTTAAATGCATAACTAGCTATGTGCTGCAGGACAAGTTAAAAAACAAGCCCTCCTGCTCCCCCTCCCCTTCTCAGAAAACACAGGCGGGACCCCGTGAAATAAGAATAGCAAAAGATTCATTACAATTTACAGAGGGTTTCTTTTTTCTTGATGGAAGGAAAAATGGTGAAGCATCTGCACAAATTGATCAGAAACAAAAAAGTCTTTCCAGCTGCGCCCGGAGCTGCAAACAATGGAATGAGCCGGTCCTCTGCCAGTGCTTCATCTCACAGCACCAAATGGTAAATATATATTGTAATAAATAACACAAAAAAAAAAGATCATGAAGAGTTGGGGCACCAAAAGGTGAACCGCGTATAAATGTTCAGAAAAACAAAAAAAAAACACAAGTTCAAAACAGCCATGATAATGTCTTCTCAGACACTAGCCCCTTCATGAACTGTCTTGAGATGGCGGACCTTCTGGTTTTGAATCTTACCGGCAGGAAGAGGAGAATCCAGGTGGGCGGGTACGAGAAGTGATGTCAGTGGCTAAGCTCTTCGATTTGAGTTATGTGTCATTAAGAGTTTATCTTTTGTTTATCAGTTCATTTCTCAGTCCTGGTGAAAAAGAATTATTTTTATTTTGTTTCTGAAGTTAATGAGCATCTCCCAGTAAGATTGATTAAGAATCATGCCCGTGGGGAATTAGGGATGGTGGGGTTAGAGAAAACGACAAGTGATAGGTGTCAACAGTGCGAGTGTTCTGACTATTTTGTATGTATATGTATATATTTTACTTATTTCTAGTTTGTGGCCACTTATTTTGTTTGTGGCTGTCGGTGCGTGGTGGCACAATGGTTAGCACAATGATCAGCACTGTTTCCTCACACCTCGGCTTACATTTCTGGCCACGATAATCAATCCAGTACAGATGGCAGACACTTCCCTAGTCCTAAGGGAAATTACAAAGACCACTGTAACATTATAATCCACTCCATTATAACAAGTTCAACTCCTCCTTCCCCAAAGACTTCAATGCATTTCACAGAGTTCAGCAAAGTTCCCGAACATTTCCGTGATTTCGACAAACTTCAAGATGAAGTAAACTCCATGGGCTTCACTCATCACGAGTTCTAAAGAGACTCCATATTTGTGGTGTGGCTGGGTGCAGGAATGGCAGGCCAAGGAAAAATGAGGACACCAACAGAGTCGCCCTCTTTAATATGTGGGTCCAAACAAAAAGTCACACCTTAAGATGGTAAAGTAAATAGCCACTCAGGCACAATGACAAATCAATCAGCTCAAGACTGTCCAAAATAAGGGTCGTTCTTTAGAGCTGTGCCAGGTGAGTCAAGCTAAGTGGGTAACGACGCCTCCTTCTGGGCAGCCCGGTTTCTTATAATGCACAAACCGGAAGGGGTGGGGCTAAGTGTCCTCATTGGGCGGTTTCTCAATGTTGCAGGGAGAAAAGAAGAGAAGGTCAGCAACAGCGCCCCCTCTCACACTGGCGGGTTATCCCATGAGGAGATCCACCAAAATGCCGTGGGCATGAACGGACCCTGTAATGGACTGCCATTATCGTGTTGGTCAACACCATGACCAGATTTATTTCCTGCCCTGTGTCCAATGTGGTCAGTTTAGGCAGTGCCCACCCCGTGCCCCTGAATTCAACAGGTTTGACAATCTTATGTTTTGTTATATGACCTTAGTGTGTAAAATGGGAAATATGAAGTTTGCATACAATTGAAATTCAGAAAGTAAAACAATTTGACTTGAAGGAAAAACAACAGGTAAGTTCATTCACATCATGGAGAGCAGATTTAGATGAGTAGTAATAATTTCCACAGATGGTAAAGGGGGCCCAAGTACGGTGATAAAGCATCGCATTTCATTGTTATTCAAACGTCTTCACTTCTCATTTCTTTGGAAACCACAGCAAATACGACGTAAGATGAACTATCAGAGCAGCAAAGGCAGAGAGTCCTATCAGCTGATAGCTATGATTATATTTTGGCTTGGATGTCTGGATAACCTTCTTAATGAGGCTGTTTTGTCTGGCCTGGCAGGTGGGAAGAGATAAACGGCAGGTTAAAAACAATATGTCATCGTCACATTTCTAAGAAGAGTTTATTGTGGTGAGATGTGTTTTCAGTATGCGAGTCACTGTATCCCCATTAGGCAAAGGACAACTGATTTTCACACACCATGATTGATGTAAATAAAGCTCTGAGTGTTCTAAAAGCTGCTCGCCTAGGCCATTAACTATTTAACAATCACTTTGGTTTCACCATAAAACTACACATGCTGTATAATATTTCACTTGAAGGCCTGCAGTCAAAAGCCTAAAAAAGTAAATGTCTGAGAGACTTTGATATACAAGGTGTAACCAGAAGGGGCGCCACTGAGCCCCAAACCACAAACACAGCAATACCCAACACAATTCCAGGTTCAAATAAAGAATTTGTATTTGACAAAATCACCTCTGCACTCAGCAAAGATAAAGAGTGCAATCCAACACAAGAACAATCCTCCACTTGAACTCAGGACAGCAACAACTC
The DNA here is from genome assembly GCA_026402145.1 of Polypterus bichir lapradei. Lineage (NCBI taxonomy): Eukaryota > Metazoa > Chordata > Cladistia > Polypteriformes > Polypteridae > Polypterus > Polypterus bichir. The sequence goes on along the minus strand of JANRMT010062834.1, from coordinate 42,412,633 downwards.
CACACAACCCCAGACATCATCATGAAAGACTGTAAAACTGTTAATCTGTTCCAAGATCAATTAGAACTTTAAAAAGCAAGTGAACAGCCAGCCCATTCTGTTTTATGTTCATCTGTCAAGCGTGTCTGCATCCAGTCTTAAATATCAACATATACATATGTAGTTATCATATTTCTATAATTCATGTGCTTATCAATAAGTTATATAATTCTGTATCTTAAAACGAGTGGGTTTCAGTTACCTTGATATACATTAGAGTCAAAAGTTTTAGAAAACCTCAGTTTTTCTTCAAATTTAATCAGTATTTGACAAAATCACCTCATCTCACATTCTACCCTGTGGGTGTCCTGGTCAGGTTTAGCCCTGAGGAACACTGCCACCTATTGATTAGGGGGAATGAACTGCTCCCAGCATGCCCATTCACCCGGCTGGGTGGGAATCATTCCTTTATCACGGCCAGAATGCCTGTCCTTCCTCTCTGGCATCTACAACATAAATATCTAAAAGTTTTTATCTAAAGTCAATGAAGAAACAACGCAGTACGGCTGTTGTCACCGCCTGTGATCTGCCACCTCTGGACTTTTTTTTTTTGGTACATTGTATTTGTCTTTTCACGTGACCTTTGGGGGTCAGAGTACAGGGTCAGCAAGAGCAATTTTCAGGTTAAGAGCCTTGCTCAAGTGCCCAATGGAGTAGGATCTCTTCTGGCAATAATGGGATTTGAACTGGCAACCTTCCAGATACCGGTATGGATCTTTAGCCACACTTGTTCCCTTCTATGTATAAATATAGAAGAATATTGTATGCTGGCTGGGATTGACTCAAGCAGACCCCCGTGACCCTGTGTTAGGATACAGCAGGTTGGCAAATAACGGACTGACTGATTGTAACGGGGGTGAAAAATTCAACAGATTTACATGTTTTAGGCCAGGGGTCTTCAACTAAAATCTATCGAGGTCCAGTCAGAGAAAATTTCTTGAAGCAAAGGTCCGGTCCGTCTGAAGATCATGTTGTCTAACTATTTAGTATCATGTCTATTTAAGTAGCCTAGTAGTTGTATCAACATCTGCATGTAATTAATACTAGACTTTCAAATCAAATTAGTTTAGTACAATTCATAATCCTTTTGACAATATTTATTTTCAAACACAGAACTGAACATTTATGTATGACTGCAAATGGGTATGTTCGTTCAAAATCTTTATGCTTCGTCTCATAATGTCGTTTCACATTGGCACTTTTTACAAGTGCCACGGTTTCTGAACATATGAGACACACAGGTTTAGTGTTTCCAGTGGGAAGTATGAACAGAAATGAGTTTGTCCATTCTGGATTAAATACCCTATTTTCGCTGTCCACTTTCCTTCTTTTAGAGAGCGCCATTTGCTCCGTATATTTCTGTCCCTTTCGCCGTGTCACTCGTCTCTTCTTTATCCAGCACAGTCTCACAGTATCTCTCAGTAGTCTTTATTTTTATCGCTACATTTCTTTCGAACGTTTCGGTTCCTGACCTTGCCTCTAACACACGTTTCACTATCTTTCTTCTTTTCGACCGTATCTCTGAAAAATCCCTCCTCTGTTTGCGTACATGGATTCGTAAAACAACGTTCACCGACTAGAATCCGCAGACTTGATTGGATGAGAGGTATCACGTGAAATGGCTTAGCGCGTATACTATTGGTCTGTGTATTTCCTCACCATTACCGTAAAGATTACAAAAGCTGCGCCGGGTAAAAATAGAAGCGCCCTTTTGCCAACCTTTTGTTTTGGCTGTAAGTCAAGGTCCGTATGAGACAGCTTTGCGGTCCGGATGCGGACCGAGGTCCGCCTGTTAGTGACCTCTGGTTTAAATGATAACCTTTTGTTTTGGCTGTAAGTCAAGGTCCGTATGAGACAGCTTTGCGGTCCGGATGTGGACCGAGGTCCGCCTGTTAGTGACCTCTGTTTTAGGCACCCCTGACCATAATGTGTGTGAGCGTGTCTGTGTGTCCAGATCTGAAAGTGAACTGCTCAATCCAGATTGGCACTTGTGGTCATCCAAGGGAGTGACTGGCTCAACAAAAAATACATTTTGGGGTGCCAAGCCATTCAAACAAAAGGGTTCAAACAAAAACAAACACTCAATGGAGTGGAAAGGAAACAAAAACCGTTGCCTCCCAAGCAATGGCAGGAATCACTATGCTGGCTTCGCCTATCGTCAGGTGATTCAGAAGCTCCTTTGCTCTGGTTGCTTCAACACAAAAATTTAAGAAATTTGACCAAGGAGGCCATTCATTCCATCAAACCTGTTTGTGTAGCTAATAGCTAAACTCTCCCAATATCTCATCCCGATTCCTCTTAAAGGTTGTCAAGGTTTCTGCTTCAACTCCATGTCTCGGTAGTTTGTTCCAGAGCCCCACAACTCTTTGCGTAAAGAAGTTCTTTGTGGCTTCAGCTTTAAATGTACTTCTCCTTAATTTCCACTGAGGTCCTCCACTACAAGATTCACCCTTAAGCTGAAGGAATGTTGCTCGGTTGCTTGGGTAAGAAGTGGTTGTGCTTTTATGGTCCAGGGGCCAGAAGGGGCAGAGTCAGTTTCCCTCACTGGGCCGTTTTTCTGCACTGTGGAGGAAGAAGAAGCAGACAAGTCAGTTAGTGGCAGCGCCCCCTCTCAGTCCAGGGTGGTACCTTGCAGGGACCTGAAGGGTGACCCTCTGACACACATGTGTAACACGCCTTAAAAGCCCATCGACGTTTGAGCAAATTCAGTAGAGATAACATGCACACTATAACTCGTAGATTGGTTTGTCTAAATACCTCTGTAAGATAAAGTGGGCATTGTCCGTCCTGCTAGTCTTTAGTGGCACATCAGGCCTGTTAAGGCCACAGATTTAGCAGACATTCCCCCACCTGCATTCCAAACTAAGTGAATGTCCTCTGGCTTGTATCAGGATCTGTCTGCACTTCATCTGATAATAATGATATCTTTCCATAGGCCCCTGTGCAGACTTCTTGAGCCAGAAGGCATGAAAATATCTCAAGCAAGGACAATGACCTATATAATTCAAGGAAAGACAACTCTGATGGACGGAAGAACTCACCTATGAGGACACATTGATTTTGTAATTAGAAAGGACTTTAATCCAATCATGAGAGGTTCCACATTTCACCATAAACAAGCTATACTCATCCCATCTGAGGAATCTGGGACACTCTCTGGCTCTCTCAAGGGAACTTTGAGGAAACTCCCTGGGGGACTCGGCCCAGGGTTACTGTTGGGCACACTTTACAAAAATGACTGAAAACCATGGAACCATCTTATCTCTCTGACACGAAAAGCCGATGAGCTGTTTTCTTAAAGAAAAAGAGATAGCAGAGATCCAGTCTGCCAAGTCAAAGCTATATGCCAGCAGTGTGAAAAGGCTGAGAAGGAGCCATTACTTTAACCACAACAACAATGGATTTCTTGTATAGCCCACAATCACACAAGGAATTCCTCAGTGGCCTTTGGCAGGCCCTGTTTTGTGACAGTGCCCCCCAGCTTTGTATCTTAAAGAAGACAACAAAAAAAAAAATGAAGAAATCTTGGAAAAGACCATTCGGAGAGAGACCCCTTTCCAGGTAGGTTGCAATTGATGTAAAAGAAGTGGGGTACTTACAACACACCAAACAGAACTCAAGTTATCCTCTTCACAGAGCCAGATGGTCAGTATATCATGGCCACCTTACAGATACTATTGAACAGTACAAACGACTGAGCAACACAACAACTCTCAGGGCAAAATACAAGAAGAGATGATACCACTCACTAAATACAGAACTATCCCAGATTTGTTCAAATACATAATTAATATAAATGGAAAACAAATCAAGAAGGGAACTTCAGCGACTAAACTCTTCTGCCTGAAGGAGTAACACTTTTTAACTGTGAAATTGCAGATGACACAGCAAGGGGCCTAACTGAGGAAAATACCGCACACCACAGACAAAGGATCACAAAGCAAAGATAAAGAGTGCAATCCAACGCAAGAACAATTCTCCACTTGAACCCGGGACAGCAACAACTCCACACAACCCCAGACATCATCATGAAAGACTGTAAATCTGTTAATCTGTTCCAAGATCAATTAGAACTTTAAAAAGCAAGTGAACAGTCAGCCCATTCTGTTTTATGTTCATCTGTCAAGTGTGTCTGCATCCAGTCTTAAATATCAACATATACATATGCAGTTATCATATTTCTATAATTCATGTGCTTATCAATATGTTATATAATTCTGTATGTTAAAATGAGTGGGTTTCAGTTACCTTGATATACATTAGAGTCAAAAGTTTTAGAACACCTCAGTTTTTCTTCAAATTTAATCAGTTGAAATGCAATGAATGACCTAAAATGGTGAAAAGTAAACTGCCAGAGGTTTAAATTTAAAGTTTAGGTGAGCAAAAACTGAAAAAAGGAAATATCAGAAAATTACAAATGGGCCTTCTTCACAGAACAACTAATAGGTTCCAACCTACAAATGTTCTTCAGCAGTTAAAGTAAATGAAGCCTTGCAAATTACAGCAAACAATTTGCACAGGTGTCCCAACTTCTGTGTGTCGGGTAGTGTGACAGGTAGTGTGACAAAACTGGAACTGATGGTAGAATATCCCCATAAGTGTAACCATCTTTGGAGGAACTCCATATGATCTAAGATCCATATGATCTAAGATCTTCCATAGGCTGTCAAAGGCTTTCCAGAAGTCGATGAAGTTGATATATGAAAGGGGTTTTCCACTCTATGCATTGCTCAATGATGTTCCTCAAAACAAAGATCTGATGGATACATCCCCTTCCTCTTCTAAACTCTGCCTATTCCTGTCTCAGTTTCTGGTCAACTGCTACATCAATTGTGCCAAGAAGAATCTTGCAGAAAACTTTGGAAAGAATTGAGAGCAGTGTGATGCCTCACCAGCTGTCACAATTCTGGAGGTTGCCTTTCTTATGGAGTTTGACTCTTAAGCCCTTGTTCCACTTCACAGGTATCGTGTCCTTCTCCTAGATCTTCATGAAGAGGTCAGTGAAACTCCTTGTTGAGGTGGTGAGGTCCCCAGGGCCAATTTAGGGTCCGCAATTGACCTAACCTGCATATCTTTGGACTGTGCGATGAGCACCCAGAAGAAACCTTAAACACAGACAATGGAAAACATACAAACTCCACGCAGGGAGGACCCCAGGATGTGAACCCAATTCTCCTTTCTGCAAGGAAGCAGTGGTACCACTGCACCATCGTGCTGTCCTCTCTGTATATTAAAATAACCTAATTTAATAAACAGAATAGAAAAATGTAACAGGCTTGTCATCAGCATCTCGATATCTATGCAAAAGGACAAAGGTCCAAGTCTTTAGAGTCCTGGCGCTTCGTTTTCCTATATGGTTGTGAGACATGGACGCTATCCAGTGACCTGAGATGAAGACTGGACTTCTTTGGTGCTGTGTCTCTTCAGAGAATCCTTGGGTACTGTTGGTTCGACTTTGTGTTGAATGAGCGGTTGCTCATGGAGTCCTGAATGAGGCACATTACCTGCATTGTGAGGGAGTGTCGGTTATGGCACTACGGCCATGTGGCGCGAATGCCCAATGGTGATCTGGCTCACAGAATCCTCATTGTTGAGGACCCAAACGGATTGACCAGGCCAAGGGGACACCAATGTTAACACCTGGCTGCGGCAGATAGATGGTAATTTCCAGAGGGTGCGACTGGACCAATTGTCTGCCTGGTGGGTTGCCAACTAGGATCTCACAGTGTCGAGGGTGCGGCAACGCAATGTACCAGTGCATGCTCCCCAACCTGACCTGACCTGGTAGACGACATCAACACCAACACTGAGTTAATTGCACTAAGAGCTACCACTCCATCATTCAAGTGAGCAACGTCATGGCAGCCGTGCCACAGTCGCGTGATCTCTAATCTGTGGCTAAACAAGTTGTTCTTCTAAGGACGGCTATGACAACAAACAAGGTGTTGTTGATTATTGCGAGTGAGAAAAGATCTAGAAAGGTCTAATGAAAGTCAGAATATCAGATCAAGTCAAAACGCAGGATCAACAAGGGCAAACAATGCTGACAAGAATATTAAAACCTAATGCTACGGCCTAGTTGAAAATGAAGCTAACGGGCACTAAGGAAGAAGGAGTTTTTGCACCCAATGAGAGATAACTTCAAAATAGAAACGCTGACATATTTGGATGGAATGTTTCATGACATCACAAGCACAATTGTGAAATTATGTGCTAACAACCGAGGACGTTATATAAATAACAGAAATCGACAAAATCCAACTTTAATTCAATTTAAGATGAAAAACAGACATCAATTAAAGATTTCATATGTTTAAGAAACTTAATTAACTGGAAAAGACATGCGTTAAAAAAAAAAAAAAAATAGCACGCTACCTAAAAGAGCAAAGAAATGAACAAACGTCTTTGGGGGTCACTGCACACACCAGCACATTGGTGTCAGGGCCAGACAAGTAGAAGATCTACAGTGCAACTCAGCAAAGCGCCACGGAAAATAAATTATGAAATTATTTTAGCCACAGAGAGAGAGAGACTTTAAAATGGGTGAAGATCACAAATATAAAATCCGTTTACTAAATTCAAGGTAACAGCGCTGGCCAGGAATAAAATGTGTCTTTGATAAGTTTATCGCACGCAGCTGGACTGTTAGTCTTCTGAGAATTCTATTTTTGTGATCAGAGATACCATGTGGAGTGTGTGTTTGTATTTATTACGTCTCTATCAATTAGAAAACAAATTCCTCAGTCAGCTTCACTCAGATTGTGAAGCCCAGGAGGAGAGTCACAGGCTGTTTGCGCAGATCTTCTTCCAGTGCTGGTCACTTTGATAGGCAAATGGCTGTTGAGCAAAACTTTGCTTCTAAGGTTAATGCGACTCTACTGTGGTACAAGTGGAATTTACGACTTATGGAGGCTGTTAAATTTTATATTGATTCACCTAACGCACACAAACAGTACAGTGCTTGGTTTGGATTGTCCTGTTTACCACAAGGTGCAGTACAAACTCTGGCTCTTTTTTTTTTTCTTTGTATTGGCACAGTGCTTGGTGATGGGGTTTTAAACCTCCAGGGACTTGGGTCCAGCTCACGGCCTGAGTAATGTATATACAGCCACACAACTCCAAAAACAAGGTCAGGCCTCCCAAACTCAAGGCCCAGGCTTGTTGAAGCCTACTGTTCAAAAACCATTTCATTTAAAGCAGGCATTGGCCAAAAGAGGCATAAAAGGGGAAAGCCAGTCAACAAAACCCCCCTTTAACTTCACAAAATCCCAGAGTTAACTTATTTAGGGCGGATGTCGACATCAAGGGTAGAGGGTGATAATCTGCTTTGAACGTCGACAAAACTCATCGTTACTTTAGAGGTAGACCCTCTTTGCTAGGAGGAATGTTAGACTTGTTGACTTGAAATCAAGTCCCAGCATGAGCATGAGTAGCGTAGAGTAAACAACATCTAGAATGGCATCAACATCTGGTGAGAAAGCAAAGCAAATGCGCAAAGCAAAATACTCATTGGATGACGTTTTGCGTATATTTTATTATTTTGAATTGGACTCATCGGACACTGATTTTGCTGCACGTGATCTGGGGCTTCATACATAATGCCGTGTGTAGAATTCACACAAAAACATGGCGTAAGGACAAAAGCAAAAATGTGGGTGCGCACAAAAAAATCCAGATACATAAATCTGTGCGTTTGCCAACTTCCATGTTCTTCTTCTCCATAAATCCCGGTCAGTGTGAAAAGTAACGCACGTGCACGCACCTGCCGTCCCACCCCATCTCCTCCCAGAATTACACCTCTTTGAATATGCAAATCAATATAAATAGCCCTTAAGCTCAGCTTTTTGTGAAAAGACAATGGCAAAAAGCACAGGGGAAAATAGAAGAATTTCAGCGAATACCAAGTGGAGTAAAAGAAAAACATACAATTTGTTGGTTTAAACAGTGGTATACACAACAAAAGGAAGTTGAGTGACACAGCGTGTCGGAGAAACTCAAAAGCTCAAGTTCACAAAGTCGCACAGTGCCCGAAATAAAAAAAAAGTTGTCAGATATCAAAGTTGCCGTGAAATGGCGAGTCGTAGCCCACCGTCTGAGTGTCATATGAAAGTGTATTAGGGTACAGAGAAAAGAAAAAAAAATAGGGACACAGTGGGGAAAAAAGCTTGAAATGTCAACTTTAATCTCGAAATTTCAACTTTAATCAATTAGTTTTGTTTAGTCATTAAAGTAGAACATCATAAACTTCATCTTTAAATTGTTTAATTTACTAGCTTCTCAAATCCCATTGTAACTAAAGTAGCACTTTAAATGCTTTGTTTTGTATGTTCTTCTATGTGCTCTATGTGTGTGAATCACAATGTGCTTCCGGGCTTTCTCTTCCTCCGACAGAACACAGAATCCATCACATTCATGATATTACAGCTCTGATGTATACCTGATATCATTTTCATGATGACAGGAATTAAAGCACGATATTAAACATGGGAACAAAGTGCCGCAGTGGTAGTGACGAGCTGGCGCTACATCCAGAGATTGTTCCTGCCTCCCGCAAGATGCTTGCTGTGCCGTACGTGACCTTCGATGCAATAATTTATTGCAGCAGTACTGTCTCTTTCAAACGTACTAACTTCCAATTCCTGTCCTTACTTTTCTTTCTCCAAATACCCAATCACCACATAATCAGCTCTGTAATAGATATTAAGCCATCTGTAAGCTTAGAATGCTGATTTTTCAAAACTTTTAAGGAAAATTGAAATATCTTCGTAGTACGTGTTTAATTATTCTATCCTTCCAGTGTCACGCCAGGCCAAGGAAGAATACAGCACGAGGCAGGAACAATCCATGAACGGGGCGCCAGCATCTTGCTAACGCTGCGGCACCGTGTCCTCACATTTAATTATTAATAATATAGATTTATTTAAATGAAGTTAAAGTTTTATCTGTATAATATAATAAACATATTTTGCTGCATTTCATCTTAAAAATGATATCATCATCATATGTAAATATGTGCTAAAGTGGCCCAGGTTATGCAATATTATAACTGTATCACAAGTTTACAGTGAGGTGACTGTACTAATAAGTACAAACAGTTCTACAAGGAGCATTTGATTGAGTGTGTTTATAGTTTTTGGGATGAAACTGTTTGTGAACCGTAAGGTCAGTACAGGAAAGGCTGTGAAGCGTTTGACATATGAGAGCAGTTCAATAGACAGCATGGCAGAGGCAGCATGAGCTTGATGCTGTATACCAATAAGTCTCTTTCTGATCAGCTGCTGTAGAGCTGTGATTCACACTCAGATACAGTGATATAAATACTCTGAGTGGTGCAGTGAGAGTAATATGGAAAAAGATGAACTGCTGTGTCAACTCCTAACGGGTGCAGCTGAAAGAAGAAGAAGAAGAAGGTGCAGTCAGAGTAACAACGCTAAGCAGCTATGGTTTTTGGAATAGTTTGGCCATTCCGTGGACCTTTATATTGTTACAGGTTAATTACAATCAGATGCCTTAAACTAATAAACAATATGCAGTTAATTTCAGTGTATTTGCTAAAGTCGCGTCAGGGATGTGGATCTAAAAAAGAAAGGGACACTACACAAGAACAGTAGCACTGCTTTAATGCTGGGTGCTGCCAGTTTGCAAAACCGAGAAGAGAACTTGCGTACGCCAGGGTTTGAGCTACCGTGAAACTGTGTGTGGCTTTACGCCAAGTTTAGGTTTTATACATTGCGTTTTGAGTGTGGAAATGGGAGTACACAACATTTTTGTGCGTACGCACCGTTTATACATGAGGCCCCTGAAGATTGATATCTAAAGTGAAATTGAGGCACCAGCATCAGGTGATCGGTCCCCAGCTGCGGCATCCAGAGACAGCTAACACACTGCGAAAGGACACAGCATGCAGCAACAGATATTTTATGTTGATTTATGTGAGAAACTATTGCTTTGTGTGCTTTTCAGAAAACTGATTTCAGTCCTGGGAGAAAAGGAACACAAAATCAGCCATAAAAGAGTTAAATATGAAAGCGAGAGACTCGGCAGGAAACAGATAACTCATTTTTTGTGCCAAACTGGGAGATGCGTACAAATAAACAAATAAAATGTAAAGGAAGTGACCAAAACCCAGACGAGAAGCAAGAATCAAAGTCAAAAATCAGGCAAGATGTCAAAGTCAGGCAAAGCACCAAGATCAATAACTACGAGAGAATTTATTTTAATGTTTTAAAGGATGAAGCTTAGTGCAAATACTGACATTTTATTCTGTTGTGCTGATATACTGGAGGTCACGACCCCAGAGACCACGCCCCTAGAAAGGCGGGTGCGACCCTAATGATGTCTAATATCAAAAAAGACCATAACAGCCTAAAATTCGGCCCTGATCATGACACCATGTAAAAGCTCTGCCGCCTTAAAAAATACTAAAGATTTATTATAAAGAATATCAGAAACAAAGATATAAATAAAAACAGAACCCAAAAAACAAACAAATCCACCAAAATAGTTCTTCACTATAAAACTCAGTGCTGATTTGGTAGATCTCACCTTTTGAATGGTCTTATAAAGGCAGAAGGTGGTCCCTCTCTCCCTCTAGTTGAGCCTCATGGTGGTCCCACCTCCCGAGACTCCATCTTAAGGGGACAGGGCACATCATTACACTCTTTTATAATTTGTTGTGCTTTAAAAAAAAATCTAGTCAGCTTGTCTCAGCTTCTTTTTGTTCACAGCTGGGCCATTTTGGGTTTTCTAAAGTTCTGAATTTTATTTTGCATACTTTATTATTATTTGGTTAATAATAAAAATAATTGTGTGTTTTTGCCAACATTCTGTTCCTTATGGTTGCGACCATTATAAGCTGCCATTATTATAATGTGGCGTACACTTCTATAGAGTGTCTCTGATGCAATTAACGTTGCTGATGCGATGATATAAAAAGCTGCACATCAGACACTTTATTATCTGTGTTTGTGTGCATCTCCAAAAATAAAAGAAGAATCAGCCTTTTGTGTTTGAGTGTGTATTCCAAGTGCTTTAGTATTCCTGAGTCTTTGGTTTTGTTTCCTTACAATGATTCTTAGTTTTAGCGTTTTGGTAGTGACGATCGACAGAAATTTGGCTTCAGCTTTTCTTTCCTTTTGCGAATTTAATATTAATATTAAAACAATACTCAGTACATAAAGACAAAAAACAAGCTTGATGATAATATACAAAATATATAACAAATCACCTGAGCCAGGGATAACTGTAACACTGTGTGCTTTACCTATGTTCTGCTGAGTGCTTCTCCAGTTATTTCGGTTTCCGCTGGTCTCACTGAAGCCAGATGTTCAGTAAAATATGGAGACAACCAGGAGTGAATTGTGTTTAAAAATGGGTGGGAACAATTAGACAGCTCACTGAGTGACATATTTCTAAACTAATCCAGGCGGAGTTTAAATTAGGGTCGGGGATTTTGAACTGCAAAGATCAGAGGTGCTGTTGTTAAGATGGTCCGACAGACAACAAGCTTCTGTTTATGATGAACTGTCAACATTCAAAAAGTCTCCTAAAAAAAAACCCTATTAGACATATAAACGTGTGCCATGAGAGCAGAGAGCAAATTAAACGTTTTAAAAATAAACATAACCTGATGTAAGGGAAAAACCTCTCTGTAGTATCAGATTATACATCGGGATTCGACTTGATTGGACAAGTGGTAAACGTGAACGATTCATTGTCACAAGTGATGTGTGTGCTCTCTGTTGTTCAGCATTATGATGATCATGCAAGAGTCGATGTAAGCCTGAAAGTACAGGCAGCTGTGTTCATTAAAATATGAATAGCAAAATATGCATTTGAAGTAAGAGGTGTGTCACACTCCGTTAAGAGGCAGAGAGCTGATCATGAAGGAGCCTCAGGAGATGCAGATTATAATAATAATAATAATTTTTCACATGTACCGTATATGCTCCCATATAAGAAGGGTCTTGAAGCCCGAAAAATCGATCATAAAATCAGACCCTGACTTATACGGCCATTCAAAAATGCGACACTTAATTTTTTTTTTTTTAACATCTTCTTGCCTTCTCCAATCTCGCATCAGTTTCTCAGACACATCGAATTTTGTTGCAGCAGTGCAGTTACCAATTTCTTTTGCTACTTCAACGATGTTTACTTTAAAATCAGCTTCATATTTTCTTCTGATCGAACACTCCATCATAGATAATGTATGCTCTTACGATAAAGATTTATAAGGGTATGAGATACAAAAAACAAAAATAAGTGCAAACGTCGTTTTGGAATAGTCGGGTATTACTATAGGAACAATAGAGAAAGAGGTTAGGAGCACTCGCTGATACAGCGCATTGCCGCACCCACATAGAAAAAAAGGCAGTGTGCTCCATGGTTACTCTCTCAGGTGGGCGTTAGCATATCATAATCATAACCAATAGCGTGAGTCTTTCGCATTTGACTTATATGAGCGACATTATAAAATACCAGAAATTATATGGTAAAATCAGGTCCCGACTTATCTGCAGGAGAACTTATCAGTATATACGGTATATAGCGCTTTTCTCACTACTCAAAGTACTCCCCACGCAGAGTGGACCCGGGACATGAACCAATGAGCTCTTTACTGAGAGGCAGCAACGCTACGCGCTCAAAACCCCCAAATCAACAAATCTACCAAACAACGCCAGTCAATGAACAGATGAGGCTGCACAACACCCACCTTCTGACTGAACCTCTAAACGAATAACTAAAGAAATGTCACATTACTGTCTAACTGAAAATGCAACCATGCCATCATAAAATACCAATGGCGCTTTAACACATTATGTATCCTTAGACCACAATGCTTATCTAAACTCTGTTTGCTGTTGTTATGTCTTATTGTGATGCAGTAGTAAAAGTGACAGAAAGATGTCGTAGCAGACAGAAGAACTCTCAGACACGTGAAGCCCAGTAGTGTTGTGGTCTACCTGTGTCTGTCTTTCTGTCTCCACTGTTGCAACACTCATTACAATGTGCAAATTAATTATTAAGCTTCAGTTACCTTGTGCTACTGAGCTCCTGAGTGTACATCAGCAGTTTCAACTTTTTATTTCCCCTCAGCGTCACGCCTTTTCTCCAGTATTTTTTACTCCCTCCTTGACACGCCGGTGACAGTTTAAAATGCAAGGACTAGAGAAAATGGTGGCAGGTGCTTTACAAAGAAGCCCTGTGGGCGGAGCTTTTGTGGCGCTGGATGTCTCTGCTGTTCACTACACACTTTTTAACCGGGTCCCCCCCAGATGTGTTTTCTCATTGAAGAATCAAGTCTGACCCCATGAGATTACTGCACCAATGGCCATCTACAGGCGATGAAAATGAGTGAGGTTTTTCAAAATACACATCAACAATAGAATCAGATGGTACCAACCTTCACTGCGCATTTTTACAGTTGTGTGCAACACTTGGTGCCCAAGGATTATTAAACAAGGCAGAGCCACTCAAAAATGAATAAAAAGAAAGAAACTAAAGGCTATGTGTATGCAAATCCATTTATTATTTACTTACTTATATTCCTATTTTTGTATTTATTTTTAAAGAGTTTCTGTAAAAATCCAACAAAGCTATCCCAGAATGGCGGCACCCATAAGAAAAACAAAATACCACTATGGGCGGACATGAATCCTATTTAACACGTCAGAACAAAAAATGACATAATACCAGTAGTTTCCTTGACCTTCGAAACCTCAGGAACTAAATGAAAATAATTATTAAAGAACAAGGAACAGTTAGAAGATAAAAAATAATTAAATAAAAACAGTAAGCCTGATCACGACACACTGGAGCTCAAGCTATGGAGCATCAGAAGCTGCCTGGGAGCGGACTGACATGGTCTGATCTTCTGGGCTCCCCCACCAGATCTTTTTTGATACTCCCCTTAACTCCTTCAAGTTAAGCACACGGCACTTAGCCAGCTAATGGCCGCTTGGCTCATTCACATCCACCGAGATCAAAGTACGTTGCTTGTTTCATGCTGTCGGTAGTCCCGCCTGCGTATTGTTTCAGATGATTCACAGCTGCAGTGCACATTCTACTTTAATTGCTTGACTAAATCATCCTCTTTATCCCCGGGGGAAGCAGACAACCAAGCTGTAAACGGTGAATGCATGTAATTTGGACAAATTATCATTTTGTACCTCACTATAATTATCTTTATTAATATGTCATAATTGCTATAGACTTGTGTTTGGCAGCATGAAGGACTTTTCTATAATATTTTGCAGTGCTCAGCATCACTGTTTTTAAAAAGAGAGATACCTTTGGTAATGGAGGTTTTTCAGGTAACTTAAAACTTTAAGTTCTCTGTGTCTTTCAGTGGATTCAAAAAGTATTCAAGCCCCTTCACTTTCTGGACACTTTACTGTGTTGTTGATTGAATTTTAATTGGATAAATTTGCCATTATTGCCCATCAATCTACTCTTAGGAACCCATAATGACAAAGAGAAAACATGTTTACCAATTAATTAAAAATCCAAAACTGAAACTTTCATTTCTTTAAGTATTTAGACCCTTTTCTGAGGCACCCGCCATTGGGGTCAGGTCCATCCTGTTTACTTTAATTTCCAAAAATCGACTGGAGTCCACCCGTTTTAGAACTGTTCAAGTCCACTGAATTGAATGGACATCATTTAGAAGTGTAGAAGGTCCCACAATTCACGCTGCACTTCAGGACAATAACCAAGCCATGAAGTCCAAGCAACTCTTTGTGGACCACCGTGATCAAATCTCAGTGAGGCAGAGATCAGGGTAAAGGGAGAAAACCATTTCTAAAGCTGTGAGTATTCCGAGGAGCACAGGGGGCTCATTGTGAAATGGGTGAAGTTTGGAACCACCGGGACTCTTTCAAGAGTTGGTAACTGAGTAACCAGGCATGAAGGACCTTGGTGAGTGAGATAACCAAGAACCCAATGGTCACTATAACAGAGTTCCAGGGGCTTCATGCATAACGCCGTGTGTAGAACTCACACTAAAACACGGAGTACGGACAAAAGTGGAAATGTGCCTACTGCTGACAGGGGAGAACCTGTCGGAAAGATGACCATCTCGGCGGGACTCCATCAATCAGGTGTTTATGGTAGTGTGGCTAGGCAGTCTGGAAGAAATTACACTGGAAATATTAATGAAAAAAACTGGTCCTCAACTAGGACCTCTTTGTGTCAGGAACCAAGCAGAAGGAAACTTGCTCATTGCGTTTTTTATTTTGCTGAAGATGGAGGATCCTGTTACAGCAGTCTACTAAGGGACAGTGCCCTGAGCAGAGGGTGCCAGTAAATGGTCATAAAACAGAGACAGAGAGTCATTAATTTTATAGATAACTGAACGTGCATAACTGTGCTGAATTATTGCAAACTCTGTTTGGTTCGGTTGCTTACTGATTGGTTCATTTGGCTTACACACCCAAATACATTCCCCAAATATAAAAGTTTCATTTCACTACTTTCTTGACCTTTCCAATACTTCTTGAGCTTAACTCTTATTCTTTTATGGAGTTTCTGTGTATGTGACAACTGCCAAGTCTTACTGGGTATGTGACAGCTGGCCACTTTTTCAAAGCATCACCTACAACTTTCATGTTCCTTGCTGTTCACTTGACCTTCATGTGGTTTTCCTGCCTGCTTGAACACGCTTAGACCACACTTATTAACCCTTTATGCTATTTCGAAAATAGTCGCTACTGTATATTGTTAAATTTTAAAGCATTACCAAAACACTTTATGCATCCCTTAATCTTATTTTTCTTCCACAGCAACTTAAAGGACCAAACAGCAAATCTTGAAAAGCCCAGGCACTGCTCATCATCTGCCCCTTACCATCCCAATGGTGAAGCATGGTGGTGGTGGTGGTGGCAGTATCACATTATGGGGGAACTTCTAAGAGGCAAGGCCAGGGAGACTGGTCAGAGTTGAGGTAAGGGAATTGAAGCCACTATACACTGAGTTTAATTAAGGCTGAATGAGCTTGAAAACACCATCACAACATGTAAAACACCATCCAACTAGAAGTCATTTTTTTTTATTTTACACTTATTTATTAAATCAAACAACATACCATACCATACAAACAAGTCAAATTTTACAAAACTAGGTTCAAGTCAACATTATATATCATTTTCGAAAGTGAATCAAGATGCACTAAATCATAATCGACACTTATGACGAACTGCAAACCGTTTCTAAAAATGTATGAGAATTTGTATTCTTTGAGGCACTCGTATTAGATATTATTACAATTGTAGTGCTAGTCTATGGACCACCAGAGCCAGATTCATTGTTCATGACTGAATTTGGCAGTCTTTTATCTGATTTAGCTATAAATTATGATCATATAGTGTTGGGGAGAATGTACACATTGATGTGTAGACTGACACTTTCAGCAAATGTTTTACTCTTTTGTTAAATATTTATTCAGTCAATATTATTCATATTAATTCATTCAATATTAATTTCCAGGTTGTGAATGACCCAATGCAAAGTTATAACCACACATTAGATCTAATTAAAACTTATAGAGTTGAGACTCAAAACTTAAAATTAAGTTACCGTTGATCACTACTTAATTCCCTTTGATTTGATTTCAGGTACACTTGCTGATAAAACAAGAACAGTGCGACATCTAGACTGTAACTGTAACTGTAAATTTTAGATCAGTCAGCATCAAATTATAAAGTAACTTTGAGACAGGCTTTGGATGCAGTGGCTTACTTTAAAACAAAAGACATCAAAGCACATAGAAAGTCACCCTGCCGAGAACTTGCGTCCTAAAATTAGAGTGTCGAAAACTGGAGCCAGTCTTATGAATTGTATGAACACAGAGTGTTAAAAAGTATAAGAAAGCTCTCATTAAAGCCCACTTGGACTACTGTTTTGGATTAATAGATAACAACAGTAATACTCTTTAGGAATTTTAATTTGGTAACAGAACAGGAACTTAAATTTAATTTCTAAAATGAAACCTGCTTCTTGTTCCTTGAACCAGTCCCAACCAAACTAGCAAAAACCTCGATCGATGTTCTGGCAGCGCCCATTCTTAGCTTTATTAATAGCTCACTATTGCATGACGCATTTTCTGATGTACTAAAAGTGTCTGTCATCAAACCATAACTTAAAAAGTCAGAGCTAGACGCACTTACGCTTAATAATTACAAATCTACCCTTTCTCTATAAAATGCTAGTAGTCACCACTCACCTTTAGTCTCACCTCACCCATCACAATTTATATGAGAATTTCCAGTCTGGTTTCAGCACTGGTCACTAAAGTGTGTTGTGAACAACATTCTGATATCCTAGGATGAAGAAAATTCCACTGTAATTATGTTGTTAGATTTAAGCGCTGCATTTGATACCATTGACCATTCTGTTCCACTACACAGGCTAAACACTGACATCGGGCTCACAGGCACTGTCTTTGCCTGGTTTGGTTGTTATTTATTAAATCAATTCCAATATATAGAGAAATGTGTTGACAGTAATCCATCATTATACTGTACATAGAAGTTAAATATGGTGTCCTGCAGGGATCAGTACTGGGACCTTTACTGTATTCACTTTACATGCTTCCACCAGGAAGTATCATTAGAAATCAAAACTTTAATTTTCACTCATAAGCAGAGGACATTTGTGCCAGTGAATTAAAGGAGCAGATGGAGGAGAACTGCTTGTCTCTGAGTACAATAATGTTAATTATTAGAGAGAATGTTGCCAACCTCAACAACATTCTATCATTCTTTAAATCAATAGGAATAATTTTTGACACTAGTATGTCATTTGAAGTGCATATTATAAAACTATCCAAAACATGTTTTTTTCTGTCTTAAAAATGTTGGAAGATTGACATTTTCTAAATATGCAGGATACTGAGAAATTAATTAATGCATTTAGTTCTAGTAGAGTTAACAACTGCAATATGGTGTTCACTGGTTGTTCAAATTGTTTTTATGCAGCTTTCAGTTAATTCAAATTGCTTTTGCAAGAATTATTATAAGAACAAGAACATATGAACACATAACTCCAGTTCTCATTTTCCTTACACTGGCTCCTGGTTAAGTTTAGGGAAGACTTCAAAATCCTCCATTAACATATAAAGCCTTAAATGACTAAGATCCATTAATTACAAACCTGAGTGCACATTAAGGTCTTAAGATGCCAGCCTGCTTATGATTTCAAGGATTAATAAAATAACAGTGGGAGGTCGAGCTTTTAGTTACAGGGTCCCTAAACTGTGGAATGGTCTGCCTGCTACTATAAGAGATGCCCCTTTAGTCTCAGCTTTCAAATCCCGACTGAAGACTCACTACTTCAGTATAGCACACCCTGACTAGAGCTGCTGATTAACTCTGCATACTTCATCTCTATTGGTAGTCATTAGTACTAATATACAAGAAATACAATATTTTTAACCTGTTACTAACCCTCCTCTATTCCTTTTCTCTGCTTGTTATCCTCATGTGGCACTTGGGCCATGGAAAGTCGTCTCAGATAAAGGAGTGTTGGAATCATCAGATTGCATGGCCAGCAATTTATAATGTCTTTGATAACTGCATTTACGATGCTTTATTAATGATCAATTAACTAATAATTAATATTTTTCAAAGAATCAGTACTAAAGCATTTATAATGGCATTTATAAAGTGGTTGCTAATGCCAATTAATGTGGAAGCGATGCTTTCTAAATGATGAACAAAGTATTTAGTCATGCTTAACTAATGCTTCATAGTGTGCGGTTATTATAAAGTGTTACCAATTATTATATTATGACAAACAGCAAACCCCTCTGAAAGTTACACCAGAATAACAAAAAAGAAAGGAAGCTTCCACCTTGGCAGTCCCAATCACAATTAGGCACTATATGCACATATTAGTGAGCCCCCCATAGCATTTTCTTGACCCACCTCTGCTGAAGTGATTCCTTAGCTGAAAGTCCTCAGTGTTGTTGTGTTAGAGAGAGGATTTGCAGCATTGTTCATAATGACACTCAGTTTTGTTTTAATTCTCTCCTTTGCTACGACCTCAGGGGATCCACAGTACATCCCACAACTGAGCCTGTCCTTTTAGTTAGCTTGTCCACTCCAGATTCCAGCTGTATGACGCTCCTGTTTAAAAGAAGCACAGAGTTCAGGTGCAGAAAGAACCTACAGTATGTGTATGTAGAAAATGTTTTTGTCCACAATCAAACTCTTGGTCACATAGAGTGAAGTCGTGCTCTATGTTGATTTTTGTTTTTTAAATTTTTTAAACTATCATGCCTGTTCTTGCAGTTTTAAATGAGTTAACCCGAGTCTAAACCTGAAAACAAAAACCCTGTGTCACACATGTGCATCCGGGAGACAACGTCAGGGCTCATCTGATAACTGTAATACTCCGAGCCAGAGGTCGGCGCTATTGTCTTCTCTTTTGCCCTCTGCAGAAAGGATGACTGACAGCTCCTCCGCCTCTGATGTCGTTTCTGGAACACTCGTCAGCCGTCTAACTGATGGAATTGTGTCTGCAAAGGTGTCATTGAAATAATTCTCTCTTTGTTGTTATTTCTGGTCAGCATTATATGGGGATCACTGTCTGGTACCCTTAAACTTTATCTGTGTTTGCCTTCTTACTTTATACCACGTTGGACCAACACTCACTACTCTGCTGCTCTGTGTCAATCTGACTTTGTAGGCTATGTGAAATATAACAACACTGAATTTAGCAGGTGAATAGAAGACCCTACCACAGTCACCTTACTTCAGGGGTCTTGTGCTTCATGATTTCAGTTCAGTTAAACTGTCTATATAAATCAGCAGGAATGGCATTACTACATTTTTTTTTTAGAAACTTGGAGTAATTAGCACACAACCTGTACCAGAGTCCATGTTGAGAAAAGAGAAGATTGCAAAGAGTTGAAGAAGCAAAGCACAGGTGAAGAGCACAATGCGGGAAAGTGGCACTCGCACAGACGGGGCTCATCCAAGAATGTATGACAATGTGACAATACTGTATGTAGTCTGCTTTCTTTGCTTGATGCCGACACACATCTGAGATTAGACTGAAGCTTGTAGCCTGAATGACCGACACAACATGGAACTTGACCGTGTGTCTGAGGCATCATTAAGGGAACAGAAACTCGTATGATTTGAGCACTTTTTCTGGAGACGATTCACACCAGCATTGCATATAAAAAATATAATTTGATTATACATGGCTTGAGAAAAAAACATGATTCACGTTTTATATCACAAACAATCAGTGCCGATGTTAGGTTATTTTGCACTATAGGCCAAGCTTATTAGTGTGACAACTGACTGTTCGGTAGCTAACCCATCTTTACTCACCCCGTCTTTATGATCTGCACCCTAAGTGAATACCTCATTCACCTTAATGGAGGCGCCGGCCCTGCATACAATCACAATGGTTCAACAGCAGATGCGTACTCAGATCTGTTGATTTCATAGCATGCTGACAGCTTTGCCGCTAACACCTTAGTGCAGAGCGTCATTTATTTCCAACCATGGCAGACTACCAGTGTTGATGAAACAGAACTGAAGAGTCAAAAGGAGGAAAGTATGCGGCTTGAAGTGACCACAAGTCTTAAAACAACTGATGGTGAACAGTTGACTGAGAATGTCAAACTCCACCCATGAGGGCCGCTGTGAGCAGATAAGCGAACACAAAATGTATCCTTACCGTTATGGTGTATGAAATCTGTACATTTTGGTTTCCATTAAATTTTGTTTGAGACAAGACAACAGATGAACTAAGACAAATTAAAGCAGGTTTTCTTCCCTTACACCCAACTTTTATAACAGTTGTTCACAGCTAAGTGCAAACTTGGTATTACAGCCTGGGAAAGGATACTGAGCTGATACCTCAGGCTATTGATTACTTTACGGATGGACATCAGGGACATCAATTGGGTTTACGGCCTGGGAAAGGAAAAACTGAGGTAATATCAAAGAACTTTATTACCTGGGGAGCAAAATTCATCCATCATATTGACAGCCAGCCAATCAGGTGCATGGAACATTCATGTGTTGCGAAACCACGGCATGAAACCTCAGAATAAATATGCCTTGGTTTGAAAGCAACGTCAGACAGAGAAAAGCAAAGAGAAGAAGGAGAAGAAGAAAGTACAGAAAAACAAGAAGAGGAACCGGCGAAGACGGCACTGGTCATCAGAAAGGCATCATGAACATCGATTGCTAAGTCAAACGCCTCCCTGGGACATTCATCCTTGTCATCTCTACCTTTTTTCATAAGCTTTTTCTAAAGACTGTATATATTCAGACTTTCCTATCAGTACCTATTTTTCTATTATTCTTTGTTCCAGTGGTATTATTATTATTATTGCAATAAATACCATGCTGCTTTTAACTTTCTATGCTTTGTCTTAATGTCTAGAGTGATTGAAGTAAGAAGTTAGATTTCTTTGAGCACCTGGTGACAGCCGGATTTTTGCCATTATTTCTGTGCTGCAGGGTTTATAAGGCTGAGAGTGAGGGTGCCACTCAAAAGTTAGGGACAGTACGATAAAGAAGGTTTTCTTGGCTGATAAATGGCCTATCGTCAAGAGTGCTGAGTCTTTGTATGTTTCAATGTATTCTTGTAGACCAAAAGTAATATTTAGGTCTGAGATATCACTAAAACATGGTATGCTGTTCGTGCCGAAAATAAGTAAGTCTCTTGAAGTACTGAGTGACAGGTTGTGTTATTTCTAAAGCACTTGTGTGGTTTAAAGTGCTAAGGGTTAATCAGTGTGTGTGTGTGTCATTCATAGGGCACTGTTGTGGTTAGGGTCTGAGTGTGTGTGTGTTCATCTTAAAGTGCAACAGTAGACCAACCCGATAACGAACCTGACGAGAACATTTACCCTTGAGAAAACAGGTAAAGGGTAAGTAGAGGGAAATACTACGATAATACATTTCTGACGAAAATAGTATCAAAAATCTGAAAAAATGCATAACTTCCAGTTTCCTTTTGTTGTCATTAATACAGTAGGCACACACATTTACTCTGATTGGGTCATTGGCTTCTGCACAGCAAGAAAGAAAACAAACAGTTCAGTTGAGTTATTGATACATGTAAGAGCTGACCAAAACGGAAAAAAGGAAACAAAAGAACAGAAGAAAAACAGAGGACTGCAAAGTAAGAAATAAGTGCCAGCAACCGGCTGTATCTTGAATTAGTCAAAAAAAGCAAATACAGTCAGCTGTCCGTATCCATGGGTTCTGCATCCATGGATTCAATCAACTGTGGATCGAAAATATTTGGGAGAAAAAAAAAAAACAAATTCCAGAAAGTTCCAAAAAGCCAAACTTGAGTTTGACATGAAAATGGAGTGAGGTGTCAGCATATCCTGTTGTAGCCCCCTGCCATTTCACAGTCTCTCTCCAGCACTCATGGTTGGAGTTTTGTTTGAATTGCGAAAATCGTTTGTTCATCATAAAGTGCTTGCAAAGACTGAGAAAGCATTAAGTGCGGCGCTAGAGGATGGGTCATAGAAGCAAATCCCTGTTGATGGCAAAATTATGCGTGAAAAAGAATTTTGCCTGGAGAGCAAGAGGAAGGAGTTTAAGTCCTGGAAGGAATGTAAAGATCACAGGGAATCAGCATCGGGTACAACTATTTACATGGCATTTACATTGTATCAGGTATTATAAGTAATCTAGAGATGATTTACAGTATACGGGAGGATGTGCAAAGGTTAAATGCACATCATTTACACATCAAATACTGCACCATTTTATACCAGGGACTTGAGAATTCACAGGTTTTGGTCCTGGAATCAATCCCCTGCAGATACCGTGGGGCGACCGTATACAGGAAAATAATTCTTCTACAGGCTTGCATAATGTCATAACTTAATACTGTATGTGATATGTACAGTATACAGTTGTGCTTGAAAGTTTGTGAACCCTTTAGAATTTTCTATATTTCTGCATAAATACGACCTAAAACATCATCAGATTTTCACTCAAGTCCTAAAAGTAGATAAAGAGAAACCAGTTAAACAAATGAGACAAAAATATTATACTTGGTCATTTATTTATTGAGGAAAATGATTGAATATTACATATTTGTGATATTCTACTTTTAGGACTTGAGTGTAAACCTGATGATGTTTTAGGTCATATTTATGCAGAAATATAGAAAATTCTAAAGGGTTCACAAACTTTCAAGCACAACTGTATGTGTGTGTGTGTGTGTTTGTGTGAATACAGTGTGAAAGGTGTTGATGAGGGGTTTTTGTGTGCTGGCAAGTATGTCCAAGACAAGCCAGTCCACCATGCAATTTGAGTACCACACAGTTCAGTCGCCAGAGTTAAATGAACTCTGAATGTGTTAAAAAAAGAGGAGACTCAGTTATACAGCTATTGTATATGGGATTTGCAGGGTACATTTTTACCTTCTTACAATTTTATTCTAAATACTAGCAAAATACCCGCGCTTCGCAGCGGCAAAGTACTGCCTTAAAAGTTTTATTAAGAAGAAATTTAAATCTTTTTAAACTGAAGGAAAATATACCAATAATTATTTGTTAAGGATCTCTTTGTATACCATGTTGTCAGTTCGGCCCTCCGGTTGTAACATGACCAAGCTGTGCGCTGAGCTTACTCTTGAGCATGTAACTTACAGTTGGCCATATGAACAGTAATCTTGCCTCAAATCTCACAGCTTGGATTGCTGCTGTCATAATCGGTTTGAGTTTCATGGTTTGTTTCAATTACGACAGTATTTATAGGACTTGTGTTGAAGAGACATTCGGCATCTGTCAAGTGTTGTAAGTATACAACCAGTTTCATCGATAACTTCACATCCAGCTTTTGAGAATTTAAACATTCATAAACATCAAAGTGTCCACTACTGAAATCGTCACCTGTGAATCTAATATGTTGAAGAGGCATTGGCGGTTGTCCAAAGGTGTAAAATATTTGGCCATTTCGGTACATTTGAAAGCGACAACTGAACAATTCAGCGGCAGCCATCAACTCACATGCAGAACCATAGGTGAAGGGCTTAAGCATTTCACTCTTCTAGTGCTCCTGTGTAGTATAATTATCTCCTGTACCGTCATCAGTCCACACCCTGAACCTGTCCCAGTCATTCAATACATAAGACACAATGTTCCTCTGGATATCAAGAGTGAGCCTGATATGGCCGTGCAATATGTAACACAGAGAATGGAAAAGGTAGGTGCCATCTCTGGGCATGGAAACCAATCGGTAAGTGACAGTTCTTTGATCGATGGTGATTACCTCGATAGACATGTTAATGCGGGTACGGTTGGAATGATAAAGGAAATGGGTACCTGAACAATGTAAAGTAAGTCTAAAATACCTACACAATAACTATAATCATAATAAATGAACAATAAAACAGAGGAGAAGCCGTGGATTAAATAAAAAGGCTGTAGTTATCAGCAGGGAGAAGTGAATCCCGTGGCGAAGCAGGGAAGGGAATGTAGAGACTGGAGCGATGGACAGCCTTATATAGGCAGGCCGCCAACAACGTGGGAGGCGTTTGGATGGGGGACCCAACGGCGTCCCACACGGTGACCGAGCTGCAGGCTATGGACGTATATATGTACGTAAGTAGGATTCAGTTAGCGTTGGGAACCCACGTATCAAATTTCTTGAAGATGGGCCCAAAAGTAACAAAGACTTTTGAAAAGTTCAATATGGTGGCTAAAAGTGGCATCATACCACCGAAATAAGTACGTACAATGGTTTTGGTTAGCGCAGGAAAGCCACCTACCAAATTTCGGGAAGATGGGGTCATGAATAAGAAAGTTCAACATGGCGGACGTTCTTGACCGTTATGACTGTTACGCGTAGAATTTCAAAATGAAACCTGCTTAACTTTTGTAAGTAAGCTGTAAGGAATGAGCCTGCCAAATTTCAGCCTTCTACCTACACGGGAAGTTAGAGAATTAGTGACGTTTGGAAAATTCAATATGGCGGCCGACAGTGGCATCATACTACCGAAATAAGTACGTATATCGATTTTGGTTAGCGTAGGGAAGCTGCCTACCAAATTTCGTGAAGATGGGGCCATGAATAAGAAAGTTCAACATGGTGGACGTTGTTGACCTTTATGACCATTACGCGTAGAATTTCGAAATGAAACCTGCTTAACTTTTGTAAGTAAGCTGTAAGGAATGAGCCTGCCAAATTTCAGCCTTCTACCTACACGGGAAGTTGGAGAATTAGTGACATTTGGAAAATTCAATATGGCGGCCGACAGTGGCGTCATACCACCGAAATAAGTACGTACATCGGTTTTGGTTAGCGCAGGGAAGCCACCTACCAAATTTCGTGAAGATGGGGTCAGCCTTCAACCTACACGGGAAGTTGGAAAATTGGTGACGTTGGAAAATTCAATATGGCGGCCGACAGTGGCGTCATACCATCGAAATAAGTACGTACATCAGTTTTGGTAAGCGCAGGGAAGCCGCCTACCAAATTTCGTGAAGATGGGGCCATAAATAAGAAAGTTCAACATGGCGGATGTTGTCGACCGTTATCGACCGTTATGACCGTTACGTGTAGAATTTCGAAATGAAAAAAAAAAAAAGCTGTCATATTTTGTCTTTGGCCACCATAGGACCTCTACCGAGTGCTTAGAGTTAGAAGTCTGGTGAGGCAGCTTTGCCAGCAATTGTCTGTTTTTTGGTTCTTAATGTCAATGTGCTCCTGTTTATGTTCAAGTTTTCTATGCCTATATTAAATGGGGTGGCCTGGATGGCATCACAACTTATTGTTGGACTTCTTCAGGTATGTTACTCATCCACAGGGCAAAAGGGAATTTGCATCATTTGTAATAGCACCATTAAGTGACTTTTGAGCAGTCTTTGGACTGGAGAGTTTTGCAGGACCTGACAACCATGAATGGGAGTCGGACAGTTGTATTGAGTTTGAGAGATCATAAGTCAGGGTTGGTGCTGTTAAAACAAAATTGCTGCCATACCATTTAAGTGAATGCCTAGCTTTATCTAAATGATACAGCCAGCCCTGCCATTAAGTGTCCATGACAGCATACACAGAGACCCCCATATGTAACTGTACAATGCACATTGAACGGTGGATTCTCTAATACCACACGTGCTTTAATTGTTTGTGTATTTTAAAAACCTCGCTCACTTCCATCACCTGTAGATGGTGTCACAGATGGCTGGGGGGGGCAACCCGGCTGAGATGCCCAGGAGGACCAGAGGAGGGCTTACGCCTCCCCCAGACCATGTGGGGGTGACTGCCCTGGTATCTATGAGCTTTGAAGCTCATCCCTGTAGGAGCCCATGTTCACCGCCAGGAGGCACCCCAATGCCTTTGGAGCCCTGGACCTCAGCACTTCCGACACACCCGGAAGTGCTGGGGGGAAGAGGAACGGGGACACCCGGAGTGCTTCCGGGTACGCAGCCGGCACTTCTGCCACACTGGGGAGTGCCGGTGGAAGATCGCTGGGACCTGGAGCACATCTGGGTGATTATAAAAGGGGCCGTCTCCCTCCGTTCGTTGGCTTGAGTCGGGAGTGGAGAAGGACGGAGCTCGGGAAGAGAGGGAAGGAGGCAGCCTGAAGGAAGTGAGGCATTTTGTGTTGGCCAAGACTTTGGGGACTTGTAGGGGTTTGTGTTGCACTGTACTATGTATAATAAACATGTTTTGGGTGTTACAAACGTGTCCGTCTGTCTGTGTCCGGGGCAGCCTCCACAACGGCCATCGGTGTAGTAGTCTCGAGGAAACAGACGTGATTGTCAAATGAGAATACACATCCGGGGACAACCCATTAAAAAGTGTGCAGTAAAAAGCGGTGAAATACGACACAGCATAGGCCACACCCACTGGGCTTCTTTCTAAAACTCCCGCCCCCAGTTCCTCCAGTCTGTGCATTTTTAAACTGTTACCAGGGTTTCAGAGAGAAAGTAAAAGATGTTGAACAAAAGACTTCACACTGAGAGAAAATAAAAAGCTCAAGATAAGCAAGGTAACTGAAGCTTAATAATTAATTTGTACGTCATAATTAACGCAGTGACAGACAGAAAGACACATACATAGACCACTGCAGCTGCTTGTTTGAAACGTTTTTCTGTCTGCTACGATATCTTTCTGCCATTTTAACTATTGCGCCACTAAATGACATAACAACAGCAAACAGAGTTTCCATAAGCATTGTGGTCTTTGGATATACAATGTGTTAAAGCGCTGTGGCTATTTTTCCATGGCGTGTTTGTATTCCCAATTAGACCATAATGTTAAATTTCTTTAGTTAATCATTTAGACGTTTAGTCAAAAAGTGGCTGTCTGGTAGCCTCATCTGTTCATCGACTGGTTTTGTTACACAGATTTGTTGATTCGGGTGTTTTGTGCCCTGAAATCCACATTCTGTGGCTCCTCATTATCTTCTTTCTTAACGGCAGTCCTTTTGACGGTGTGTGACACACCGAATACTTCAAATGCATATTTTGCAGTTCATATTTTCATGAAGATAGCTGCCAGTTCTTTCAGGCTGACATCGACTCCTACACTATCATCATAATGCTGATCAACTGAGACCCCACGCAGCACCTGTGACAACGTATCATTCACGTTCACCACTCATCCGTCAATGTCTTTGAATACCAACGTATTATATGATGCTACAGGACAGTTTTTTTTCTTGCATTTGGTTATGTTTATTTTTAATAAACGTGCAATGTGCTCTCTGCTCTCATGCCACACATTTTTACATCTAATATGGTTTATGTTGGAGACTTTTCATCGAAAACAGAAGCCCGCTGTCTGTCAGAGCTGGTTAACGAGAGGCACCTCTAATTTGTGAAGCTCGAAATCCCCGCCCCTACTTTGAGCTCCGCCTTCACGAGGCGTTGGATTGGTTTAGAAATGTGTCACTCAGTGAGCCGTCTAACTGTCCCCACCTTGATTTAAGCACAATGGTGGTCTCCGGGCATACAGATTATACTGAATGTCTAGCTTCATCGACGTTACTGATGCGCAGGTTGAACATATCACATTTGCTGCTAGAAGAAGATAATTATCCATTTGCAGGTGAAAATCAAGCTCTGTGTACTTCTTGACCAGGACAGGGTCTTAAAACGTTAATGACATTGTAGCAAGGCTACATAACTTGACAGTCGGGTTGGCCTCCTGGTCTGTCTGTCACTTTATTATGTTGGCTGGAAGGGAGCTTGTAAATAGCCCTTCAGGTACCTTTGGTGACGCTCCAGTCTGGGAGGACCCCGCCCGGTAAGTATTCCAGCTGCCTGTTGCCGGCGTGAGGTTGTCATAACAACCGAGAGGGGCAAGGATGTTTTCGGCGGGAAATTTTTTCTATTTAAGGGGAATGGCGGATCAAGGCAGGAGGAAAAAAAGAATCAAGAAGGAAGGAAAAGGCTGAAGGCAAGGAGAGACTATCCACGCCTAAAGGATCATTCTGGATCTTTCATCACCTAGGGACGTCTGCTATTTGTGGGTGGCCACCCCGAAGAAATAATCCGGTGACGAATCCCCGAGAAAAGGCCAGGTTGGTGTTCTCCGGGTGCTCCCGTCTGGTGAGTCAGATATCGGAATACGCATTTCTTCGTGATAGTCCGTGGCGAAGCCATTTCCACCGGAGGACTGTTGTGTTTTTCTCCTGCCCTACGTAAAGAACTGAACTGTAGTATTTATTTTTCCTTATATTTGGATTAAGTACATTTTTCTTTTTTGGCGTTTTCTGAGAACATTTTTTTTATTATTATTATTATTATTTTCTTTTGTTTATTGTCTACGTCGAACCGGGGATTCGGATTTGGGCGTTGGGGAGGGCGTCTGGGAAAGGGATTCACTAATGAGCACTCAGGCGCTGGGCACGTAAATGTAAATAGTAAATGTTAATATATTTTCATTCCCACTTTCCTTTGCGTGAGATTTTTGTTTTGCCAGTTATATAAGGACGTGCATAGGAGACCGAAGAGGGGCCGAGGACCGAATATGGTAATGCTACTTTAACCTTCTGTTATCATCCACTTCCCTCTGGGATGTGAAGTGTAGGAATCGCGTGCGTGTATCTTGCGGTTGCTACAACATGGCCATCTACCAGGAAGCTTTTTCTCCAGTTTCCCAAAGGGGTTGAGTTGGGATCATTTCATGGCTTTAAAATGGAGGACACTGCAGAAGACTGGTACCCCATTCTTTATGTCTGATGCTGCCAGAGCCCAAAAACCCTGAACAGAGTGACTGCTTTTCATAAACCGGATGGACGAAAGACATTACTAGCTTTACCTTTAGTTAATTTAGAAAAAAAAAAACAGTGATAAACTACCAATTGCTCTAAACGTGTGTGCATGTGTTTTATTCTACTCAGAGGTGCTCATTAAAGGGCAGAAGCCATAAACACATTTTTATTTTCTTCTTCTTCTTCTCAAACCTGTCCATCCCGTGCAACACAAATACAAGAAAAGTCCCAGTTCAGGAAGTCTTGAGAGCAAAACATTCGACTGTTATGTCTGAAGAACAACCCCTAGACGAAATGTTTTAGAAATAAAAATAAATGTAGACGAGCATTGTGCCCCTTCTGGTTGATAAATTATGTAAAAACACGCGTCCCTTTCTTCTTTCTTTCTACTTTCATTCTTCCTATGCTCAGTCAGCACAATACATGGCGTCTCATTATGAATCCGGACCTTAGGGCTTCACCATCCTTTCATTTTGTAATCCATCACAAGTCAATAAGTGCCTGCAAAAACAGCACATCCCGTGTGTGAAGCATGCCGTCTCGGCCCAATTTGCTTCCCACTGGGAATTAAGCAATGGGTCGGAGCAATTTTCTTCAAGGCCCAATTATACAGGAGATGAGAGAAAATGGTTGGCTGTGACTAACCCAGGGGTGGGGTGGAGGGCACACATGTATTTTTTTTTTTGTTTGTTAAAGCAGAGCCACCAACAATAAAACTGGAAACAATTTTGTGGCATTTTCTCTAAACTGCAGTGTAGCAGCACATCCTAGAATGGCTGTTGCTGTCTACAAATAATGGGAAGCCACGTCTTGGCAGATGGCCTCAGTAAAAGCAGCATGGCGTCATCCAGGTAAGGGCATGAAGTGGGCCGCGTCAGGCCCTCTTTTCAAGATGGCGAGTGATAAAAATGCTGTTTTGTTCTGTAAGTGTTAATGAGACGTGACTTGAAGGACTTCTTGGCACCCATCATACAGCTCATTTACTGACTTCCTGGACCCTCCACAAGAACAAGCAGATGGATCGACTGCAAGTTTAATGTGGAACATCAAGTGCAGATGTCAAAACCACCACCACCACGGTGCACAAATTAAATGCCCTCCTTGGAATCATTCACTTTACTTTCCAGTTCCACCCCAGTCAAAAGACATACCTTTAAGGTAATAGATGAGGTCTCCTTCAACTCCGGGGACATGGAGTGTGTGTGTGTGTGTGTGAGCATCTCCTGCTGTTGGTGAGCATCCCAATTAGGGCCCGATCTAGACTTGCACCTACTGCTGCTGGATGGAATCTGGGAACTGTGACCCTTAGGTGGAGAAGTAGGCACAGAAAATGAAAGGGAAGTTCGATAAATGGCATTGTCTACCCGGCTAGGGTTGCCAGACGTCCTTTATATACGGGACATGTCCCATATTTGATCATTTTGTCCCCTGTTCCGTACTGACCTTTTAAGGACACCCAAATGTCCCATATTTAGTTCATTTTCAAATTTCATAATAAAAATATATTGTTACTACCGTCTTACGGTACTTAGTTGTAACTTTATAAGTAATTATACTTTCTTTTCTTAGATTCTCTAGATGAAAATAACCCAAATGTAACGAGGAAACTCGTGTTTGCTGCCTGCTTGCAGCTTGTTCAGTTGCTCTGGTTGGCCGAGGACAGCGACACTCTTACCATTTTGCTCTTCTGTATCAGCATTGCAGCATACAGTGGCTGTCAACAAAGTGTGCTGTTACTACTTGCCACGGCTCACTTTTTACTTAAAAACGAATCCATCCATCCATCCCAAGATGCCAAAAGGTGTAAGTGTAAATGTCGTGATGAATTTTCCAGCGACTGGATATTTATCAAACAAGGCAGAAGCTGTTTTGAAGCAAACTGTGGTGTATGTAATTGCACTTTCAGTAAATAATTTTCAAATGATTTTACTTTTGTTTTCCTTATAACCCATTAAAATCCTTGCTTTATGTGTTTAACTTATGTCTCTACTTCTATATAATACCAGTAACGGCGGACTGCACGATAACGTGAGGTGAATACGCTTGGCCGTTCCTAGTTTTCATCTTCTTTCTCTGTACGTTTACCATTCGTTTGCTCAGAGGTTGATGCGCTTGCTTCTTCCTGAGCAGCTCTTCTTTTCTCCAGCCTAGCGGCCCGCTTCTTCTCTTCTTTGGTTGGCATATTTTTACGTTAAAACTGATTAAGTCAGTGTTTGAGAGGCAATTACTTAGTACATTTTCTTTAATTCTTCAGTTAAGCTGGCGCTTAAGTCTTCAATCTGCTTCAAGAATGATTTGAGATATGAAAAGGCAGGGGAAGTGACGGCGAAGGTAGTAGCGATGAGAACGGCGCCCGTATGTATGCAATACATTCTAGAATAAAATAAAATAAAAATTAAAAGAGGAATAACCTTGGAGGTTAATCACCACCCCGAAAGAGGATAGTAGACGTCACGAAGTATATGTGTGCCAGATTTCAGATCAATAGTTCAAACGGTTTGTGAGCTACAGGTGGTTTGAAATCCTAGACAGACAAACGGATAACCACGGTAGCGTATTATATATAAAGATATTGGTCTGGGTGTGTAGGGGGCATGTATGCATTTATATATACAGTAATATAGAGAGAGATTTTAAGAGTGTCCCATATTTCTAATTTTCTAATCTGGCAACCCTATACCCGGCCAAAGTGCATGGCCAAGAGAAGTGGCAAGCAGGAACCAACACAGGGCAGATGGCAGTGATGTGGCATCACAGGGAAACTCCAAAATCAGGCAAGAAAGGGCTTAGCCATTTATCTTCTTATATAATACGCTACCATGGCTGTCTGCTTGTCTGTCCAGAATTTTACATCACCTGTCGCTTGCAAACCGTTTGACCTATTGATTTTTTGATATTTTTATTTTATTGTAGAATCAACTCTTGGCAGTGGCCAGCGGGCACCGTTCTCATTGCTGCCACCTTCACCGTCACATCCCCTACCTCTCTATATATCAAATCATTCTTGAGGCAGATAGCTAGAGGCCATCATCCCTACCACCTTCGCCGTCACTTCCCCTGCCTCTTCATATCTTAAATCATTCTTGAGGCAGATTGAAGACTTAAGTGTCAGCTGAAGTGAAAAACTAAGGAAAATGTGCTAAGTAATTGCCACACAAACACTGACTTAATCAGTTTTAACGTAAAAATATGCCAACCAAAGAAGAGAAGAAGCGGGCCGCTAGGGTGGAGAAAAGAAGAGCTGCTCAGGAAGCAGCAAACACATCGACCTCTGAGCAAACGAATGGTAAACGTACAGAGAAAGAGGATGAGAACTAGGAACGCTCAAGTCAAGTGTATTCACTGCATGTTATAGTGCAGTCCGCCATTACTGGTAGAATAGGATAACAGCTGACTCTTTGATTTAAAAAGCGGCCCCAAGAGCCCAAAAATATCTTTGTGGAAACAGCAGGTAACTCTTGAAACAGTTGATGTCAATAAATTAATTATAAATATAAAATACAAAATAAGTAGGTGTAGGTTACTCCCCACAAGTTGGCTGTTCCACATTTAGGTAGTGTGTCGGACGGCCAGAGCCGTTGCCCGGCTGGTATGCCTCTTCCTTGTATGGTCCTGAGGAACAAGTATGGACAGAGCATTACCTCCCCCAGGACCCTAGATGGCAGCCCCCATGGGTTGCAGTGGCTTCATGGGAGATGGAGTTGGATACAGCCCTGTTGGGATCTGGAGGTGCCACCAGGGGGCGCTGCAGCTGTTCCTGAGCCTGTGTGGGCAGTTCTTACACCGCTCACTGCCCCACTTCTGGCTGCACTTCCGGGTGACTAATATAACGGGCTAACAGCCACTACTCGGTGAGCCAAAGTCGGGAGGAAGGAGACAAAGCTTGCCGGGAGGAGTGGAGGAGACAAAAGAGGGGAAAAGAAGAGAGGAAAAGAATTGTGTCTGGCTGTTGTGCGTATCGGGACTGTGTTGTGCCTGTGGGAAACGGGGAAGGCGTTTCCCACAGGTGAAGAAAAGAGAATAAACCATTTGTGTTTTTATCAGCGTGCCTCCTGCGTCTGTCTGTGTCGGGCTGAGTGGCCGCTACACCCTCTATCTTTGTCACAGTGCATTGAGACGACAATTAACTGACACCCCAGACAGGTGACCACCATTGAACCAGTTCTGTGACTTCTAAAACCAGCAGGCTGCACCAGTGAGCATTTAGAGTCCGGTCCATAAGTGACACAATTTTCAGCGTTTTGGCTCTGTATGCCACCACAATGTATTTGAAACAAAGCAATCAAGATGAGATTAAAGTGTAGGCTCGCAGTTTTAATCAAAGGGGTTTAACAAAAAAATATCATATGAGCCCTTCAGGAATGCCAGCCATTTTTCTGCATAGCTCCCTCCATTTCCAGGGGCTCCAATGTATTTGGACATTTGACTGAGAAGCTGTTCCCTCGTTACAGTGGTGTGAAAAACTATTTGCCCCCTTCCTGATTTCTTATTCT
>JANRMT010062834.1:42341886-42368890 GCA_026402145.1 Polypterus bichir lapradei | reverse complement strand
CAAACTTTTGGCCTGTACTGTATATACATATAGGGGTTACCACAGGGGTTACCAAAAGAGGCCTTCCTCTTACCTGGCAGCTCTATTCTTTGTATCCTCCTCCCAATATACCCAGCATTTCTTCTCTGCACATGACCAAACCAACACAATCTCGCCTCTCTGACTTTGTCTCCCACACGTCCTACTTAGGAAAGCCTAAGAGAAGGTTTATGGATGTGGTGAGAGAGGACATGGGGGTGACGGGTGTAACAGAACAAGATGGAGAGGACAGGAAGATATGGAAGAAGATGTTCCACTATGGCAACCCCTAATGGGAGCAGCCGAAAGAAGAAGGAGAATCAGCAGAGGTCTGTTTTCATTTTGACATTACAAACTCTTATTCTGCTGATCAATATAAAAAAGCCCAAATTAAACTCACTGCAATTCAATGTTTCAGAGCAATAGAACGTCCAAGGGGTGAATACTTTTTATCGACTCTGTCCATTGCAGTGCAGAGGCGCGAGCTGCTTTGTCAGTCATGCCGGTTCAATTAGGATACAAGAGCTATTGCCAAGCCTCATTTTGGGTGTTTTGATTTTGACTGTTGCTCTTTTGTTTCAGCTCGGTCTTTGTCTTAACTTGTATCAGGAACGGAGATCATAGCAACCATTCAAATTCCTGATCGCAACCATTATCTGTCCATTGTGGGTTTCAAAATGGATATGTGACGCAAACAAACTTTAATCAAAAAAAGTTGAAAACTTTCTGAAACAAACAATCAAATCAAATTCTTACTCTTGTACACTAGCTAGGGTGTTGTAATGTGTTAGCCATTATGAATGCGGTGAGAAGTTATGCAAAATGACACCCTTTACTGGCTAAGTAGAAAGATTACAAAATGCAAGCTTTCAAGGCAACTCAGGCCCCTTCTTCAGACAAAATGTAAGATGATTGCAAGATGATTACATCTTTGCCTGAAGTTGCCCGAGTTGCCTTGAAAGCTTGCATTTTGTAATCTTTCTACTTAGCCAATAAAAGGTTCATTTTGCTTAATTACTCCTGTACAAAAACAAAGCTCCAAAATGAGATTCCTTTTGTGATTTGAATACACTTTTTTAGTTTGAAGTTTAAACAGACAACCTGGCTATTCCAGTTCTCAGCTGGTGGGGCATGATAACATACCGTGTCAGGTGACCAGCCCAGCAATTAGCAGCATGTTGTGGCGATGTAAAGATCAATGCACAATGGCAGCGAGTACATGAAAGCCAAAGTACAAAATGGTATAGCCAGAAGAATGATGAAAGTTATGAAGGAGAAATCGAATTATTTCCAAAAATAAATCAAATGCAGGTTAACTTCCATAGCGTTACATTTTTTCCTCAAAAGAACATGCAAAAAAAGTCGCATTTTTTGGCTTGAAAAATGAAATTTTTATTAAATCTCATCTTTTTACTGTAAAACGTACAAAACGCTAAAAGTTGAAAGTGAGAAATGTAAAAAGTATTACAATAATAATAAGAAGAAAAAGAAGTGTATATACTGTAAAAATAAGTCTTTTGTGTGGGAAAGCTGCTTAGGTGTGCGGTCATTTACCCGACACTGTTCAGCATAACGGTTTGTCTCAACAACAATTCTTTCAATCACATCATCGTCAAGAAATAACTTCAATTAAGTTTGTGGATCTTGGCTGTCAACGTTCATTTTTATTCCTGGCCGCCCCAATCAAAACGAAGTGGTGCTGTTTTATTTGAAGGAGGGTTAGCAGAATCCCAAACATGAGCGTCACGTTCAGATTCATCAGACTCACTTTCGATTTCACTTCCTGAAGAACAGATTCACTTCGTCATCACTGCTAATGAGAGGCTCCTCAACATCGCTGCTCATATCGCTGTCAAGAGCATGCAGTATCTGGCCTGCTGAAAAAACGTTTCTTATGAGACGCCATTATGAGGCTAGGGGAAGACGCGGCTACACCAATGCCCGGGTAATGCTCGGGCCTGACGCTTACGTAAGACACGCCTATACTATTGCCCAAGTAACACTCGGGATTAAACGCTGTTAGCACTTTTACAGCCCGGGTAATCCTCAGGTCTAACACTTACATGAGACGCATCTCTACGGTTGCACGAGTGGCACTCGGGACTAATGCTAGGGAGGTTAATTATATAAAGAATTTATTACAATGTACAGTTCAATTTAATTTCACTCAGATCCTTACAGTCTGGAAGACAGGGTTCAAAACCTGAGTCGTCTGTGGTTTTTTGTTTTATTTTTGTTAATTTAATACCTTGTGTTCTCCTTTTGTTCATCCTTTCCTAGTATTTTTATTTAATAAATAATCTTATCTTGTACACTTTTATTTTGATTAATGGGTTGCTTTTATTGTGCTATTCTTTGTGGCAAGAGAGAGCGAAAGTCCAGTGTACATGGCATTCCATCTTGGTCTATATTTGTTATTTTCTTGAGTTACAAACATGCATTTAATATTAAATAAACATTTTAATTAGTAGAGTTAAAATAACTATTTATGACCATACGGCGGCCTCTCATTGGTTTATTTATTAACATTTTACGTATACATATGCCAACTCATTTATCAGAGGCCTTTTGGGTCATTTGTGCTGCCGACCCCAAACATCTTTACTGGTTGGTTCATGTAATTCCTTATGGCAGACATCTCAGTTGTACTGACTCAGAATGACACAGTAAAAGTTTTTAACGATAAGGATCAGCAGACAAAACATATTCAGAGAATGAGCCAAAATTAGAACCAAATGTCAAGCCAATCAGTCGTCAAAAATAACAGCAGGGCTCTAAAGCGAGGAAGTTCGTACACTAACACCAAGAATATCCGCCGACTCGGACAAGACATGCAGGCCATTGTTTTGATGGTCTCTTATTATGACTTTATTATTTTTTTATTGGTTTTCCATGAAGCCGCAATATTAATCTTGAAATCTTTTTTTTTTTTTTTTTAAACAAAGAAATGTAATTCTGCAATCAGAATTTTGTTTAGAGCTTCAGTTTAGTAGTTTAATATTTTTTACTGCTTTGTGTTTGGGATAACAAAGCTGTTTGGTGGGTTTGCATTTTCTGTCTCCAGTTAAGCCCGTCATCAACACGCTGATATAAGGATCACGCTAAAACAGTCAGGGGTATCTCTCAGATTGGATCAAACTTAGAGTGTGTCACAGATGAGCGGGGACACTGCCCGGCCGGGACGCCTGGATAGTCCCCAAGTTGGACAATACTTCTCCTCGGCTATGAGAGGGCAGCCGCCCGGGGCTATTTGGGGGGCACAGAGACAGAGCTGGGACGCTCATTATGAGAGGACGTGGCCTCCGCCAAGGGGCGCCCGGACAGTTAGAGAATCCTGGATGGCAGCACTTCCGCCACACCAGGAAGTGCTGCCGGAAGTAATTCCAAGGACACCCGGAGTGCTTCCAGGTGCTTTCCTGACACTTCCGCCACACCAGGAAGTGACGTCAAGGGGAGCACCTGGGGCTCATCCGGGTCATGATAAAAGGGGACGCCTCCCTCCAGTAGACGAGCCAGAGTTGGGAGGAAGGAGATGAAGCTTGTGAGGAGGAGAGAGGAGGTCAGAAAAGAAGAAGAGAGCAAGAAAAGACAGAGGAAAAGAGTTGGTGCTTGAAGACATTGTGGTGCTTAAAAATAAAAGAAGTGTGTTTTGGACATTCTGGTGTCGGTCTGTCTGTGTTCAGGGGTATGCTTTCCACAAGTGTTACTTACTTTGAACTTTACTGGTATTTTGAAACAAAACTCTGCCCCCTTTGTGATGGTCTGGGTCGGCTATCGATAGTCATAGACCGAGGATGAGCCGGACGGACGCACACACACACATACACACACATACACACTGTCAGCAAGAGGAACAGGAGGGTCAAGTGCTTTGTGCTTTTATTAAAACCAACAAGGTGTAAAATCGTTCAGTGCTTTTTCTTGATAGATAAATAATCCGCAAAATCAGGTGATGTGTGAAGGCAAAAAATAATCAATAAATAATCCTTACAGGGTTAAAACTCCATGCAGGTCTTCTCCTAAAATCCTGAACCCTAATGCATCACTCTAAAACGACATCTCCTCTGCTTATCCTAAAAGGGCCCTGCACCACAAGGAGGCGTCTGATGACAGATACAGTCGACCACCAAAATCCGGCTTCGGTCCCTTGCTGCCATTCCTCGGCCTTACATTAGGGGACCCTGTGAGCCCTGCTCCTAATCCCACTGTCATTCCCTGGCATCTGTGGAAGCCTGCTTTGAGGACATGGTTAACACCTGCTCCGTACAGTGCTCAGCAGGAGCGCTGGCCACATACACCCCTCGCTAGGACTTATTCCCGGTCACCTGCCTCCTGATCCTGCATCTCGCTCTCCTTTCCCTTAACCTCCATTCTTCTCTTCTCCTTATCTCTCTCCTTGCCCCATTTCCAGTACCAATCAGTTGCAGGTGTTACAATCATGAAATCTTGGAGCACTAACAAGAAGATTGATGGAGCTACGCACATCTGCATGGCCAACCAATCTCCCCATTGAATTCAAGGATCCTGAGCCACACCGTCTATTTATTTATTTATTTAAAAGTGCACAGTGCTCCGGCCCTCTCCCATCATTACCTTGACTATGGTTTACAATTTGGCTTTGACGTTTCTGGCTTGTTGATTTTCGCTGTTGACCTTTACTTTGCCCTTTGACTCTGCTCTTCCTCCTGACCTTAACTCTTTTAATATTTTGGACTGACTGCTCCTTCACAATCAGTAGAGGCCTAGACGACCATGTCTTCTGGCTTCTGGGATAACGGGAATCACGGAGGTACAGCACCGACATACGAAAGAAGATGGCATTGTGGCGTAACACTATATATTTTTGAACTTCTCAAAATGTCTCGTAGGAAGAAATTTAATACTTGGGTTCAAAAAGAAACCCTAACTTTACTTAAAACAGTTCAGGGAACCCATAAAAAACTGTGGATCAATCGTATGACCCAAAATGTCATCCATTTTAAATCAAACTGTATGTTCTTTGGTGTCTCAGCCATACTTAAACCCCAGCAACAACAATAACATTTATTTCTATAGCAAATTTTCATACAAATGATCTACAGTGCATCCGGAAAGTATTCACAGCGCATCACTTTTTCCACATTTTGTTATGTTACAGCCTTATTCCAAAATGGATTAAATTCATTTTTTTCCACAGAATTCTACACACAACACCCCATAATGACAACGTGAAAAAAGTTTACTTGAGGTTTTTGCAATTTTTTTAAAAATAAACAAACTGAGAAATCACATGTACATAAGTATTCACAGCCTTTGCTCAATACTTTGTTGATGCACCTTTGGCAGCAATTACAGCCTCAAGTCTTTTTGAATATGATGCCACACGCTTGGCACACCTATCCTTGGCCAGTTTCGCCCATTCCTCTTTGCAGCACCTCTCAAGCTCCATCAGGTTGGATGGGAAGCGTCGGTGCACAGCCATTTTAAGATCTCTCCAGAGATGTTCAATCGGATTCAAGTCTGGGTTCTGGCTGGGCCACTCAAGGACATTCACAGAGTTGTCCTGACGCCACTCCTTTGATATCTTGGCTGTGTGCTTAGGGTCGTTGTCCTGCTGCTGAAAGATGAACTGTCGCCCCAGTCTGAGGTCAAGAGCGCTCTGGAGCAGGTTTTCATCCAGGATGTCTCTGTACATTGCTGCAGTCATCTTTCCCTTTATCCTGACTAGTCTCCCAGTTCCTGCCGCTAAAAAACATCCTAACAGCATGATGCTGCCACCACCATGCTTCACTGTAGGGATGGTATTGGCCTGGTGATGAGCAGTGCCTGGTTTCCTCCAAACGTGACGCCTGGCATTCACACCAAAGAGTTCAATCTTTGTCTCATCAGACTAGAGAATTTTGTTTCTCATGGTCTGAGAGTCCTTCAGGTGCCTTTTGGCAAACTCCAGGCGGGCTGCCATGTGCCTTTTACTAAGGAGTGACTTCCGTCTGGCCACTCTACCATACAGGCCTGATTGGTGGATTGCTGCTGAGATGGTTGTCCTTCTGGAAGGTTCTCCTCTCTCCACAGAGGACCTCTGGAGCTCTGACAGAGTGACCATCGGGTTCTTGGTCACCTCCCTGACTAAGGCCCTTCTCCCCCGATCGCTCAGTTTAGATGGCCGGCCAGCTCTAGGAAGAGTCCTGGTGGGTTCGAACTTCTTCCACTTACGGATGATGGAGGCCACTGTGCTCATTGGGACCTTCAAAGCAGCAGAAATTTTTCTGTATCCTTCCCCAGATTTGTGCCTCAAGACAATCCTGTCTCGGAGATCTACAGACAATTCCTTTGACTTCATGCTTGGTTTGTGCTCTGACATGAACTGTCAACTGTGGGACCTTATATAGACAGGTGTGTGCCTTTCCAAATCATGTCCAATCAACTGAATTTACCACAGGTGGACTCCAATTAAGCTGCAGAAACATCTCAAGGATGATCAGGGGAAACAGGAAGCACCTGAGCTCAATTTTGAGCTTCATGGCAAAGGCTGTGAATACTTATGTACATGTGCTTTCTCAGTTTTTTTATTTTTAATAAATTTGCAAAAATCTCAAGTAAACTTTTTTCACGTTGTCATTATGGGGTGTTGTGTGTAGAATTCTGAGGAAAAAAATGAATTTAATCCATTTTGGAATAAGGCTGTGACATAACAAAATGGGGAAAAAGTGATGCGCTGTGAATACTTTCCAGATGCACTGTAGCTCAAAGTGCTTTACAGGGTGAAGAAAGAAAAAACATACCAGTAAAAGTAGGCAATATGAATTAACATAGAATAAGAGTAAGGTCCGATGGCCAGGAGGACAGAAAAAACAAAACGAATAAACTCCAGAGGGCTGGAGAAAAAAACAAAATCTGCAGGGGTTCAGAGGGCACAAGACCACCCAGCCCCCTAACCTCAATGATCTCAATCAGTCGTCATGCTTTTCAGGCTTCAATTGATTGATGATGATGATGATGATGGTCATGTGGACTTCTGGCCTTCAATCCATCAATGTAGAGACTGCATGGTGCTTTGATCAGGT
The DNA here is from genome assembly GCA_026402145.1 of Polypterus bichir lapradei. Lineage (NCBI taxonomy): Eukaryota > Metazoa > Chordata > Cladistia > Polypteriformes > Polypteridae > Polypterus > Polypterus bichir. The sequence continues at coordinate 42,361,829 of JANRMT010062834.1, read as the reverse complement.
GGTGGTGGCGCAGATCGACACCACAAAATAAACGGAACAAGAGCAGCAAAGAAAGTAGGAGTTAGTAAGGATTGCAGAGCCATTATAAAAATGATAATTAAATACATATACAGAATATCAGGCTTACACTAAAATGAAGTTATAAGAAAACCCTACATCTAGTGGACCTCACAAAACTGTGGAGCTGGCATGTTAGGCATGAGTGTGCCATATGACCCGTATATGGTTACTCCAATAAAAAAAAAACAAAAAACTATGACCTACATGTTTGAAATGAATTTTATTTAACCCTTTAAATTCTGGAGAGGATGCCAACTCAGACAGATGTCACATTAAAAAGTGACATTAAAGGGTAAACGGTTCCCATAGCAACTTGTCTTCGTGCAGCAAATGCACGAAAAGTGAACTGCAAATTGTGACCTGGGGTTTTGTAACAGCAGCGGGGGGCAAAGTCCAGGATGGAAGGCCCGGATCGATTTGTCCATCTGGGATCACAAGGGGACTTTCATCTCCTGGCAGTAGTGCGGTTCACAAATGAAACAAACAGCAGGAGCACATTCAATCGGCCATTTAATATTCAACTAGTGACCGGCTGGGGCTGAAGCTGAGCTGCCTAACAAGTGCTGGAGAATTTACCTAATCCTCTGAGAAACTCGGAAATGGCTAGAAATGTCTTTGCCACCTGGGGTTGTGGTGGTGATGGTGGTTGGGGGATTGCTGAATGCAGTGTCATGAGTCGCTAGCAGCACAGAGTTTCACATCTGCAGATGTAGCAAAAAATCTGAAATGGCTGCTATTACTTATTAACTGGGTATCCTAGTAGTGTCCAGGCCATTAGGTTATTGGGTGAAAGGTGTCCTCTGTGCTCAGATCGGAGTTGAAATGTTTGCTTCTGTGCTGCAGTCCCGCAAATAGGTGGAAAAATAAACCAATTTAGAGGGTGGCAACTGCTTTAGTCCAAGTCAGTGGACGCCACAAGTGCATCGCCGTCTGCCCAAGACAGAAAGTTCTTAAGTGTTTCCACTTTTAAAACCAATGTTGTTTCTCCGCTACATAGACGGCATCTTCATAATCTGGACTGCCAGTGAGAAAGGCCTCCTCCCTTTTTATAATGAATATAATTTTCACCCCAACATAAAGTTGAATTACTCAAAAACAGAAGTCAGCTTCCTCAACTGAAAGACAACACCCTTGTAACTTCTGTTTTTCACAAACCGATGGACAGGCGGACCTACCTGAGAAGAGACAGCTTCCACCCCAAGCATATAAGGCGCTCCATTATTTTCAGCCAAGCAATACGGTACAATCGTATTTGCTCAGACCCGACAGACCTGGACAAAACAACTGCAGGAGCTCAGACAAGATTTCATCAGACAAGGTTATACCCCCAAAACAACAGACTCTCAAATAAGAAGAGCTGCTGCCATACCCAGAGACAACCTTCTGGAATATAAAAACAAAGGCAACAAGGACTGCATCCCCCTTGTTGTCACCTACAACCCACATCTTGAAGCACTCTGAAAAATTATGCTAAACAATGACGAAACGCTGAGAAATGTATTTCTAGAACCTCCCCTCCTGGCATACAGACAATCACCAAACCTGCAGCAACTAATTGTCCGAAGCTGAACCAACAGATAATGGCACATCTCCCTGCCAACAGAAAAGATGTAAAACGTGTGCCTACATTTATACTACAGATTGTGTAGTTACACCACACTGTCGACTAGAACATCGCATAAAGGGATCATTTTCCTGAAGAACATCTAATGTGGTCTACCTAATTCTCTGCATGAAATGTCCTGACACTGCACTCGATGTGGGAAAAACTGGACAAACACTCCACCAGAGAATGAATTTATACAGGTTATGGCAATAGGGACGTTCCTGTAGCAGCCCATGGACACTGTGAGAGGGACTTTAAAGTCCCAGTGCTTATGGGCAACTTCAGAACACAGCAAGAGAGAGAAGAATGGGAAGTTAAACTCATGTTAAAATTTAATACATTATACAACACGGTTTAAATAAAGACAAGAGTTTCATGGCCAGGTATGAGGATTGATTGCATCTCTCAGACTGACCCAGACAACCTGTGTACAGATCCACGTTGTATTGAAAAACGTCAAAAGACTTTGCTATCTTATCCAAAGATCATGGCTATACATTGTTCTCCTTTCTTGCCAAATGAATCTTAGCCTGGAGAGATCTATTATTTTTTTTACATTTAAGGTTTCCCACTTAAAGGCTGTACCTGTCCTAGTGTCTATATAGTCACAGGGAATTCCAGTTTCTGTGTTACATCTTGCCTGAAGAAGGGGCCTGAGTTGCTTCGAAAGCTTGCATATTGTAATCTTTCTAGTTAGCTAATAAAATCTGTCATTTTTTGACTTCTCACTACATTTATAATGGCTAACATGGTAAAACAACCTTACTTTAAACCATAGGTACTGTATGTCCACTCAGTGGAGCTGGAATGGTTCAAGCGCACGAAACGTTCCTTAGTGTCTTTGGTTTCTGCCGACTCCAACAGATTGTTTTCACCACACGTCTGTGTTGTGAACCCCACAACGCTCAACCTTATCCAGATGAAAGTCTATGGAAGAGTAATTGTGCCAAAATTAAATGCTTAATAACTACACTGAGAAGTCAAGCAACAAAAAATCTATATCCTAGTAACCATGCAAATTCCTGTCCATTGCAGGTTTGAAAATGGATATGTGACGCAAACAAAATGTATTCAAAAAAAGCTGAAAACTTTCTCAAACAAACAAATCAAATCCTTACTCTTGTATACTAGGGTGCTGTACTGTGTTAACCGTTATGGATGTGGTGAGAAGTTAAGGAAAATGACACTTTTTACTGGCTAACTGAACAGATTACAATATTCAAGCTTTTGGATTTGTTTAGAGTCCTGGAGACCTCATCCATCAAGCTGCCTCCCCCTATTGGTCATTCCACAGCTGAGACAGCACTGGGCCAGCCAATCTGATTAAAGGACTCATCTACCCCACGATTCCTGTGATCCTCCATCAGGGATGACTTTTCCTTAGGCAGGCAAAACAACTTGGCAGGTGGGCCGTGGCACCAAGAGCCACATTTGAGTACCGAGAAGTGAAACAGAATAGGTGAGGGTTAGTATTCAATTACAACTATCATATTACTTATGTTTTAGTGCTAATGACTGACAACAGAGATGCAGTCTGTACAGTTAGTCAGCAGCTCTAGTCAGGGTGTGCTAAACTGAAGTAGTGAGTCTTCAGCCGGGATTTGAAAGATGAGACTGAAGGGGCATCTCTTATAGTAGCAGGCAGACCATTCCACAGTTTAGGGGCCCTGTAACTAAAGGCTCGACCTCCCACTGTTATTTTATAAATCCTTGGAATCATAAGCAGACCGGCATCTTGAGATCTTAATGTGCGCTCAGGTTTGTAAGTCATGATAAGTTCAGACAAGTAAGCCGGATCTTGGCCATTTAATGCTTTATATGTTAAAAGGAGGATTTTGAAATCTGCCCTAAACTTAACCGGGAGCCAGTGTAAGGATTTAAGAACTGGAGTTATGTGTTCGTATTTTCTTGTTCTTGTAATAATTCTTGCAGCAGCATTTTGGATTAACGGGAGGCTGTATAGAGAACAATTTGAACATGCAGTACAACCTAAAAATTGGGCCAATGAGAGAGAGAGAGAGAGAGAGAGAGAGAGAGACACACACACAGGCAAAAATTATGATGTCAACATAGTATAGCCGTTGTCACACACATGCGAGTAGGAGGCAGCTAAAGGGCTTACAGAATGGTACTGACTCACCCGACCAGGGGGTGGCAGGTTGCACTGACTTTCGTTCTAAGTTCCCTGCAGACATTTCCCGGGAAATCCCACCAGGTTCAAGTACCTCGACTCTGAAGACGTCACTTCCTGTCCCGGCCCCGAGGACGACGTCACTTCCTCAAGACTCCCTATAAAACCTCACTCCCCTCCTCTGGATTTCAGTTCTGTTTTGGACTCAGTCTTGTAAACTACTCTTGCTTTACAATTCTTTATTTTTGCAGCCAAGAACATATTATACAGGTGGCTGCCCCAAACCTTTACCAAGTCTGAAGTCTCATACATTCACAGTGGTGTAGTCAGCAGGATGGCGTCCCAGAAGAAACTGGGACAGAATTTTAAATTAAATCAGGTAGGACAGTACTGGGGCCGAGTTTCTGGGTGGAGAGTGCGTCTGAGGGTTAGGAAAGACACAGTACAGGCTCTGCTCCAAAAAGACAATTCCAGGCTTGGGTCTTACCTAAGGGAGAATGCGGACGGGACTCACAGATGTGGGCTGGTTTCTGGGAAGGAAATGAAAAGGGCTTATTATGCTCTCTCAGACGAAAGAGCTGAGCCACCCATGGGGACCGAGGTCCCGGTTAAAGATGGGCTTTCCCCAGGCCAGCAGGTAAAGGCTATCGGGAAGTCCCTCAAGCTTCTACGGGCTTCTCTTCATTTGAATTATTATACGGACGACAGCCCCGGGGTATCTTGGATATTTTAAAGGAAGGCTGGGAAGGAGAGGCTCTTCCCTCAACAAGCATACTAGAATATATCGCACAGGAGTGATAGAGGAAAGCTTTATTCCCTGGTCCAGCCCCATCGTCTTGGTTAGTAAGCCCGATGGCAGTTGGAGGTTTTGGAATGACTTCCGTCGAAACCAGGTTTCCCAATTCAATGCTTATCCCATGCCATGTATGGATGACCTCCTCGAGGGGCTGGGTCAAGTAAAATACTTGACATGGCAAAGGGGTACTGGCAGATTCCTTTAACAGACTCCGTGAAGGATCAAGACCGACTGGCAGTATCATGTTCTTCCATTCGGGTTACATGGGGCTCCTGCAACTTTCCAGTGTCTGGTGGACAGAGTGCTCTGTCCTGATAACGCGTATAGTACTGCATAATTGGATGACGTTGTCATCTATCCCAGCACGTGGAAGCAACACGTACAGCAGGTCACAGCAGTATTGTCGACACTAGGAGAGGCCGGGCTTCGAATCAATCCCAAGAAATGTTTCTTCGGACTAAGAGAGGCTAAATATTTGGGCTACCTGGTGGGTCAGGGTACTGTGAAACCACAGTCTTCAAAACTAAATGCCATTCTCAAATGGCGCCGTCTGCGAACCAAGCGGCAAGTCCAATCATTTCTTGGTTTGGCCAGGTACTACCGCCGGTTTGTACCTCGCTACTCCAAGACACCAGCCTGGGTGCTGTGTTGAGCCAAAGTGTCAATGGTGTTGAACACCCTGTTATGTACCTAAGCCAAAAACTGTTGAACTGGGAGACCAGGTATGCGGCGATGGTGAGGGAACCCTTGGCGATTAAATGAGCGATTGCACAGTTGAGGTACTAACTCTTAGGCCGAAAGTTTACTTTGGTGATGGATCATGTGCCCTTACAGTGGATGGCCCTAGGAGTCGAGCCCACGGGTCACTAGGTGGTTTCTTGACCTCCAACAGTACAAGTTTTCACTCATTCATCATGAGGGCTCGTTTCATGCCAATGCTGATGCCCTCTCTCGAGCCCATGACATCTCGGTGCAGGTCGCCCAACCCGATGGGTCTGGGCTGAGGGTTGGGGGAGGGTGATCGGGGCCCTGTCACACATGTGCAAGTAGAAGGAAGCTAAAAGCCGCTACCAGCCATCCACTTCGTGTCTCTGCCGCTCGCGTTGTGAAGTGGGGGGCTGAACGCACCACAGGGAGACGCAGTCGCTCCTCCGACACCCCCTCTTAAATGGTGATACACAGGGAAACACATAGTTTTGTTTTTTACCTCCTCTTTGCTCGATCAGCTGCTGGCTTGCTGCTGCTGCCGCCGTGCCGCTTGATCTGCATTTCGTGCAGCGCTCTTCTGTCATATCACCTATGTTCACATATTTGATCTCTTTTTGCTTTTACCTTTTCGTCAATATCGCATTGAATTTTGAGTCCATGTTTGGAATTAAATCATAACAACGTAACATATAACTGCCCGTGAATGAATATCGTTTCTTTCTCTCTACAAGAATTGTGTCTGACATAACCACGCAGGACTTTTCCAAATCTCTTTGCAAGAAGCTCTTGTCTCGTGGGGCTTCCGACCCCGGGCATGGCTACATTGCTTGGCACGAAAACTCATCTCGCGGGACGTGAAAATGTCTCTGGGACAATCACGTCTCGTCTCCTTCAAAGATTTTTTTTTATAATAGAGAGATATGGTGATCTGGTTATTTGTTTCACTTTACACACTTGAGTTTAATGTCTCCACCTTGTCTGCTTAGTGAACGCACCTAAGCTTGAACTTGCTGAGATTTGGGGAATCAGCGTGATTCATGACGCCATGATTATTGCATAAAAGCGTGTATTTCTGACAATGATAAATGATGACTCTGGCATATAAGTTTTAATATAGTTGAGGTGTGGTTCTGATATTGGGATATTGATGACACTGAGTATGTACTGATGTCACAGAAACAGATTATACTTTGTGATCAGCAAAATCTGAAGTAGTAGCTCATGCATTTTTGCCTCATCTGTAACGTTTTACTCCACATGCAAGCGCATCAGAAAATTCATTCTGGTGCAGAACTTGGAAAGCCGGGCACGGGTTCACTGATTACATTTGACCTTGGTGTGTGGATATTAGCATGTCTGGTTTGGATTGGCATATGGAGTTGGGGAATGTGAGAGCCATTGGTGTCAGGTAGAATCAATGGTGTGAATGGGCAAACAGGCGGCCTGTGAGAAGACAGCACTTTCCACCACATAATAACCCTTAGAGAGCAATAATACTTGCTGTATGTTCCAAAAACTTTAAAAATGCATCCAAAAAACTGATTTCAGCGAGTCGAGTATCAGAGTTGTGAAATTGTGCACAAAACTTAATTTTTGGGACGGTTTTGTGAACCTGTGCAAAACCAAAAAGGCTGTTTTGCTCATCACTATTCTAAACAGTATTATGGAACATTGACAGCGTTTGTCCAATGGCTTTACATTGTCATCATCATCAAGTCCTTCCATGAAAACCCTAAATACAAAGAGGACTGTTTGATTTATGTTAGGTAGATTGCCCAGAGGGGACTGGGCGGTCTCTTGGTCTGGAATCCCTACAGATTTTATTTTTTTTCTCTCCAGCCTCTGGAGTTATTTTTTGTTTTTTCTGTCCACCCTGGCCATCGGACCTTACTTATTCTATGTTAATTAATGTTGACATGTTTATTTTTTATTGTGTCTTCTATTTTTCTATTCTTCATTTTGTAAAGCACTTTGAGCTACATTTTTTTGTATGAAAACATGCTATATAAATAAATGTTGTTGTTGTTGTTTACAAGAAGCAAATCAGCTGTTAAAAACATTGCGTTATTGACAGAAGCAAAAATGTATTCCAGTTTGGACAGGAAGTCTGTTTCCGTGAAGCTGTCTCATAATTTCTAATGTGCAACCAAAACTACCGTATTTACGCGTGTACCACGCACACATTTTTCCCCGAAAATTAGCATTAGAAAATCAGGTGCGCGTCATACACGAGAAAATGTAATTCTATAATGTTTACTTCTTCTGCTTGGGCTCGCTCGCTCTCTTGCTCGTGCACTTGCTCTCTCTCTCTCTTTCGCTTGCTTGCTCGTGCTCTTTCTTGCTTGTGCTGTCTCTCTCTCTCTTGCTTGTGCACTTGCGCTCTCTCTCTCTCTCTTTTGCTTGCTTGCGCTCTCTCTCATTCGCACTCTCTCTCTCCCGCTCGTGCTCTTTCTCTCTCTAAACACTTCCTATACAATCACAACGTGCGTCATACACGGGGCAAAACCATTTTCGTGATTTTCTTTGTAAAAATTAGGGTGCGCATCTTACATGAGGGCACGTGGTACACGAGTAAATACGGTAATTTTCTATGTGCCTTTGGTAATTGGTTCTGTTTAATGTTATTTTTATGTTTAATTGTTGCTCATCTTGTGTCTTTTGTGTGGTACCCTGGCTCCACGGAGCTGGGTTCAAATCACAGACCTGTGGAGTTTGTCTCTCCATGCCACATCACAAAGAATAAGCACACTACCAGTGAAGTGGCCTATTGTAAGTGAGTGTGACCTGCATCATGTGAGAGACTGGCATCAGTCAATGTCTTGAATCCAATGTCTCCAGAACACTGCGAGCCTATAATAGCACAAGTACGTTTTAAACAGAGCAGAAAAAATGGCCTTCTGATCTCAAAGTTAAGAGCCACATTAACGCTTGAGCTTATTCTATCAACATGGTGAATTGCTATTTTTCTTTAATTAACCACAAAGCATGCCTGATGTAACATTTATAGCCTTTGACTGATGTGGAGCCCTTATCTGAGTGTATAGTCGAGGAGTACAGTACTCACTTTGGCAGTTGCTACTTTGCTACAAGCGACCTACTACCTGAAACAGAGGGCTAACCTGTATGGTGACCTGTGTTCTTAATTTAAAAGCAGAATCAAAAAGGTGGATGCCTTGGTTTATAGATTTTTTTTTTTTTTTAATTAATTTTATTACAATCCATACAAAGCAATCAAGTTTTTACAAAGAGAAAAATTAAGAACAGATCGATCCCCACCCCTGAGAAAGAGAGCAAGCCAAACGGCGTTAAATTTAAGTCTTGTAGACATACCTAAATTAATAAATTCTCTGTGCCTTTTGAACTTATTTTAAAATATTACTGATTAGATCCTGCCATGTTTTGAAAAAAGTCTGTACGGATCCTCTAACTGAGTATTTGATTTTTTCCAACTTCAAATAATATAACACATCAGTTTCCCACTGACTTAAAAGAGGAGAGTTTGGGTTCTTCATTGGTTTATAGATTTAAGTGTATTGTTTGTAAACTTTACTATTTTGGTTGATTACCTTTATTCCAACTAATTTTGGGGCAGCGCAGTCTTATAGCTCCAGAGCTTTCAAATCAAGCTCCAGCTAGTTAGCACTTATGTTTTAAAGGCCCGAAATCTTAAAAATAAAATAAATAATAATAATAATAAAACATGAATCCACTAGAGTGGATACATTCTTTACTTCTGAACTGAAATGTCATACCCACTGGGCCCTAATATGACAGGAATATCACACATCACAACACTATGTGAAGGCCCCCCAGCTTCATCCATTTAAAAAATAAATACAAATAGTGTGAGCATGGCATTTGTCATATTCTTATTTTTTTGGCTTGCACAAGTGCCAAACAGAACAGTTCATTAACTGTCAAGTCGACCTTTTGGGTTGCCAGTCTGAACTTTATAAATAGATCGGACTCAATCTCTTTTTTCTTTCATTGGTCCTAAATATAGCTGCTAATTCAAGCCTGGTGGGCATTTTTCCTGCAATTAGGGACTATCATGAATACAGATCTATCTAGAAATGAAAGCCTCATTGTCTGTGTCAGGCATACGACAGGCTCGACATGATCCTGCAGTATTAATGCTCACATTGAAATAAGGGGAGATGATGATTCATATGCAGGACCTTGTTACACTTTGGTTAATATTCAGACACAAATATGTTGTGTGCTTGTCCTGCCCTCATTTTTGCTTCATTATTTTTATTTCTTATCAGAGACAAAGTGTTTAAGCCTGCTGCCTCTTAGCTACAGCTTAGGGACTCTGGTTCAGTTCCCAGCCCTGTCACGGAATGTATCTGGATTTTTACGGATGCTCTAGTTTCCTCACACATCTCAGAAAGGTCTATTATCACACGTCTGAAGTTTAAAAGGGGGCTGTTTATAAAGCGTTTCCTCCTACATTCATTTTTTTTCTAACGCTGTACTCATTCTGTGTTGATTCTGGGGTTCATCAGGGTGTGTTTTTGCTCCTATCCTGTTAAATGCTTGTATGGCCTGGGTGTTGGGAAAGGTCGTGGGGTCTAGGGGCTTTGGATTATCTGTTGGTGATGAAAGATTCACTGATCTTGACTTTGCCGACAATGCTGTGATCTTTGCGGAGTCAATGGAGGCTCTGATTGGGGCGCTTGAGAGACTGAGTGACGAGTCTGAGTGTCTGAGCTTGCAAGTGTCCCGGATAAAAACCAAGATCCAGGCCTTTAATGACCTCTTGGGCACAGCTATCAGCAATGTGTCTGTCTGCGGAGATCTTGTAAAGAGGTTTACTTACCTTGGCAGTGACATTCATGGCTCTGGTGACTCTTCCTATAAAGTCAGTAATCACACTGGGAGAGCACAGGGTCATGAGTTCACTGAAAAGGGGTGTGTGGCGCTCCCAATATCTTTGCAGAAAGACGAAAGTCCAAGTCTTTAGAGTCCTGGTGTGCCATGTTTTGCTATATGGTTACAAGACTTGGACGGTATCCAGTGACCTGAGACAAAGACTGGACTCCTTTGGTACCATGTCTCTTCACAGAATCCTTGGGTACCTTCGATATGACTTTGTGTCGAATAAGCTGTTGCTCATGGAGTCCCGAATGAGGCACATTACCTGCATTGTGTGGGAGGGTGTTGTGATTGCAGAGGACACAAGCAGCTGGACCAGACCAAGGACACCCACGTAACAACTGGCTGCTACAGATAGATGGTCATTTCTGGAGGGTGGGACTGTGACGTGTGTCTGCCAACTGGGATCCTCAGCTGTTTCATCATGTGGCATGTGCCCTAGTACAGAGCATAGTTAGTCCCATGAGGCTTTAGGTTTTCTGTTTAAGATGTCTACAGAGAATTCCAGAAGTAACTATTTAAAAATACTTTAGCAAAAAAACATGTGTTCGAACATTTTCAGCTTAGAACTGGATAAATGACATGAGAATTATGCAACTTGAGTGATGACAGATTTTTTTTTCCTTTTCCCATGGATATTTTTCACATTATTTGCTGTTGTACAGCACAGGCCACTTATTGGCTTCTATTATGTCATAAACCTCTTTCTCTCCATGCTGCATGAAAATATATTAAAAATTTTCGTCAGCCACAACTACAAAGTATTTGCGGTAACATATAAAAAATATTTTTGTGTGGAGTACTCCTTAAAAATATTATCTATTAAATTTATACCATTTAATTATAATTTATCTGTATATCATGATAATTTGATTTAGGATGATCACCATCACTTCAAGATGCTCCTACTTGACGCTAAGGGGCGATTACAGAAAATAATGCTGGTTGAGCTAATCAGGAGTGACGGTATGTAAACCAGCAAGTCAGTAACACTACTGTCCTTAGTTGTTGGGCAATTCCTAAACAAAAGAATAACGAAAATTTTATCTTTGAGCTGTGAACCTCACACAAATTTTTTAGTTTGCATTTTGATTTTTGTTCCTGTCTTCGAATTTGTACTGAGTAATATTCATTTACTAGTCATCTTTTCTAAATTCACAGCCTATTTTTGGAGTCATTACATGAATTAGCTACTCTAAATTGGCTGTGTATGAGTGTGCGTTGTGGAAGACTCTTGAATCAATACTTGTTAATAATGTGTTCTGTAAAATTCTCAAACATTAGAATAATAAAGGACACATAACAGAATGCTAAGACTCCCATTCAGAATGTAAAACAAAATTCCTGTTTAAATGATCATTTTCTTTATTGTACGCTTAAGAATATAATACCATCATGTTTTTCATTAAACACCTTATTTTTGGAAAAATAAAATGGGTCACTTTAGTTTAGGTATCCATTATAAATCAACTGTTAACAGTCTATAAATATTTTATCAACTATGCTATTATTACAATTAAGACTCATGAAGTATCTTACTGTCATCTTCATTGTTTTGCATCAAGTAAAAAAGGTTTTTATGTTTTAAAACATGCATAAAATTGCTTGAAAAGAATATACTAGTAGCACATAAATAAAATCATTAATGATGCCATGAACAATAGTGTGGAGAATCTCATAAAATGTATTCCATCTAACCCGGGATGGGCAAAGTCAGTCCTGGAGGGCCGCAGTGTCTGCAAGCTTTTGTTCCAACACAGTTGCTTAATTAGAGAACAATCCTTGCCAATAATTACATTTCATGGCTTGTTAGTGCTTTAACTATGCTATGTCAGGTCATTCTCATAACCTAAATTTATTTTTTTGCAATTCAAAGGATATCTTCCAAATAATCTTAAGTCTAAAATGGATGAGTAATTCTCAGTCTTTCACCTTTTTCTCTTCACTTTCCTTCCAAGTACAGTAATCCCTCCTCGATCGCGGGGGTTGCTTTCCAGAACACCCCGCGATAGGTGAAAATCCGTGAAGTAGAAACCATATGTTTGTATGGTTATTTTTATATATTTTAAGCCCTTAGAAAAACTCTCCCACACTGTTTATAAATATTCTCTGCACAGTTATACAGTAAACCCTCGTTTATCGCGGTTAATCTGCTCCAGACAAATAAATGAATTTTCACGAAGTAGGATTCTTTATTTATAAATCTAATATTTTCGCAGTTAGAGCATAGAAAACCTGTTTACGACCTTCTAAATACGTTTTTTAACATTATTAGAGCCCTCTAGACATGAAATAACACCCTTTAGTCAAAAGTTTAAACTGTGCTCTATGACAAGACAGAGATGACAGTTCTTTCTCACAATTAAAAGAATGCAAACATATCTTCCTCTTCAAAGGAGTGCGCGTCAGGAGCAGAGAATGTCAGAGAGAGAGAGAAAAGTAAACAATCAAAAATCAATAGGGCTGTTGGACTTTTAAGTATACAAAGCACCGCGATAAAGCGGCCGCAATGAAGGGATCAATGTGAAGGTAGTCTTTCAACATTTTTTTAGAGGAGCGTCTGTATCTTCTAAGCAAACAGCCCCTCTGCTCACACCCCCTCCGTCAGGAGCAGGGACGTCAGAGACAGTGAGAGAGACAGAGAAAAGCAAACAATGAACAATCAATACGGGCTGTTAGAGCTTTGAAGTATGCAAAGCACCGCGCGGGAAGCATATCATATATTATTGAGGAGTTTTATTTAACACGTAACACGTGCTCTGATTGGGTAGCTTCTCAGCCATCTGCCAATAGTGTCCCTTGTATGAAATCAACTGGGTAAACAAACTGAGGAAGCACGTACCATAAATTAAAAGACCCATTGTTCACAGAAATCCGCGAACCAGCGAAAAATCCGTGATATATATTTAGATATGCTTACACTTAAAATCCGCAATGGAGTGAAGCCGCGAAAGTCGAAGCGCGATATAGCGAGGGATCACTGTATTTAATTAAACCAAACAGTGCATGATAAATACACACAGATGAAAATGGAAACAAGCTAAAGAATAACTGCTGGTTTCTTTAATCATTTGCATCTTATTGCTAATAAGGAACAATTAAAAATTGAGAATACAACTGTTTAAGACTAAAATAAGCAATAAGGGTTCAAAATCTTAACCAATAAGACAACTAAAATGAAGTAGAAGTGTTGGGCTATAAGTGCTTCTTATTAAGCAACTGAGTTGGAATAAAAACCTGTAGCCACTGCGGCCCTCCAGGAAAAACTTTGCCCATCCCTGATGTAACTAATGTGTCTTTGGGGAGATGGGAGGAAACCCACCGTGATATGAGGTCAATATGAAAACTCCACACAGACAACAACATGGCCACAAGATTTGAATCCTTCAAGCAGTACTGCCATCCCCTGCATCATTATGCCTTACCACTAAAGGTTCAAGTACTTTTTAATTTAGCATTGTTCGGTAGGACTTTTAAGTTATAAAAAGCTGACACTCTTATTATGGAGTTGGAAAGAAACTTTTGAGACAAAACACTATAACTACCTACCTAATATGCTATTGATCCTACATGTCCCACCGCGGCAGGGATTCTATGAGACCTCTGAAGCTGCGGTATCTGGCACAAGGACATTACCAGCAGATCCTCTGATTTCTGTAAATTGTAAGGTGGAATCACCACAGATGAAACTTGTTGTTCCAACACTACCCACAGACACTCGATTGGATTGAGACCTGTGGATTTTGAAAAATGCTCCATACGTGGTGAATATGATGGAGATTTTGGCAGCCAATTGATGTATAGAATTCCCGAAAAAAGGACAGGAGCACCACACAAAATCAACATAAACTGCTGTGTTGCAGTGTGCCCACTTTGAAAATTCATAGCAAATTAATAAATAATTCAGTTTCCTTCAAGATTGTATCTCACAGTACCATAACCCCAGCCTCAAGAGTTTTCCCTTATGGTTTAGCGGGTGGCCGGTCTACCAGTTTCAATGGCAGCCTAAACACTCATTTCACCTACCCTATATGCCTCTTTCTCTAGCAGTAACGTGGTAAAATGCAAGCTTACTTTTATTTATAGAAAATATGTGTGTGATTAAATCTTCACTCTGTTGTGTCATTTGGAAAAAACACTGCCATCCTGTGGTGGCTAAAGACAAAAGTATCCAGTAAATTGATGCTGAACAGAAGAAGACAACTCAACGTTAAGCATACCCTACTTTTCACAACAAAACAGTCAAAATACATAATTATTATGTCATCAAAATGAAAAGAAATCCTTTTATTTCCCTTTTCCCCAAAACACAGAAAACCCTTACATATTTGAAGCAAGAAATCAAACAAAACATATAAAAGAATTTATTCATATTAAAAAAGAAAATCATGAGATGGATGGAGAGTTGCTTATATTTCTTTTTACCTTATTACATTTCTCCTTTATTATAAATACTACATTTAAAAGTTTATGAAAGCAGTGTTCGCACTTGTTGAGGAGATCGTTGGAGAATAGCCTCAGGCTCTTTGTATTGATTGGAGGGATTCATCACAGCGGCATAAAGTTCTTCATAGGCTCTACACACCAGTTCGGTGGACTGTTTAATAATCTGCTCTCTAAAATAAACAAACAGAAGGCCATCTATTAAAAAAATATGATTTAATGTCCATACCCTGACATAAGGCTGGTCTATTTAAATGACAGCCCGCAGGCCACCTGAGGTCCAGAAGCAACCTCCAAGTGGTCCAGCCCATGGTCCCGCTAGAAACGCAGAGAAAAAATTAGAAAAAAATCTTTTCGCAAGCCTTCAGAAATTCCTACAGTAGTACAGACCATGAATACAAACTCCACATAGCCTAGCACCACTCAATGCATAATGCAACATTGTTATGTATTTAGAAGTGGTGGTAGTAGTCTATATAATATTGATTTTTTTTTTTTTTTTGTGATGTTACGCATTGGTAAGTTGTACTGGCACCTCAGTCGCAACATCATAGCATCGACTTCATATTAAATTATTCTATAATCAATTGTGTGCTGAGTCCTAGTTTTACTCCAGTTTCATCAAGGGAGTGCAAATGTGGGTTTCCACAAATGAATCTAATTGTTACTCCAATGGGAGTCTCTTTACTGACAACCACCATCTCCGCACTTCTCTTCATACAATTGGGTAGTCCTCCACTCACACATTTTGATCCTGCAGATTCGTGATTGTTACGAGGACGATGATCAACCACTGACACTCAAGGCAAAGAATGAATTAGAAAGACTGCATTTGATGAAAACATGCAAAAAGTTTGGACTTTCTTAAAAACTCTTATCAAATTAAGAACTTATTGCTTTGCGGGACTACGCAACTTTTTTGTAGAATTCAGAGCTCATTATTAACCAGCTGTTAATATTCTTTGATTTTGGAAATTCTGTGTTTGTAATTTTAAACTATGAAGCCCAACATTATGCAGCACAGTGCACCTGCCTCACAATAAGGAGATCATGGGTTCGTGTCTTGGGTCCTTCCTGCGTGGAGTTTTCAAAACGCTTTGAGTAGTGAGTAAAGCACTATATAAAGGTAAAGAATTATTAATACACTGGAAGATTTGTCAATTTCAAATTTTAACCATTATGTTTTTTCATCAAATAAACAAAACATGTAGTGCTAAGACTCTCTGCCTCTATATACCTTCACAGCACCTCAAACCTGATCCAAACGCAATGTATGCTTTCTGTCACCTTTTTGTTTACAAAAAAGGCAACGCTAATCACACATGTGGTGATTTAAAACACACCTGTGGTTCCTCAGCGTGCAGGGACGTTGTACTCATGTGTGTCAGCTACTGTCATCACTTGTTACGAGTTTGTGCACTGATAGCTCTTTTTAAGTCTGTTAAATGCACCTTGTGATGTGCCTGGGTCAAAAATGACCAAAAAATTATTTTTTTTCAAAAGGTAAACAAATGTTATTGTAATACTGTGCATTGTTTTGTTTTATGCACTTTGAGATAAGCCTAGGTCAGATTTGACCAAAATATTATTTTTTTTTAATTTCAAAATTGGAAAAAAGTATTGGTACTATCTCAGATTCTGTTCAGTTATAGTTTTATTTTTTTTTATGCAATAAAATTTTGATATGCCTGTGTCAGATGTAACCAAATTCAAAAGGGAGTCAATGAATACACATTACTTGTTTTTCAATATATTCATTTGTGTTGGTTTCAAATGTGTTATTACCTGTTGCATACCGACCACTGAAAATGTCTGACCCAGCTAAATTTCTTGGTTTGAAAATCTGGCCCAAATGAATTTGTAATTGAATAGCCCTGACATAAGGTATTAATTTGTAAACATTAATCAATCATTCTTAACTGTTGCATTTTCTTTGACTGGTGTGGTAATTATTACTTGTTGTCTATCAGACATGATTAAGTAATAAGTGATATATCAAACAAGCCAAGACACATTTTAGATTAGTTTGTTTTCATATGTACAACAGTAAAAGGCAATCCTTACTTCTTTACTCATTAACAGATAGTCAAAAAAAAAAGAAAATACTAATGTGTTACTAACAGTATAACAATGTTAGACCAACAATCACAGAATTAACAGACAACTAACCGACTTACAACTATAAGTGTATGATTATTCCAGAGTAGCACTGGAAGGGATATTGCAACATGTCATTCAGAAATCATTTCTTGTTTAAGTCCTTGCATACACAGGGAATGTTATAAACATTTAAAATATGCAATGAAGCATTTTCACACTTGTATTATATAACTATGGTTTAGCCAAAGTACATGCTGAAGCTGCCAACAAAAACTTTACCACAAAGTCAACATAAAAAAGTAACCAAGAGGTATCCTTTTAAAATATAATTCATTTAAAAAATATTAAGAAAGCCATTCTTTATGTTAGGTTTCACTTTCTCTGCCAGTGCATTGAGAAGCCTTTCGCCCAAAAAGAAGAAGCCATTGATTTCAGTCTGTAACAGCCAGTGTAAAGTTTGGGCACATTCACAGTCAACATGGCACTGCCATATCTAAACACTAGCGTGAAGAATTGCTTGCTTACTGAAGTGACTTTAGCTGCAGGTGGAAGTCCCATTTTATTTATGGTGCCAAGCAGAGTTGTGTTGCGGTGCACCAGTCTATTAGCAAGCAAAAAACGATGGGAAAAACGTTGTCTATTGTTACGATTCTGCCTTTGTCCAGACCGGCTCCATAAGCTTTATGACCACAATCTTGGAAAGTCTTTCTCCTGTAGATGACTGACATTTTTTCCTAAATAAGGAGTGGCACTGCACATGTATTTTGTCTCCAAATCTGCTGCATTCCAAAACTTTATGCCAAATTTGTCACGCTTGGATGATATGTATTGCAACAAAGGACAACGGACCTTGGTTGGAAACAGTTGTTCATCAACAGTAATATATTGCTCTGGGTTGTAACTCAAAACACAGTTCTCATGTCCGAGGTCACAGCAAATCTGTCGTTTTTTCACACGTTTTGCAAAGGTGTTTTTGTTGTCAAAGCGCAAATGCTGTATGATACTCTGATAGCGGTCACAGGGCATTGCAGCTTTGATTGCCGGTACAACAAATAGTTCAGACCAGGCATCAACCACAGCACCAACTGTGGTCATCGCTGTTCTTGTGAAAAGAATAAAGATAAATGCTATCAGAGAGGGAGAGGCAAGTTTGTTCTACCACATGAACGTGATTGAAAGAATAAAACTGAATAAGAAAAGGCTAACTTTTATAGGTAGCAATAAGTGCTCATTTGATATTTGAACTTGAGTCTTCACACATTATACACTTCACTTCAGCATTTCGTCAATTACTATAACATGAAAAAGTTTTCAACATTTTTTTCCTCACATTTCTAGTCATCCTACATTTACCCAAATCGTTGCAGACGCAGAGCACACATAAAGTGTATGTATTCCAAATAATGAGATATTATTTACCCTGAACCACTACATGCTCCCCAACCTGACCTGATACAATTCTAGGCACCTCACATCCAGATAAACAGACTTGAGCTGGAAGAACTTCAGTTGCATTGGTGGGGGGATGGGATAGCAGGGTGCTTACTTCTTGTGCTGATTGACACATTTGCAAAACAAAGAGACACTGATGAAGAGGTAATAAGGAATTTAAGGTGGCCCAGCATTACAACTTTTTTCGTACTTTCCAGGGATTCTAGTGTTAATACTCTGCTACTCAAATAGAGTCAACAGCAGGCATTCACTTCTCCTTAAACATAAATACATTAGCAAATCAAAATATAGGTGGGGCTGAAGCTATGCAATATTCCAAAAGAGGCAGCTTCACTTATTAAACACAGTTCACATCCAAGTCTATACCCAAAGAGTGAAAAATTAAAATAAAATCAAATTTGTTACTTCCTTTTGTGTTTTTTCTTTTCCTTTTAAAAAAAAAAAAAAAAAAAAAAATTTCATACTACATGATTAATTTCATCTGGTCTTATCAAAGATTTCAAAGTGTCACCTGTATTGACATTTACTCATGCAGCAATTTTGAGACAATTAATTTCAAGATGCAGAAATACATACAGTGTCCTAAGGAATTCTGTAGTATTTTGGTGAATAATGAAAAGATTCTCTCTTTTGAGTAACATAAAACAGTCAAAGTATTCCTAATATTGCAATGAGAAAGACATGTTTTCATAAATTGAAAAGATACAGCAGCAAATGTAAATAGACAGTGGGCAAACATTCATTGATGTATAGTACCACTCTTCATTTCATTAAGAAACATTTACAGTTTTTCTGGATTTTCATCTATCTCCTGACCTCTGTAGTCTTCCATAAAACTGAAGCTTATTATAGACAGTTGTATTTTAGTAGAATTCTAAAAAGAACATACTTCAGACTGATACAGTTCTAATCAGTATAATATCTGTTTAATGTTAATGCTCTGTTATTCTGCTTTAGAGATGGAGATTGCAAAAAATGCTTCCGCACAATGTTGTCCTACTGTGACCAAAAATTAATACTGAATTTATATACTTTGTGGTTACTATAAAAACATGATTTACTATAATTTAGTACAGAATATTTATACATAAAGTTCTGAAATGTTTTTAATCCAATTAAAGGTTGCTTAGGGGTTCACCACAACCTGTAAAAGCAGCACTGGGGACAAAGAAGAAACATCCCTGGAAAGGCTCAAAAATCAGATCATCCAGAGGAAATATTATCCAAGCAGATAGGATGCTGAATTCATGCAGCAGCAGCATTATCTACTGTACCTCCATGGTGCCCGTTTCTAAATACATATTATAATATGTGTGAAAGCTTAGTAAGTATAACTTTTAATATGCATGAGTAGTATGCACAACTGCTAACATGCTAATAAGACAAACACAGAGAATGACTCATGATCAATTATTTTCTTATATTTGATTAGAATATTTCCCCTTATTATGAAGAAATGACAGCTCTACTAAATCAATATTTAATATATTTGGTACAATACTTGCAAAAAAAAGAATAGAACAATAAGATTAGAATTTGTATTTCTATTTATTGATCCATTTTCCAAATTATTATTTTTTCATTGAAGAATTAGGGTGTAAGAGAATAAAATAGTTAAAAAGCTAGAATTAACCAGGATAAGATGTCAATAATTACTGAGCACTCTCATGTGTACTGGGATACCTTAGATTTCCCAAACTATAGAACAGTAACCATCCTTACATACAGTGGTGTGAAAAACTATTTGCCCCCTTCCTGATTTCTTATTC
>JANRMT010062834.1:42304223-42326886 GCA_026402145.1 Polypterus bichir lapradei | reverse complement strand
ACTTTTTTCTACCACATCTTGTCCTTCCCTTCGCCTCTCTATTAATGTGCTTGGACACAGAGCTCTGTGAACAGCCAGCCTCTTTAGCAATGACCTTTTGTGTCTTGCCCTCCTTGTGCAAGGTGTCAATGGTCGTCTTTTGGACAACTGTCAAGTCATCAGTCTTCCCCATGATTGTGTAGCCTACAGAACTAGACTGAGAGACCATTTAAAGGCTTTTGCAGGTGTTTTGAGTTAATTAGCTGATTAGAGTGTGGCACCAGGTGTCTTCAATATTGAACCTTTTCACAATATTCTAATTTTCCGAGATACTGAATTTGGGACTTTCATTAGTTGTCAGTTATAATCATCAAAATTAAAAGAAATAAACATTTGAAATACATCAGTATGTGTGTAATGAATGAATCTAATATACAAGTTTCACTTTTTGAATGGAATTACTGAAATAAATCAACTTTGTCATGATATTCTAATTTTATGACCGGCACCTGTATATTACCCAAAGTGACGTGTAGCTCAACTTGACTGGTGATTTGAAGTGACCACGGTAGCATTAGTGAGCAATCAAGTAAAATCTTGTACTGATACTGAAAGTTAACCCTACCAATGGATAAGAGACGGACAAATGTGCACAATTAATTTTATTTGTTACAAATCAGTATTGGCATCTAAGGAAATTATCAGAATGTTTAATTATACTGTGATATGGATTTTTGGACAAATATATGCAAAATATGTATTACATAGCTCCAAAGCCCAAGTAATCTATTACTGCTGAGATTTTTGTAGTGTTATGGTTATAGCAACAACCATTTAAACTTTCTTTAAAATTCTGCATGGATCAGTTTAACACTGATGATTTTGTTAATTATTAATGCTTACAAGTATGAATGAATTGACGACAATGATATAAATTGCAACTATCTGAAAAGTTAATTGCCTATAAATAGGTTTCTGGCACTGTTCACTATTTGTTTTAATGAAAAATTGATGCTATCTTTTTCATTTTCAAAACAAATACAATGCTATTAATACAGAACATAACACATTCTACTGCTCTCTAGCCAAAATAAAAATAGGACATGGAAAGAAGATGCTTTGTCTGCAATTCTAGGAAATACAAACAAATGTGTTCAGAATACAGTCAAAACAACCAAAGGTTGGTAAATACTATAATAGCAATGGCAATGTCCATCATGTTTAAAGTGTACACCCGGTTCCCTTGGCGCTAGTTTATCTCTTTGCTTCCCACGGCACAGCCTTGCTGGAAAAATCAACATTTTTTTACCGCAAGGAAAACATTTTCCAGTAACATGTTGGAAAATGCCTGGTACCTTTGAATCACCTTTATTTCATATACCGATTTAAATTAAACATATACAGGTATTTTTTTATATATATATATATATATATATATATATATATATATATACACACACACATACACACTCATCAAATGTATATTTAATTGGTTCCAATAAATTAGGTTGTTAAGACTTGTTCTTTGAGTAACAGATTAATAAGTTTATCAATATGCAATAATAAATGACAGTATGTTCAAGGTCTAAAAAACAAACAAAAACAATAAAGCATAGATAATCAGATATTATAAATTTCTTTTCAACTACTTTAGTAATTTATAAATGCTTTTCCTTTAATTTTGTACTGGAATAAAACAAAAATTCTCATTTTAATTCCAAATTCAATATTTTATGTATGGTCAAGATAATTCTTTAAATGAAATGTATCCAGATAGATAACATTAACCCAGTACTTTGTATGGCTCTGGTGGGTTTAAAATGTTAAGATTAGCAGTGTACATAATCAATGTCCAGTATATTCATGCTTAAAAATGATGGTTTTGAATATTTGTTTACAATAGTGTATTGGACATCAAGTAACATACTGTGCAATCAATCAGAGCATAGGAGGTTTTTTTTTTTGTTTTTTTTTTAATATTACCAAGCACACTATCTTCTTTTCTATGTTTCTGTAGGCTGTGTGACACAAAACCAAAAGAGAACCCTTTTTAAAAGTAAAGACTTAATTTGACAAAAATCAGTTTTTTTTAAATTGATGCTAATAACATCGACATGTTTAAATAAAAAAAGGCCACTCAAAACTATAGATTGACATTGATTACTTGTGAATTCTTATTCATAAAATAATTTCCACGATAAGATTGAGTCGAGATATGAACTTCCAAAGGCATTACTTGTTCAATATATTCCAGCAGCTTCCTCCATGGTGGCTCGGCCTTCCACACAGCCTCAACAGTACAGCACTGTACAGAAGCTACAAAATCCTGCAGTTTACCTTCAGTGGCCCTGTGGATGAATTCATGGTGTCATGCACAAGTGAGACTCTCTCTGATATAGATGCTGGAAAGACCTAAAGATAATCTCAGCATGGATAGAAGTACACACTGGAGCAAAATGGGGGTGAGATGGGGCTGGAGGTTGTAGTCTAGTTTAAGACAGAAGACTTTAGTTGAAACAGTGTCAACAGGGAGAAATGGCCTCGGGTATTTCTCTAAGATCAAAGTGGATTAGGCCCAGGGCGAAGAGAGGATATGGCTGACAAAAGAAGAGGTGTGAGTTGAGGTGAACGAAATAAAATTACCAAGATGGTTGAACTGAGACAATGAGGAAGACAGATAAGGTGGGAGCGCTATGCAGCGAAGGATTTCTTGTCCCAACATCTAACAGACTTTCACCATGTCTGGTTCCTTGTTCAAGCAGTTTACGACGTTCTACTAAACCAGACAAACCTCCATACCTGGGCTGAAGAGTGACACCCCATCATGTATGCTTAATTAGGGAAGAGGATCACTGGAACTTCTGTTCAGTACAGTACCTGTCTGAAGTTCCTGGATGAAGGTTCTGAAAGCAGTGGCTGAGTGCTTTGCCAGAGCAATAAGAGCAGGCAGATGGCAGCATTCCCTAAAGAAGTTTGTCTCATTCGTCAAAGCTGGAAGTATGTTCCAACAGAGAGAACACCTGGCATTCTTCCCGCACCTTCTTACTGGCAGCTAAAGGCAGACCTGGCAAGACAGCTAAGATTTGCAGACCACATAGTATCAACAATCCTACAGCCAGAGAGATCATCTTTTCAGATTCCATCAAGTAAGTGATCATGCTAAAAACTCAACAGTGCCTTAGGAAGAGCATATGGAGGAAGGTAACAGAGGAAAGCACAGTTAGTACCAGAAAATGGTGAAGCATGACCGAAGCCAGGGGTGGAAGACTTGCTGTGAGCCAGTTGAAGTATTCTGTCAGGGCATTGCTGGTCATTGAATCCTTAAAGCATTTAACATGCTGGGCATCATGGGGGCTAATAAAAAGAATGCTGATCAATGGGTGACTGCTGATGGAATGCAAACTTAGGTCATCCCCATTTGGGCTACCTGGGAGTTTGATATTAAAAGACCTGAAACCCCCAAGGACCCTAGGAACATGACTGACTATGCATCCCTGCACATCCTAAAAATGTATCTTGCACCATGTATCTGATGGTCTCTCTGTGAAGAAGTACGCTGTTACAATTTCAGACAGACAGAATTTCCTGAAGGGAAATTCACTAAGTTTATGAAAATGAAATAGAATAATAAATTGAATGTACTCCTTAGCTAGCTTTTATCTATGACCTAATATACACATATTTCATCTTTAATGAATAGTGTCTATGAAAATAGTCAAATGTAACTGGACACCTGCAAGTCTATAAGGAAAGACTGAAAAGACTGAATGGAGAGTAAGAGGTTTCCTGACAGTTGGTTCAAGATTATGAAGGGAAAGGGTGTAGTAAATCCTAGATGTTACTTTAAAATGTGTTCTTCAACAAGAATGAAAGTATACAGATGGGAACGGGTTAATGGTTGATTTTGGACAAACATTAGAAAGTGATTGCTTTACACAGAAAATCAGAGATAACTGGAATGAATTACTAAGTACTGTAGTGGACAGTAGTCCTTTAGGGAATATGTTAGACTGAACGGTCTGTTCTTGTTTTAACCATTGTAATGTTTTAATGTAGCCTGATTGGCGGACATGCAGTAGAAGATTAGGGTAGAGGAAAAAAATGTGAATGTTACACAAAAAGTTTCATTTACACTTTGTGACTAAGGGTCATATTACATAAAGCATTAACATATCTTAAAAGAGCTACTATTAAATTTTTTTAGAAATACAAGCAGTACCTAAGCTCATAACTTTAATGAATAAAGGAATGAAAGAAGCAAAACAGTCAAGTAAACATATTACAATATGCTCCTTTTGCTGGTGTGCTGAGAGAAGAGATTAATAAAGATAGGTTCACATATATGGCTGCAATTTTACAATGAAGTGGCCAGAACTCCACTTCTCAGCATGCACTGTGTCAAACATGAATCTGAACCAGTCTTATGTCATACTCTTGTCCACAAACATGGACTGAGGCTTTTACACAGAAAAGTTTTTTTTTTTTTTTTTTTTTTAACTTTGCCAAAAGTTATTTTATACATCATCTATGGTTATGGGTGCTGAAGCAGGTTTAGACCCCTGATATGCTATGCCCATGACTACATTCTAAATATAAATATCTAGGATTCATTTTATGAGAAACTAAACTTCAAACTTACATATGAAGATTTGTGCTTTAAAAAAGTTTATTTACTTGACATAAATTCTTAGAATACAGTAAGTGGCTTCTACTTCTCTTTATCAGGACTTGTACTTTCAAACAGGACAAAACATAGTCAGTGTCACGACTGTTGACATCCGCACATCTTAATAATATTACTTTAGCCTGCTAAATCATCAGTTTTGTAAACATAAGTATGTTTTTGAGATCAAATTCACTTACATTTTTTGATAAAATAAACATTCCAGGGGAGAAGCAAGGCCGACATTACTAGAAATGACTAAATTACTAGATTGAAATGAATATATAGTAAACACTGTAAAACACAAAAGTATATGTAATCATTTTCAAAGAATATTAAGAAACATGTAATAAAGATTTTCATATAAAGTAACCTAATGAAAAGAAAACAAAGTTTTAGGGCGAACAGTAAACCAAGATATTGAAAAAATGAGATGTTCATGTTTTGTTCATAAGCAGAAAATGAGCTGAAAGAGGATATTATTTAAGCAAGATTGTCTCTTGTAGCTCAAGTCAAAGGTTGCTATAACAACATGAGACCGTAGGTGAGTTAGAGTGATAAAGTCACAAAATGAATTTCCAGAATCAATCAATCTAATGGTTTTTACGAGAAAAACTCACTTCAGTACATTACGAGTTACATTTATAAGGCATCTGCTATTAATCAATGTAGAACATCTTAACTCTGTATGTTTTTTTTAAAAATTCATTACCTGCAGTACAGCAGTCAATAAACTGTGAAGGTTCGTAAAAAGAAATGTATTTACTGAATGCAACACAAGCAACCTGAAAAGAACTCAAAGTCCTTAATTAAAAAAGCAATACAATCAAAATGTATAAGGACTAATCAAGGTATAAGCAATCGTATATTATCTAAACATGTAGTAAACAAGCAACATACATGGTTCAAACACTGATGGTAGCTTATAGTAAACAAACCTTCTGTGTATTAAAGTGATTCAGTCATTTATCACAAAAATTGCAAAATTAACAAATAATGGGACTATGTTCTGTGGACTATGGGTGTATAGTCTCTTGTGATATTCTATGCAAAATGTCTAAAATAATCAGCCAAAACGGATAATCAAAGGCATTATTTAAAAAAGTAAAACTGAAAAGATCACTGTACAAGAAAATTAAAACACAGCCAAATAATTCTGACTTAAATGAATACTGGGGATTATAGTAAGAGATCAAAGAAGGCATTTAAAAAGCCAAAAGAGAAACCCAAAAACAAATTGCTAGTGAAGCCAAAATTTTCTGAGCTCCAGTAAAAAGACAATAAATTAGAATTTAGGAAATGTTAGGGACGCAAAAGAAGATGAGAAACCTTTGAAAATGTCACATATTTGTAAAAGGAAGAAATAAAATGGAATATCCTATGCTGAAGTAATAAACTCTGAGCTCCTAGATTTTAAAATAGAAGAATTAAATGTACTTTAAGTCCTCAATATGTTGAAGACTAATAGTCCCCCCACACCTAATGGGATTTTACCAGTTACATTGAAAAAAATCTATAAACACTTATTAGGCATAAGTACCAGGGGACTGGAAAGTTGAAAATGTGACTCCAGTTTTTAAAAAAGGGAGACAAACTGGAACCTGGCAATTACAGATCATTAAGTTGTAGTTCAGTAACATGCAAAATGACAGAAAACTATAATAAGAAATAAATTAGAAAAGTACCTATTTGAAAATAATATACTAAATAACAGCCAGAGGAAGATCCTGCCAAATCAACTCATGTTTTTTGAACAGGTAATTAGAATACAGTCACTCCAGAAATATTGGCACCCCTCAAAAATGTGATAATACCTACACAAGATAATATATACAATAATTTCTAAAATTGCTCAAAGGTTTGGAGAAATTGTTGACTAATAAATGTTAAATTTACTTAACCCTACAATTACCAGAGAATAGATCTGGCCCACCTTAAATCCCATCGCACCTCTCCGTCAGCGTCTTTTGTCCTCTAAATGTGTTGATAAAGACAAGCAGTAAGCAGCCTGCTATTCCATCACCCCACCGCTGCATAACGTGCTCAAGGTTCTCCCAGCTCATGCCTTGATTATCTGGGAGTGAAGTGCTGGACTTTTAGAGTGGAAATAATAGATAGTTATTTGGAACACATGCATTTCATTTGTGTTCTGTTTCTACAATAATCGGTGTAAACACGTTGTTAAAACAGAAACTTTTTCATATTTTAGTAGTAAATGACAAAATGTTGGCAACAACTATATAATGTGTGAAGCCTGAAGTTCAAAGATCAAATAAACACTTTCACAAAAGGTTCAAGGATGATCTGGAGGGATAAAAGCTGACACACAAACGCTGGTGAATCTGCCTTCTTCGTATCTCATTTGATTTTTTTTATTCAGTTTTATTGTGTGTTCCTGCTCACGCTGAATTAGTATGCACCTTATGGTCTATGATGTCAAATCCGCACTGACAAAAAAAAACCAAAAAAACAGAGACATAGGTATATATGATATTTGGAACTATTCATTTTATGACCAGTATAGTACATTTCGGAAAACATTGTGGCACAAATGCAACATTATTCATATTATTCATACTAGCAGAATACCCGCGCTTCGCAGCGGAGAAGTAGTGTGTTAAAGAAGTTATGAAAAAGAAAAGGAAATATTTTAAAAATAACGTAACATGATTGTTAATGTAATTGTTTTGTCATTGATATGAGTGTTGTTGTCATATCTCTCTCTCTCTTTTTCTCTCTCTCTCTATATATATATATACACTGTGTGCACAATTATTAGGCAAGTGAGTATTTTGACCATATCATCATTTTTATGTGTATATTCCAACTCCAAGCTGTATTAACTTGAATGCTTATTGGATTTAAGCACGTCAGGTGATGTGTATTTGTGTAATGAGGGAGGGTGTGGCCTAAGGAGATCAACACCCTATATCAAGGTGTGCAGAATTATTAGGCAGCTAGTTAGAATTTCGAAATGAAACCTGCCCAACTTTTGTAAGGAAGCTGTAAGGAATAAGCCTGCCAAATTTCAGCCTTCTACCTACACGGGAAGTTGGAGAATTAGTGATGAGTCAGTCAGTCAGTCAGTGAGTGAGTGAGTGAGTCAGTGAGGGCTTTGCCGTTTATTAGTATAGATTCATTCACATAACATCTTGTGGTTGTAATCTGTGACCATGCATTTTGTTTTATTTTCACCGATCTTGCCAGTCCCCACATGTTGCTGTATGGTGGTGTTTCTTTTGTACTCCAGGGCATGCAGGGGAAAGAATAGTACAGAGAGGTCAGTTCAGTGCTATATGCAATCATCAGATTCAAATGTTAACAGTTCACACACACGCAAGGACCATCCTTCCTACATTTACGACATGTGTACCTGTCTTTCCTCTGCATGTCCTGGAATACAAAAGAAATTCCACCATGCAGCAACGTGGAGACTGGCAAGATCAGGGAAAAAAAAAAAAACATGCGGCCACTGATTACAACTGTAAGATGTTATGCGAATGAATATGAATAATATGAATAATGTGGCATCCGTGCCTCAATGTTTTCCGAAATATACTATACAGGTCATAAAATGAATAATTACAAATATCATATATACCCATGTCTCTGTTTTTGTTTTTTGTCAGTGCGGCTTTCACATCATAGACCATAAGGTGCATACTAATTCAGCGTGAGCAGGAACACTCAATAAAACTGAATAAAAAAAAAATCAAGTGACAATGAGATACAAAGAAGGCAGATTCACCAGCGTTTGTGTGTCAGCATTTATCCCTCCAGATCAGAGAATGTCCATTTCCATTGTCTCAAAACACCACTCACATCTACAGTTACTCCCAGTTTCAAGGGCGGTAGTATGTATCATGATTGTGACTTGAGAGAATAAAAGTGAAAAAAAACTAACTTTTACAAGTACTATAAATGTACACCGTCTGTTACTGATGCAAACCAAATGTATGTGTGTACTGTATAATATTTACAATAAGAACAGCTCACTACTGAAAACAGCAAATGTAGGAGGCATTTGGGATCGAACCGGGGACTCTTGATTACAAGTCAGCAAATCTTACCGCTACGCCATGGAAGCTGTTGTCTCATACTTGAACCTTTTGTGAAAGTATTTATTTGATCTTTGGACTTCAGGCTTCACACATTATATAGTTTATAGCAACATTTTGTCATTTACTACTAAAATATGAAAAACGTTTCTGTTTTAACAATGGGTTTACACAGATTATTGTAGAGACGGGACACACATGAAATGCATGTGTTCCAAATAACAATCTATTATTTCCACTCTAAAAGTCCAGCACTTCACTCCCAGATAATCAAGGCATGAGCTGGGAGAACTTTGTGCACGTTCTGCGGCAGAGGGTGGGATGGAATAGCAGGCTGCTTACTGCTTGTCTTTATCAGCACATGTACAGGACAAAAGACGCTGACGGAGAGGTGCGATGGGATTTAAGGTGGGCCGGGTCTATGAGTTTTTTCGTAGGCTCTGGTAATTCTAGTGTTAAGTGTTTGCTTAATTTCAATAGAATATCAGTTTCTTATAGTTATTTAGATTATGGTATAGACTTTCACCCCCTGTTAGTTAACACAAAATAGAACTTTCTTTGGTACATCTGTAAAACTGAGTGTTAATTTAGCCAGTATGGAAATAGTCTAACTGCTAGCGTAGGCTGTTAGATAAGTTTGCAAACAGGGGATTGGCATACAGTTTTCTGACCCTGTTTAGTGTTCTTCATGTAATGCAACTGACCAAGCATAGAGAGAAATCAAACAAGATAAGTAAGTCTTAAACAGAACTTTCCTTAAACAAGAATTTTTATTTAATAAAAATTTTTCTCTATTTTTTATGTGAATTATTTTGCTTTTAAATCTTATTAAAACTTTTAAAACAAAGGCAGTTAGTCTAAGGAATTATTCAAACATGTGTCACACTATTGCCAGAACCGTCCTATGAAGCAAACTAAAAGCTGCCGAACTTTGGTAATTCAGGACAAAAGTAGCGACAGGCACCCTTGTAGAATACTATAAATAAGACAAAATAAATTTGGATCTTTGGGGAAAAATGTTTCTTGATGTCGCTTTTGGTGTCCAGGAACTGTTGTTTGTGGACATTTCCTGTTTCACTTGGGTATAAATATAAGGTAACACACAGATAAAATCCTTTTGTCATCCATCAACAAAAAAGTTGTTGAGCTGCATAGATTGGGGAATGGCTACAAAAAATAGGTATTCAATTGAAATTACCAGGAAGCACAATAACGGACATAATAAAGAAGTTTGAAAAGCCTGGAGCTGTTGAAAATCTGCCAGGAAGGGGACACATTTGCATATTGCTTCCACACAAGGTGATAAAGATGCTAAGAGAGGAAAAGAGAAGTCAAAAGATAACAGTTCCACAACTGCAAAGTTTAGCTGAATCTTGAGATTCACTGTTTCAAAGTCAAGTTGTGAGATTACACCTTCATGACCAGAAGCTTTATGGACAAGTGGCAGAAAAGAAGCCTCTCCTGAGTCCAAGACACAATTCCCAACATCTCAACTTTGCCAAGCAACACTGGAAATAAAATTGGCATCATGTTTTTTGGTCAGATGAGACAAAAATTGAGATTTTTGGCCACACACACCATCGTCATGTTTAGCAAAAAAAGGCAAATGTATACAAAACAGGGCACCTCATACCCAAAGTAAAATATAGTGGTGGCTATTTGATGCTTTGGGGATGTTTTGCTGCCAGTGGTCCTGAGGTTCTTGTTAAGGTCAGTGGCATAATGAATGCCATTAAATACCGTTTTAGCCAAAAATCTGGTTGCCTTTGCTAGAAGGCTGAATCTGGGCCATGGTTGGGTCTTGAAACAAGACAATGATCTGAAGCATGAAAATCAACAAAGAATTTGTTGCAGAAACACAGAATCAAGGTTTTGCAATGTACTTCTCAGTCTCCAGATTTGAACCTAATTGAAAATATGTGGTCTTAATGGAAGAGAGCAGTTCACAAGAGAACCCAGGAGTTGCCATGAGTTGGAAATGTTCTGCATGGAAGTGTGGTCTAAGATCCCTCCACAAGTGACCTCCAGCTTTTTTAAACAGTATAGAAAGAGGCCAAGTAATGTCATTCTCGCCAGTGGAGGCTCCACCAAATACTGACATTTGGGGAACCAATATTTTTAGAATCTGCCTTATTATGAAAATGTGTGTTAATAAAGGAAAACTATTTTGTTCCAAAAGTCTTGTTGGACAATTAAAGCATGAGGCTTACCCAATTGTTTAAGCACATAATATCACCCATTACACGTGTGGTCCCTTTTATATATTAATTTGTAATTTAATTTTTCATTAAGGGAGCCAATATTTCTGGAGTTGACTGAAGTTGACAAAAACAAAGCATATGACATAATATACTCCCACAACAAAGATTAATTCTGAAACTAAAAGTTGCATGCAACGATAATCTAAAAAAAATGTATCTCAAGTTTGTTGATTGGTAGTAAAGTGGGGTCATTAGTGGAATCCCTTAGTGGTCTGACCTTGTGGATCCTTACTTTTCCTGATTTATATTAATGACAAAGGTTCCCATATAAAAAAAAATGACCTAGGCAAATTACAAAAAAGTACAAAGTGCTAAATGTGGGCAGAAGGAATATCAGTTATAAATGCAAGGCAGGAGACCTTGTCCTGCAGGGAGCAACTTCTGAAAAGGAAAAATAATGAGAGGTTTATGTTGCCACAATGTTTTTATCGTCTAAGCAATGCGCAGATGCAATTACAAAGTGAAATAAAATATTTGGTTATAAATTGAGGGATGTTATGCTTAGCCTTTATAATGCACTAGCAAGACTGCATCTGGAGTAATGAGTGCAGTTCTGACCACCACACTACAAAAGAGACATAGCAGCATTGAGCCTGTGCAGAGGAGAGCAACCAGACATTTCCCAGGACTTAAGGACATGCTGTACTCTGACAGATTCAGAGAAATAAACCTGTTTAGTCCTGAGCACAGGAGACTGCATGCAGTACTAACTCAGGTTTTAAAAACTCTCATAGGCACTGATACAGCAGAACTCTTTCAGCTTTCAGGAAAATCAAATTCTCAAAGACAATACTGGAAATTAAGGCAAAGTGCATTTAAGACTGAACCCAGGAGACACTTCTTTATGTAAGGAGTTGAAGAAATTTGAAACAAACTACTAAGACATGTAGTTGAAGCAGGAACCGTGTCAACCTTCAAGATGTACCTGGATGAGATATTAGGAAAGCTTAGATATTAGCTAAACAAATGAGCTCCATTAACAGACTGGCCTGCTCATTTGTCAAATTTCTTATGTTTTTTTTATTCTCATGCATGAAATTTGTCAGCTGTCTGGCAAGTTTGCTTTTAACTCTGCATGTGTATTTCATTGACAGCAAAACTATCTAAAATGAAATGTATTAAGTCTGATCACAACAGGAATAAAACTCAGAACTCTGTTTGGAAATCAGCAAAATACCCTTATGCAATATTTATTAAGATATACTGTATAATAACTAAGAGAACCGATCCACTATTTTATTTATGTGTTTAAAAAAAAAGCAGAGACCATATGCGGATATCATAAACTAAAAATAAATAAATCTGTGCTATAAAACATGCCAGAATGATACACTTTTGCAGTTTCTGTTGCAATTATCAAGGTACAAAATCTGAGACAAATCTAACAACATTAAACTTTTGATTAATGCTCTGAATGAGAGAAGACTGTCTTAAGTAAGAAGTAAAATACACAGGATCACCACTGAATATGACAAGACAATTTGCTGGAATGTTTTTCTTTAGCGATTTCTTTACATGTAAATGAGAAGAAAGTTACTGTCCCATCTTCTTAAAGAGGGGAGGGAGGTACCTGTGGAGTGCAATTGTGTAGAAGTAAAATGGGAAAAACTAATAATTTAAGTGGTATTGAATGACTTCTTACAGGTAACAAATTTAAAAGGACACAGAAAAAGGCAGAATACCAAGCACAAAAGTTAATAGGCTAATCTATTCTTTCTGCTGCACCAGTATGTGTGGCTCTGAAGAACAACACCAATGACCGACCTGCTCTTTACAAATAACACTGACTGACTGCTATTATGTCAACTGACAGAAATAGGGAAAAAAAAAAAACCTGTTACTAAGCGTTTTAGTAAGAGTACTGTACTGTATACTGATAATGTGGCAGTATGTCTTTAAACTTGAAAACTGAACCTAAAAGAAAATGGTGACCTTGCTGGTACCTTTAACTATTTTTTCTGCATACCCATTGCAGGTCCTTACACTGGCTTTAAAGGTGGACGGGTATACAAACCTAAAATGCAAACGAACATAGCCATACTTACCTGCTCTGGTTTGTGCTGTTGCACACAGTTGTAAATGTAACTCAAACCAGCCCTTGTTAACACATAGGAAGCTTGATCATTTATTAAAGTGTCCAAGTGTGCTTCAATCTGCAAGTTCAAAAGAAAAAAACATTAATACTTTTTGCCTACTGAGAACTTACAGTAACTGTTATGAAGACAAAAAAGAAATAACACAATTGTCTTAGTATAGTTTTAGGTGGCTGCTATAGGCAAAAATACCAAATGGCATCCTGGAATAGAAGTCTATAACATTCCACCAAGATGTGAAAGGCTAGGCAAACCAGCACATTATAACTGCTTTATAATCCAACTGAGAAAGCAAATAATGTCTAGCAAAAGCCAAACATATCTCAGAAAGGGTATCTCACATGTGCAATGTGAAGATCAGCTACCCTAGACAGAGGTTGATGCTAACAAAAACTATTAAAACGCTATTGTTTAAAAATACTCTGATGCGTATTCACCTAGGGTTCTCTTTAATAAAATATTAAATATTATGATGAAATTCACAGTGAAAAATGAGCTATAATGTAGAATATAAAGACCTTATTATTATCCAGTTCAAATTCTAGTTTATTGTTATGTGTACAAAGTACAATTACATTTTGCATGTCTGACTAATATTCCCAAGGGAACTCAAATAACATTGCTAGTGAAACATTTATATGTAATTTTTTGCTTACATTTTTTTCACTTAGACATTCAAAAATGTGATGGACTTATGTGACAGCCAGGGTTGACTCCTGCTTCTGCCTGATGTTTCTAAAATATGCTTTTGAATCTTGTTTTCCCCTATGCTTAACAATTTCATAATTATAAACTATTTAAAAACTGTATTATGGCTAACTTAGTTATAGAACTCAGTGTGTGATCTCAAAAATGTTAATTCTCGATTTATTGAAACACAAAGGGTACCAAAGGGCAGATTATGTTTACGATAAATTATACTTGTAGAAAGTTGACTTCTTCAATATGGGTCTTTCATTTAAGTCTTCCATTAGGGTGACCTAACTTAAATGAATGCCTTTGAAGAATTAAATTAGCACCTAGATATTTTTTTTATCATACTGCAGCCTGCTTTATTATTGATATTCTTACAGAACTCGTCATTGTATTTGGTATTTAATAGTGTCCTGGCTTTCCTTAAACCAAAGAAGAATGATTCATTAACTGATACTTATTTAAGAAACATTTCTGTGCAAATTACCAATACACATTATTCTTTGTTTTCAGTAAGGTCTGCAGTCTGAACAACAAGAGTAGATTGCACTTGATATTATATTTATTGCAACAAAATGTAATAATTAAAAAAAAACAATTTCAGCCTGCCTGTAAGAATTAATTTCAAAAATCAACAAAATTTCAGTGACCTACCACTTTACAGCACATTAAATCTACTTTGGAGGGTGAAATATTTTACAATTGTAAATGTTTTTAATACATTCTTGTTTATGTTGTTTTACTTTTGTCTTGATGTACTGTATGTAGGACCCTAGCTAAAATAATCTATTAAATAGGAAGAAAAAAAAATTACCTGAAACTCTAGCATTTCTAGCCGTTTATCAGTAAACTCAAAGAGAGCAAGCGTAGTCTTCATCATGTACAAAGAGTTTACCATGTAAGTGGCCATATCAGCTATTCCCAGGTTACTGGCAGAGACAGTACAAAGCTGTAAAAGAGGGTCTAGTATACAAGACAGAACCTGAAGAGAAAAATCAGAAGGCTTTGTTTGGGTAAACTGCAGTGATTATAATGTTAAATATATGAAAAAAAAAATACTTACTTTACACCTACCAAAAAATAACATAGCTTAACAGAAACAATCTGGACAGTCTGAAGGACAGTAATACAAATATAGATTTTGTAATTATCCTTGAAATTCACATGATTCAAAGACCATATGAATAAACTCTATAAAACAGAGAGGTATAATAATGATTTAATAATTTCAAGTTTGTTATAATGTACTTTTACATACACATCTGATCTGGTTCGGCAAATGAAGAAGAATGCACTCCGGGAAGTTTTT
The DNA here is from genome assembly GCA_026402145.1 of Polypterus bichir lapradei. Classification (NCBI taxonomy): domain Eukaryota; kingdom Metazoa; phylum Chordata; class Cladistia; order Polypteriformes; family Polypteridae; genus Polypterus; species Polypterus bichir. The sequence goes on along the minus strand of JANRMT010062834.1, from coordinate 42,311,830 downwards.
CAAATTTACAAATCGGTCACAAGTAAAAATGCAAGATAAATAATCAAAGTTTATTGCTGCTTAAGAAATTGTCTTGTTGCTGTTTAAGATTTCACCAAATGCAAATGACTTCCAGAGCTTGTATATAAATAAATAGCATGAAATCTGGTAGTCCTGGTCTTGATTGATAAAAGCTGTTTATTTTTATCAGTTGGAAGAAGATTGGACAGACAATGATGAATGTTACGGATCAGATAAGATCTTAACAGCTACACGTTTTACCCTGGAAATGTCCTATGATTCCACAGTGGGGAGGAGGTGACCAATCATTTTACAAGAAGTATAGACTACTGTTTGTCCTTAGCCTTTTCCTATTGTTAGCACAGAGACTGACACATGCAACAGTTTCCTTCCTGTTATACTTCAGACCTCTTTAACTGTCTCAGAAAGGACTGCATCTGTTTATTCTCAGCCATTTGACCAGTTCTCCAGTCTAACTCCTGTACTCAGACTTGTCCTAACTTGTGATGTGACCTGCAAGAATTTTTGCCATCAGCAAAGCTGACCATTCTTACACATAGACTTATAAAATAACAGTCATCCATGTACAATATATACAGTAAATACGTGGGGCATTAGAATCATTATTTAACATTTAAGGTATTAATACTGCATTTGGTTTTTGAATAACTTGCCAGGTTGTACATAAATTGGCTCAGTGCAACTTACAGATTAAACAAATTTCAAGTGGTTTAGGCTGTCCCACTTTTAGGTCTTCTACTTTTGCAAACAGTTTGCACCATTTTAAAATTGAAACTAAACATATACCTTTTTATTTTTGTGAAAAAATGTGAAATAATCGGTAGACGCTTATAGTAAAAATGTACACTGTACCACATGTTCCCAAGGAAACCAACCAAACTTGTCTAATCAAGCTTCAACAATAAAGTGAACTAAATAATTCACCAGGTGCTTTCTGGCACCTTGTTTGTGATTTGTCTCTCATGGCACCTCACTATAATCATCTAAGATTTCAAATTAGTTTGCAGGTGTTGCTGCCGCATTCTCTGCCATGGGATCACTCCCTCTAAGTGGACTCCTAACTGCTCTTCTTCACATCAGTGCACATCTTTATCATGCACAGCCTGTGTTTCAAAATGAAACAATGAAATTGTAATTAGTTTAATTAAAACTATTCTGTGTAACACATTTATGCTCCTTATATATTCAGCCTGTCTCAAGCCTGAGTTTAATGTTCTGTACACTGTAATGAAAAAAGAACAATTTAGACACTACTACAAAAACAAACAGAATGGCACTTGGAGCTCTGCTGGGACAAAAAAAACATCTTAAACAATGAACTGAGTGTGCTTTTTTTAATATCTTTTGATGAGTTCAATTTTCTCTCTAAAGCCTCCTGATCAGGTAAAAATATGGAAACACGCACGCACACACATACACACACATACATACATACAGTATTTTTTATTTTACGGCTGGGAATTGATTAGAAAATGTAATCAATTGCAATTAATTGCATCTAACCTTAAAACATGCAATTATAAATAATACATAAATTATGAAGTAAATACACACTGAATCAGAAAATTAATGCAGAATCAACACAAAGGAATTTAAAAAATAAATAATGGCATAGTTTAACCTGAAACTTAAACAATGACCTTAAACCTGAACTTTTAACAAAATACTACTTGAGCAAGTACAACCTGAATTTGAATGACTTCCTGTAAAGGCAAGTTGAAAAAAGGCAATAAGAAAACAAGGCCAATGTATTAATTCTCAGATTGGCATAACACATTAGACAAAGATGTGTGAAATTAAAAAACGACTGAAATGACTGTTGACTTTAACTGCACTGCTAAAGACTGATTTAATAGAAAGAATATGCATCTCTTAAATGGGCAAACATTAAAACTTGTGTTAAAACTCCGTAAGTACTATTCTCAATTGTTCATAACCATCAAAAATTTAAAATTATACTCTACACAAGTGTTGTGTCTGCCAGTGTCAATCTCCAAGCTGCTTTTTTACCGTCCCCAGTCCAACCCCTTCAGATAGTTTCATGGTTAAGAAATTTAATGCTTCTTGGTTGGTGGAATCGTGGTGTGCCTTGGGACTTTTTGGGTTTCAAAAACATGCCACCACAGTAAAAGGTTGGAAAACACTGCTCTACCTATACCTTTGCTACTGGCATGATAAAAAAGTTCACCATAGTTGCTATCCTCTTTAAAAACTGACACCATGCATTATTTGGATGGCTATGTCGTGTTCTTTGCATAAATTAGTGAACATACTGCAAACTGGAATAATGAGTAGGGATAATCAATACACTTCTATTTCGTAGAATTGTATTCAGATGGCTGGAAATCTGAAGAGTTAAATACATAGGCACTAGAGACTTATTTTAGTTCTAGTGCCACTCAAAGATAACTTGTTTAGCTCTTATGGGATATGACATTGATTCAATCTTCTTACATAAACATAAAAACACAGTCTCCACTGCTATCGTAGGCTGCATCAGGAGTGGGCAGGAGGAGGAATATAGGATTCTAACCAAGGACTTTGTTATATGGTGTGACTCAAACCACCTACAACATTAACACCAGCAAAACCAAGATGCTGGTGGTAGATTTTAGGAGGCCCAAGCCCTTCCCGGACCCTGTGATTATCAGAGGTGACTGTGCAGAGGGTACAGACCTATAAATACCTGGGAGTGCAGCTGGATGATAAATTGGACTGGACTGCCAATACTGATGCTTTGTGCAAGAGAGGACAGAGCCGACTATACTTACTTAGAAGGCTGGCATCCTTCAACATCTGCAATAAGATTCGGCAGATATTCTATCAGACGGTTGTGGCGAGCACCCTCTTCTATGCGGTGGTGTGCTGGGGAGGCAGCATAAAGAAGAGGGACACCTCACACCTGGACAAACTGGTGAGGAAGGCAGGGTCTATTTTAGGCACGGAGCTGGACAGTTTGACTTCTGTGGGGGAGCGACGGGCGCTGAGCAGGCTCCTGTCAATCATGGAGAATCCACTGCATCCACTAAACAGTATCATCTCCAGACAGAGGTGCAGCTTCAGCGACAGACTGCTGTCACCGTCCTGCTCCACTGACAGACTGAGGAGATTGTTCCTCCCCCACACTATGCGACTATTCAATTCCACCTTGGGGTATAAACATTAACATTATACAAGATTATAGACTTTTACACCTGCCTCACACTCTCCACCTTGCATTTTTTAACTTGCACTGCATTTTTATCACTATTTAATTAATATTGTTTTTATCATTATGCTGCTGCTGGAGTATGTGAATTTTCCCTTCGGGATTAATAAAGTGTCTGCCCGTCCGTCTGTCTTAAATGAAGAAAAAAAAAAAAAAAAAAAGACAAGAGAGCTGAGAGCCTTTCTCTAGTATTGCACCAGGACTGTCGTAAACCCTGCTTCTCACGCTACTGCACCTATGTCAAAATGTATAAATCAAGAAAATGAACATCAGTGCTAAGTTCTGACATGTGGCATAATGGTGTGAGCCGCCTAATACGAAATGTTAAATGTTTAAATGAAAATTTCATACAATTTTTTTAAGATAGTATATAAATACAGTACTGGATGTGTATGTGATTTTTTATGCACACACTTAACTTTTTTGTATTATTGTTTCGTAATGTAAAAAAAAAAACAAAAAAAAAACACACACACAAAAATGCCTCCCATGACCAAAGCACTGCGCAAAGCATTTGTCGAACACCAAGTCAATCAACAATCAGTCCAGCTGGGAAGCATAAGCGACTGTGAATCAACTTCACCTGCTTTGATGCAAATGAAAGTGACAACAGGTGTACTGGAGGGGCAACAGCAAGACACCCCCAGTAAGGGAATGGTTTTGGAGGTGGTGGACACAATTGCTCTCTCCTTATCTTTCCTGGATGATTCTTCTCCAGTTTTGTGTTTTGCTGGTGCCCTTGTCACTACTGGTAGCATGAGCCAATTCAGGTTGCATAGGTAGTTCGGCTCATCCAGAACGGCACATCCATACAAGCCATTGCAAGAAGGTTTGCTGTGTGTCCCAGCACCGTCTCAAGAGCATGGAGGAGATACCAAGAAATAGACCGTAATATGAGGAGAGCTGGAAAGGGCTGTAGAAGGGTATCAGTCCAGCAGCAGGACAAGTGTCTGCTCCTTTGTGCAAGGAGGAACAGGAGGGGCACTGCCAGAGCCCTACAAAATTATCTCCAGCTGGCTACTGCTGTGCATGTTTCTGACCAAACTGTTAGAAACAGACCCCATTTGGGTTCGACATCCTCTGCTGGAACCTGTGCTCATAGCCCATCACCATGCGGATCGAATGGCATTTACCAGAGAATACCACAATTGGCAGCTCTGCCACTGGGGCCCATTCTCTTCACAGATGAGTGAAGGTTCACACTGAGCACATATGACAGACATGAAAGAGTCTGGAGAAGGCATGGTGAACTTTATGCAGTCTGCAACATCAACCAGCATGACCGGTTTAGCAGTGGGTTAGTGATGGTCTGAAAAGGCACAGTACTCCATGTACTAGGCAGTGGTACCGTGATTGCTGTTGTTAGGTACTGGGATGAAATCCTCAGAGCCAGTGTCAGAACTTACGCTGGTGCAGTGGGCCCTGGGTGCTCCTCGTGCCGAACAATGCCTTGCCTCATGTGGCCAGAGTGTATAGGCAGTTCCTAGATGACTAAGGCATTGATGCTATTGACCTGTTTCCACATTCCCCAGATCTGAATCCAACTGAGAACCTCTGGAATGTTATGTATTGGTGCATCCAACACCGCTAAGTAGCACCACACTGGCTCTCAATGACGCAGGTCTGGGAGGAGATCCCCCAGGACACCATCTGCCGTCTTGTCAAGAGCATGCCAAAATGTTGTTGGGAGAGCAGTGTGCATAGTGTTGGGGGCCACACACGGTGAGTCACAGTATGAGTTGTGATGAAATTCATGCAAGTTCGATCAGCCTATGATTCAAATTTTTGACTTTGATTTTTGGTGTGATGTTGAATCCAGCCCTGAATGGGTTGGTGATTTTGTTTTTCCATTGACGATCATTACAACACTTTGTTCTCAATGAATTACAAAGTATTACTCAGTAAAGATATTCCACTTTAATATGTCTTTCGTCGACATCTGATGTGTGATTTAAGTGTTCTCTTAATTTTTTTTAACGTCATAGCCATCTCTAAATGCCGGCCTTCCACCTTAGTGATACTTTTCTAAGCCTTTACTGCAGCTGTCTTCAGGTGCTGCTTGTTCAATGGATTTTATGCCATAAATTTTGTCTTCAGCAAGTGAAATGCATGTCTAGTTGGGTTGAGGACAGTTAATTGATTTGGTCTTTGAAGAATCTTCCACTACTTTGTGTTGAAAAGCACTTGGTTTGCTTTCACAGTATGTATTGACTCACTGTCCATCTGTACTGTGAAGCATCAGTTTTGCAGCATTTGGCTGAATCTGAGCAGACAATGTAGCTTTGCGGACTTCAGAACTCATCCAGCTACGTCTGCCAGCAGTCAGATCATCAATAAACAGTAGTGACCGACTTCCAATGGCAGTCAGGAATGCCCAGGTCATAACACTTCCTCCACCAAGTTTAACAGATGACGTGGTATTCATCAGATCATAAGCCGTTTCTTCTCTTCTATATACTTTTTTCTTTCCAACATTCTGGTATATATTGATCTTGGTTTCCATTGTCCACAGGAAAATTGTTCCAGAACTACACAGGCTTTTAAAAATGTTTCCTGGCAATGTCTAATCTGCCCTTCATTTGGCTGAGGTTTACCAGCGGTTTGCACTTTGTGGTAAACCCTCTATATTTACTTTCATGAAGATTTCTCTTGATTGTAGACTTTGGCAATGATAGCTCTACCTCCAAGAGAGTGTTCCTGGTTTGGCTAAATATTGTGAAGGGGTTCTTCTTCACCAAGGAAAGAATTCTGCCATCATCCAGCATAGTTGTCTTTCATGTTTGTCCAGGCCTTCTGGAGTTGCTGAGCTCACCTCTGTCTTCCTTCTTTTTACGAATACTTCAAATGGTTTATTTGATAACTCCTCATGTTTCTGCTATCTCACTAAAGGTTCTGTTTAATAACAGACTGTCTTTACTTGTGTGGACTACTCTTTGGACCTCATATTAAGAGTTTCCAGTGACAGCTTCCAAATGCAAATTCCAAACTTGGAATCGATTCCACACCTTTTACCTGCTTCAAAGTTACTGAAACAATAAGGGAATTGCTCCCACCTGGCTATTTTGAACCCCTGAAAATAGGGGGACCATATATAAAAATGTCTGTCATTCCTAAATGGCTCATATGATATTTTTGGTAAACCCCTTAAATTAAAGCTGGAAGTCTAAACTTCAATCACATAATGATTGCTTTATTTCAATCCATTGTGGCAATGTACAGAGCTAAAATAATTAAAATTGTGTCTCTGCTCAAATACTTATGGACCTGACTAAGGATTTTTTTTGCTCCTACTTGTACCTGGCCTTTTTAGCTGATATGTATAAAAGAAACTACTATGACTGTATTGGTGCTGCATCCTGCTCTGTAAGATATTTTGAGAATTTTCTTAACCACTTCACATAGTTATTTCCTTTAAATCACTTTCTATTTTTTTTTTAATACAGTTACTCAGATTCTATTGCACCTGTAGCAATGAAAGTGGTATATAAAACAAAGCACTTGGAATATGGAATTTGTTTCCCCTTGTAAGAGGTTTCTAGACTGAGCCCTCAACCAAGCTGGGGCAAGATTCCCACAATATTACCTAAAAAAGAAAATCATAATCTAAACATTCTCCCTTTGTATTCGATATTTTTTCTCTCTCAAATGTTATAACACTAAACCCAATTTTATGGGCCGATAGCTTCCATTGGGCCATTTTTGTCCAATTTCCTATAGAGCTAAATGCTTAGACTATGTAAACATTTTATTTGCATGTCCCTCTACAAGTCAGAGTCACTTTCCACATTTGGCATGTTCTGCTATAGCAGAAGCTGCTTCATTACTTGTTTAATAACAAGAAAATCTAGTACCACCTTTCAAAACATACTGTGAACAATACTTTCATGCATACAGTGGTGTGAAAAACTATTTGCCCCCTTCCTGATTTCTTATTCTTTTGCATGTTTGTCACACAAAATGTTTCTGATCATCAAACACATGTAACCATTAGTCAAATATAACACAAGTAAACACAAAATGAAGTTTTTAAATGATGGTTTTTATTATTTAGGGAGAAAAAAAATCCAAACCTACATGGCCCTGTGTGAAAAAGTAATTGCCCCCTGAACCTAATAACTGGTTGGGCCACCCTTAGCAGCAGTAACTGCAATCAAGCGTTTGCGATAACTTGCAATGAGTCTTTTACAGCGCTCTGGAGGAATTTTGGCCCACTCATCTTTGCAGAATTGTTGTAATTCAGCTTTATTTGAGGGTTTTCTAGCATGAACCGCCTTTTTAAGGTCATGCCATAGCTTCTCAATTGGATTCAGGTCAGGACTTTGACTAGGCCCCTCCAAAGTCTTCATTTTGTTTTTCTTCAGCCATTCAGAGGTGGATT
>JANRMT010062834.1:42285408-42303823 GCA_026402145.1 Polypterus bichir lapradei | reverse complement strand
TGGCTACGGAAATTGAACTCAGGTGTGATACACCACAGTTAGGTTATTTTTTAACAAGGGGGCAATTACTTTTTCACACAGGGCCATGTAGGTTTGGATTTTTTTTCTCCCTAAATAATAAAAAACATCATTTAAAAACTGCATTTTGTGTTTACTTGTGTTATATTTGACTAATGGTTAAATGTGTTTGATGATCAGAAACATTTTGTGTGACAAACATGCAAAAGAATAAGAAATCAGGAAGGGGGCAAATAGTTTTTCACACCACTGTATTCAGTATCAATGAATACTAAAAACCAAATTCAGGTTGCTTCCCCATATTTTGTTTTGACTACATGGTTACAAGGACTTTAAAACGGTACCAAAAATAAATTGCTGCTTCTTTCAAAACTCCCAGAGATAGCAACATACTAAACACAATAACAAAAGCTGGGAATGTATTATTGCTTACTTTCTCCATTTAATGTCAGCAAACGTCCATGAATTATTAAATACTCTATAAAATGCTGCAACACAATGTAACTTGAAAATTAATTTAATGATCAAAACTCTGGTTATGAAGAAAGGAAGAAAAAACGTTTTGGAAAAACCCCCATTCTTTTCTTACCTGTGCAAAATCTGCCTGCCTTGCGTCCAGTGGCACAACTGATGAGTCATGTGATGCAAGAACTTCACGTAATAAAGAAAGTGTCTGGTTTAAGGAACAAGTTGGTCCTAGGTCAGGAGGAGGGAGCTCAATCTGTTGTTAAAGAAAAAAAAAATGTTAATATCATTATAATATACAGCTATTTACACTAATTCTGTTGAAAGTAATAACTCTGGCAGTTTCCTTTTGTTAATGAATAATAAAGGAATATGTAGAGACATACTGTATATAAGCACTGCATGGTGGGGCGGTAGTTAGTACAATCATATCATAGATTCAACATTTGGGATTTGAATCATGTAACTGTCTGTTGCCCATGTGAAATTTTCAAGTTCTTGTTGTACTTGTGTGGAATTTCCTCTCACATACACAAGGAAATGTGGGTTACATTAACTCACACTTCCAAATTGGCTCACGGAGTATGTTTGTGTAAGTGGGCTCTGCAATGGACATGCACTGTGCCCAGGGCTGGTTTCTGCCTTGCGCTTGATAATGTACTCTCTATGAAATGGATTAACTGGGATTGTTGGATGTAGACTATCTAAGAAAAAATGGATTTCAATCTTATGGCCCTGAGACCCACAACAATCAAACACCCCTGAAAAGTTAATTTAATTTTGGAGTGGCAAGAAAAAAAAAAACACCCTGAAAAGAATCATGGACATGTATATAAATATATATACAGTAGCATATGGTGAAACCGCTGCTTCAAACATCTATTAAATACAGAAGAAACACACTCTCTGTTTGCTTAAGGGCTTACATTTGCTGGATCAGCTACCAGCTGAACCACTTTAGGCTCTAATCACACACTGCTTGGAGGCTTTACTCACCTGTTCTTCTGAGCCATCACCCGCTGAGAAAGATGCCTTTGAGTTCTTTTAATCTCAAGAATAAAGCTTGAACAAAACAGACAACTAGTTAAGTTGTCTAGTTTGCTATGTGTTCCCACAAAAGCTCCAATACTGAATAAAGCTTGAATATTGTTCCTCCAAGTGCCAGAATAAATGTGTTTCTGCTCAATTCTCTCCTGCCTGTCTTTTGTGCAACTTAGAAGCCACAGCTTATCATGTTACAATGGCACCTGTCAGGAAGTGGGATATATTAGGTAGCAAGTGAACATTCAGTTCTTGGAGGTGATGTGTTGGAAGCAGGAAAAATGGACCAGCGTAAATATCTGAGGGTCTTTGACAAGGTCCAAATTGTGATGGCTAGACCACTGGGGTCATAGTATCTCCAAAACGACAGGTCCTTTTAGGTGTTCTTAGTATGCAGTGATTAGTACCAACCAAAACTGGTTGAAGGAAGGATAACTGGTGAACCTGCAACAGGATGATGGGCAGCGAAGGCTCAATGATGCGCATGAGGAGCAAAGGCTAGCCTGTCCTGTCCAATCCAAACTACTGTAGCACAAATTGCTGAAAAACTTAATGCTGGCCATGTGAGAAAGTGCATTGTTCCTTCCTGCCTAGCTGAAGACAGGTCAGCGTGCCAATGTTGACCCCTGCACCTACAATGAGCATGTGAGTGTCAGAACTGGACCATGGAACAATGGAAGAAGATGGTCTGGTCTGATGAATCCCATTTTTCATTTAGATCATGTGGATGGCTGGTAAATTCCCCATTTACTTGGGGAAGAGATGGCAGCAAGATACACTACTGGAAGAAGGCAAGCCAACATAGGCAGTGTGATGCTCCAGGCAATTTTCTGCTGGAAAAGCTTGGATCCTGGCATTAATGTGAATGGTACTTTGACTCAAATCCACCAAACCTAAATATTGTTGCAGATCATGCACATCACTTCATGGCAATGGCTTTTCCTAATGGCATTGACCTCTTTCAGCAGGAACAAGAGTTCTGCCACATTTCAAAACTTGTTGAGGATTGGTCTGAATGACAATCACAAAGTTCAAGGTCCTGACTTGACCTCCAAAACTACCCAGATTTTAAACAAATTGAGCATCAATGGATTGTGCTGGAAAAAAATTATTCCAGTCTACAGAGGCTCCACATCACAACTTGTAGGACTTGAAGGATTTTCTCCTAACATCTTGGTGCCAAATACTACAAGACACCTTCAGAGGTCTTATGAATTCAATGCCTTGATGGGTCAGTGCTGTTTTAGCAGCACGAGAGGGACCTACACAATTATCACGCAGGTGTTAATGTTGTAGCTGATCAGCGTGTGTATGTATATAAAACTTTGAATGAAATAAATTGCAATTACAAATGCTGAGTCACTTTAGGCTAACTGCTAATTAGCAGCATGTGTCAGTTATAACAGCAGTCTTCACTAGAAATTTTACATGCGAGTTTTCAAAACAGCACGAGGCAGCAAACAGTTGCAAAGAGTTAGTGCCCTAATTGTGGGTGTACTGCTCAAAAGAACTGAAAGATTATTTCATGTGTCAAGAGAAATGGTGAGAAAAATTAACATAGCATATACCAAACACGGACAAGCTGCATCAGCAAAGAGAAACAGTGGTCACAAACCAAGCTCACCAAAATGGATAGATGGACAATTCACAGGATAGTTACTAAATACCACAAACGTGCAGCCTCAAAGATTACCACAAAATTAAATCAGTACCCATGTGATCCAGTCTTAACAAAAACTGTACATTATGAGTTTCATAAAACTGGAATTACTGGCAGGGCTGCCATTTTAAAATGACTTGTATCCAAGAACAACACACACTAAAAAGCCCAGAAAAGTAAAGTAAAAAGCTAGACTCCTGGGCAACGGAAAAAAGTAATAGGGTCTGATAAGCTGTTTTTACCCTATTCCCTAAGGCAAAGGATGCCTAAATAGATGCTGTCTGGAATTTTTCAATCTAAAGTCATGGTATACATTAATTTACCTTAGGAAACTGTGTCCTTAATAATTTAATTATAAATAAAAAATACAGTTATTTTCAGCAGGCTTTGTCTGGTGCACCCTTAATGGATGGGGGGCTAGGAGAATATTCTGGGTACACACCTTCACCATCTTTATTAGTTCATCTAGATCAATATAAGCAGCAGATCTATTCCTTTCATATTGATAAACTTCTTATCCTACCATATAGTGTGGGCTCAACAACCCTGCACATCTACCTCATTTTGCAGCTTAAGAAGTCTGACTGAAAAATAAAGGTATTTTCATTCCCTAAAATGTAGCAGAATTCAGTTCATAAATCATTTTCTAGTAAGTTGCCTTCCTGTCTGAATCAGGATCGTTTATAAAGCTCTGTTAGCTTATAAATACACCAACAATTCAGAAACACTGTCTGAACTCTATGCTGCTGTCGGGAACTGTCTCCCAAAGTCTTTTTATGAGTCACACATCTGCATGTTTGTTTACACGGCACTGTGAAAAAGTATTTGCCCCTTCCTGGGTTCTTCTATTTTTGCTAATGTATAACACTTAATTGTTTTTGATTTCCAAATAAATTTAGCATAATACAAAAGACAATTTTTAAATGATTTATTTATCGAAAGAAAACATTCACCAACACCTATAACATCCATGAGAAAAAGAATCTTCCCCCTTAGTGACTCAGTTAACTAATGAAACAAATTTAAATTATAATGGGTTAAATTAGACTAGACACACCCAAGCTTTATTGCTGCCAAGCTAATCTAAACATCACTTACACAGAACCTTTCCAACAATGTGAAGTTGGCTAAAAGGTTTCAATAAGCAGCACAATATTCCTCAATCAAAAGAAATTCCTGAGGACCCAAGAAAGCAAGTTACTGAAATATATCAGTCAGGAAAGCATTAAAAAGCAATCTCTAAAACCCTGGGACTCCAGTGAACCACACTGAGAACCACCACACCCAAAAGGAGAAAAACTTGAAACAGTAGTAAATCTGCCCAGCAGCGGCAAGCCCAGCAAAATTATTTCAATAGCACATTGGCAGGCCTTTCTCAGCTCAGTTAATGTCAGCGTTCATGATTCCCGCATTAGAAAGAAACTGGTCAAAAATGCCATCCATGGATGAGTGTAAGGTGAAAACTACTGTTAAAACAAGAGGAAGGCTCGTCTAGCATTTGCCAAAACACACTTTGATTAACACAAAAAGATTTGGGATGATGTTCTGTAGACTAACGTTTTAAACGTGAAACTTTCAAGAAGGCATGGCAGATATCCGGTTACATCTGGCATAAAGCTAGCACAGCTTTCCATGACCACAATCAAATATGGTGGTAGTAGTGTGATAGTATGGGGATGCTTTGCTGCTTCCGTGGCCATAATGCAGGGATGCATGAAATCTGCTCTCTAACAGAAAGTACAAATGGAGAAACTGTGGTCATCAGTCTGTGATTAAAGCTCAAGCGTATTTGGTTTTATACAGCAGGACAACAATGCAAAGCACAAGTGCAAGTTTACCTCAGAATACAGAGAAAAACAAACAAAAAAAAAGCTAAATGAAGGTTTTGGGGTGGCCTAGTCAAAGTCCCAACTTAAACCCCATTCAGATTTTGTGGTGGACCTTAAATGGGCAGCTCATAGTTGCAATCCCTCCAATGTGACTGAATTAAAACAATTCTGTAGAGAAGAGTGGGCCAAAATTTCTCCACACCAATGCCAAAGACTGATTTCCAGTTACCAGACGTGTCATTGCTAAAGGTGGCCCAACCAAGTACTAAGTTCAGAGGGGCAATTCCTTTTCATATCATATGTCTGATTTCCAAAGCTCCTTATGTATGTTGTTAATGACACTATATAAAATGGGCATTAATTGATTAATGTGCACAAAAAATGTGCATAAAATGCCAAAGAAACAATCTAGCAAACAATATAAATCATGTAAAAATTAAAATATTAAATTTCTTTTGAAAATATATTGCATAGATAATATTGCTTTTAAAGTAAAAAAAACAAATGTAAAATATAAGCAGTGGGTGTTTTCGGCTTAGAGTAATCATAAGGCTGTGACACAGATATCACAGTGCATCCGAAAAGGTAATCTATTTTTGTAAATTATTTATTGTAAACCTCCCTGCAACAATGGAAACCTTGGACTTCATGGTTAAAAGATTACATTAAAAGAAATTTCCCACTGAACACATTAAATTCTGGGCAGTGTCAAACTGTGAAGACTAGAAACAGAAAATAACATTTGGCAAATCATAGTCTTTAAATAAATAATAAGAATAAAAAGGAATTGATGGAATATAAAATAAATAGTTACACACTCAAAACTTTTTGAAGCCAATATTTTCTTACCTCTGGATAATGTCAGAAATCTTCATAAGAATAGGTCACTCAACCTAACAGTTTATTAACTTTAGTTCAGTTAATGTATTGTTAAGCAGAGATTTAAAGATCTCCTAAAGATTATGATTGTCCTTACTAGTATAATTGGTACTATACGCCGTACCTATTATTCTAAGTGAAAATAAAAAATTTCCTAATGTACCCCTAACTTCTTGTTCTGATTTTTTTCTGTGGTACAGTTAAAAAACATATCTCTTCATTTTCTGAATAAGACCTTTCTGTTATGGGATTATCTAGAGTCGAAACCTATTTTTGACAACACCGCATGCAAAGCCAAAATCAGCGCTTGGTGAGACCCGAATAAAACCCAAGTGGAAACAGAGGAAACATACAATAAAAAATGACAGGGCTAGGAATAAAACTCGGCTCGCTGAAGCTATACAGCAGCCTTGCATAGCAACAAACACAGATATAAAAAAAAAAACAAAAAAACACATTACTTAGGTAAATACTTTGTGCTAAACTAAACTTCACAAACTAAACAAATCATGCTCTATTGACTCTGCATAAATCATCTTTGGCCCTAAAAGAATAACTTCAGGTTAATATGTGACATTTTTAAAGCTGTATTCACAGAATGCAATAGTTAAGTAACAGAACTACTTTGTGGTAAAATACCACACCATTTACTAAACCTGCTTAATCCTGAGCAGGGTCGTGAGGAGGCTGGAGCCTAACCCAGCAGACATATTTTTCTCAAAATATGTGAAACACATTTCAGACATTTGGATTCATTTAAAATGGCAGAAACTAAACACTACTTATTTAATTTCCAATTTAATTTATTTTAACAATTGCTTGAATATTTATAATTTAGGGGGATACATGTCAGCTTTGAGAAGCATACTGAATAGTGAGGTGGCAAACCAAAAAGAATTTTCTGTGAAATGCAAACTTTTAATTCAGCAGTCATTTGGGCCACAGACCAATAAATATTACTCTGTAAAAATGTAATTACAGATATCTCTAATTGAAAGTTGCACGTAAGACAATGAGAAAACTCCTTCGCTTAAGTAACCAAAATGTAATTACAGATATCTCTAATTAGAATTGTGACCAGCCAAAATATAATTGCAGGCATCAAAAATAGGAACTGGCATGATAAAACAAGAATTAGCATGAGAAATTAAATGGTAAAGCAGCTTACTGCATAAATGTCTGTGTTGATTTAATTCATGAAATTGGTTCAGAATTTGACTGTTTTGTTAATTCTGTGCACTGCAGCAATACACTGGAAAGAAAGTATTCAGACCTCTTTACTATGTACACCCTTTGCTGTGTTGTAGATTTAAGTTTAAATGAATGTGTATTTTTGGACAACAATCTACATTCAGTGATTACTAATTACAAAGAGAAAATGTTTTCAGAAAGTTCGGCAAAATCAAAAACTCAAATCTTTTATTCATGTAAGTACTTCTTTCCCTTAATCCAGTACTTTGCAGAAGCCCTTTTGGCAGCAATTTAAGTCTTTCTGGGAAAGTGTCTACAAATTCTGCACGCCTAAATTTGGCAGATCCTCTCAATCTTTGTTAGGCTGGATGGAAAGCATCTGTACACTGCCTTGTACAGGTCTCTAGATGGTCTGTGGGGTTTAAGCCAGGGCTTTACCTGGGCCACTCAAAGATTTGTCTAAAGCTACACCAGTGTTGTTTTGACTGTATGCATAAGGTGATACTGACAGTGAACCATTAAGACGGTATGAGGTGGCACGCACACTGGAATAGGTTTTCTTTAAGGACCTCTCTGTATTTTGCTGCATTCAACCTTTCCTCAATTCTCACCAGTCTCAGCATTTCTTCCGATGAGAAGCACCATCATGCATGATGCTGCCACCGCTATGCTTCACAGCAGGCGTGGTATTAGGCAGGTGATGAGCATTGCATTGTCTTCACCAGACATAGTACTTGGAGTTCTTCCCAAGAAGTTGATTTTTTTTTTTTTCTAATCAGACCTGAAAATCATCTTCAAGCTCTCAGCATCCACAAAATGTTGTTTGGCGAACTCCAAGTGGGAGTTAGCCACTCTATCATAAACACTTAATTGATGGAGTGCTGCTCAATTGGTCATCTTCCCAACAGGTTCTCCCATCTCAGTAGAGGAACTGTAGCTCTGTTAGAGAGGCTAGTGGGTTCTTGGTCACCTTCTGACCAAGGCCCTTGCTCGGTCACTCAGTTTGACAGGACAGACAAGTCTAAGAACAATCCCAGTGGTTCCAAACTTCTTTCATTTTACAACTGTTGAGTCCACTGTGCTCCTGGCTGCACTCTTTAGAAATGGCTTTATACCCTCACTCTGATCTATGCCTCACCACAATTATATCACAGAGGTCTACCAGAGTTCCTTGGACTTCATGGCATGGTTTTTATCCTGACATGCAGTTTGAATTCTGGGACCTTAAATACACATGTTTGGGCCTTTCTAAAAAATGTCCAATCAGTTCAGTTTGCCATACGTTGACTCCAGTCAAGTTCTAAACACATCTCAAGGATAATTAAAGCAAACAGGATGTATTTAAAACCAATTTAGAAGTGCCACACCAAAGGTTCCGAGTACATATATAAATTATATAATTCAGGCTTTTATTTTTAATAATTTTGCAAACCTTTTTGAATAGCATGTTTTCACTTTGTCATATGATCAAAAATGGCAAATATATCTATTTCAAATTAAATCTGCTCAGAAAAGTTTGCATAAAGTGAAAGGGTCTGAAAACCTTCTGAATTTACTGTATATGTGAAGCGGATTATAAAACAAAAAGTTGTTCATCTTAAAGAAAAGTAACATTTTCTCATTTGTTTTACAGAAAGGAATACTACTTATTGAAAAGGCATAGTAATTGTTTCATCTTCATACTTTTCCAGGATTTCCAAAGTACTGTGTTGAATTCAAGCACTGAAAATTACCTCGGACTAGGCTGTCTTTTTTTCTTCTGCTTTAATATGTCAAGTTTAGTTAGAGGCACCACATGGTGGAGTAGTGAGTTGCCACTGCTGCTTCAAAGATTCAACATCCTGGACTTGAATATCATTTTTAATTGTTGTCTGTATAAAGTTGACAAATAGAACTTGATGACTGTTTGGGTTTTCCTCCAACATTTCCAAACATGTACTGATTTTCAGTAAAAAATTAGTGTACATGAGTGAGCCCTGCGAAGGACTGGTGCCACTATCAGGGTTTCTTCCTGCCTTATGTCTGATTCTGCCAGGACAGGCTCTTGCCAACCCCCAGCACTAAACTGAATTAAACAGGTTGAAAGTACAATGTTATATGTAATTAGAATATAGACATATTTATATATAAGTTACTGGTTCATCTTGAGTATATTCTAGGTAGTTTATGTGTCGGTTACAGTAACAACACTGTAGGTTCCTTTTGGTTCAAAAAAGTAGCTATGTATGAATATTTATGTATTGTTTACTAAGCATATAGTCATGACCTTATTGATTTCAGCATTCGTTTCTTTGCTTTAATGTTTCATACTGCTTTATGCTTTATTTTAAATATATAATACTTTCAACAGTGAATAAGGTGCTAAGCCGATAAAAGAAACTACAGTATACATGAACACAAGTAATTTTTTATAAATTCTAAATATTTTTTATTTTCATTGCACTCAACTAATTTGGGGAACCAGGAAAAAATAATACATTTTAAGATAAATCATAAAATATCTTTCCTATAAAAAGATAATCTATTGTATTTGCAAAGCATAAGATATGAAAAATGACCAGAAGGAAAGATCAGGAGTATAACAGTAGTTTAAAAGCAAATCAAAAACATTGTTCCATTTTTCTCCACCAGCCTCTAACAAAACCATATTTATTTCATGTTGCTAAAAAAGTTAATTTATCTTAATTTACACTTGGGTTTTGAGCATTGCGCCCGAATTAGTAACTTTAAAATATTTTGGTAGCACGGAAATAACAACAGTAATCTTATATTTGTGTTAAGATTATTTTTAGTTACACCAAAGTGATGTGAAATGTTTTAAATTGCTCTAATTTTATCAGCTTCACACATGGAGATGCTTTCTTCTTCTCACTGAAAAGACTGCTCCTGGCCTTGTTAGTGGTATTGATCAATCACCGAACAATTTGTTCTCAGATAAAAGACAGATCGTGTTCAGGGATATTTTGGTCCAAATTTGTACTTGGAAACATGAATGCAGTTTCTACTTCCAACTTAAGTCATATTTAAATCCAAACATTTACAAGGATAGCTCAGATGGAATCCTATGTTATTCATATTCATTTTAATGTATGAAGTAATATAATTTCAGTTTAAAATTCTCAAGAACTATGATTACATTGCCTTCCTTGGAAATAAAGACTTGACTACCAGTTAAGTTTATTACTGTTTAGAATTTGTAAGTCCGTGTAAACACTCTGAGCCTGTATTCGGTTAAGAGGACTGCATAAAAATAACCTGTACTGCATGAAAAGTGAAGAAAATGTCCTATTTCACAAGTGCCAGTCTGAAACAGGCTGTTCTAAATTGCTGTTTGCTCCCAAAAAAAGAGTAAATTTGGCCAAGGCTGCAACAAAACTCAGTGGGGGAAAAAAAGTTTATATATACAGTCACTTGAAAGAAGGAGGGTATTGCAAAATGTTTATTTCTGTAGGTTAATTAACATGGAACATATATTAGTAAACATTTTTGCTTATTTTCCATTAAGTTCTATTGCATAAAGAATGCAAAAAACTTTGGTATATAATCTATTGCATAAAAGTAATAGTAATTCTGAACTTATAGTTATAGGTTCAGTCATGTTAAACAGTGAGTAACAGAAACAAAAAAGTAAGCTCCCACATTTTTTTTAAATTCATATTCAAATATATTTTATATGAAACATTACAGTTATATGATCATATAAGAAATATAAATATATAGGAACTATATTTAATATACAAATGCATTCCAAAATGTGCAAACATAGTAGGTTTAA
The DNA here is from genome assembly GCA_026402145.1 of Polypterus bichir lapradei. Lineage (NCBI taxonomy): Eukaryota > Metazoa > Chordata > Cladistia > Polypteriformes > Polypteridae > Polypterus > Polypterus bichir. The sequence goes on along the minus strand of JANRMT010062834.1, from coordinate 42,292,965 downwards.
AACAGTCCACTAAAATTTTGATCCAAATATAAAATTTGTATAAGTACAAATGGGGTGATGTAAGAGCAGTCAATGAGAGTTCAGAACATAAGGCAAGCTGCCACTTATTACATTACTTGCTATTTCTTTTATTTTTACTGAATTTTTTAAATTCTCTGACATAGTGAATAACACAGAACAGCAAATGTTGCCAATCTACCAATACTTCAAACACACTATCAATTGACAATCCATTGGTTCAAAAATAGACCTTTTAAAATGGAAGATGTTGTTGTTGGGGTGTATTTCAATACAGCTTCAATAACATATTAACCCCAAAGTATCATAGGAAGGATTTCTACATCTTGAAACAAATCATATCTCATCATACTCTCTCTAATATCTTAGACAAGATATTCACTACGATCAACACTACACTCTTATGAGAGATATTGCATCGAGAGACACAATGATATTTATCAAGTATATCAGTTTTTGCTGAGCTAAAGTGTTCACTTGGCAAAACTAAATTTAATCACTACTAGTACTACTACTACTAGATCATTTTCTTTGTAAGTTATGTTATATTTAATACCATAAAGGATAAACAAATCACTACTCAGTTCAGACTAGAATATGATTACCTTATCCATTAGTTTACTGGCATGAAGGCTCAAACTATTGAAGAACATCTTCTTACTCAAAAGGTGCATTTCTTCGATTGTTGTTAGCAAAGCTGCTGAGATAGTTCCAACAATTCCACTATAAAAATAAATCAGCAACAGTTATAAAAGCATGTGGAAATAAAGAATCATAAAATCTGCCATCTGCAATCCTTTTAAAAGAAAACCATGTCTTTTATATTAAACAAACAACCAAATGCTTTTGCTAGTGTCAACATAATTATCACTAGTCTTGGAATCAGCATTGGTATTCAAACATCCCATTAAATTCCTTTCAAACACATTTAAATCCATTAAAATACTGACAGTTCAAAAAATATCCACTTTTTTATCTGTTTATCCCTTTTTTTAGAGACTCAGGAGCATTAAAGCACATACATAAAACTCATAGAAGGCAACTTAGTATAAAAGTAACACAGATTTTGCCTAATGATCACAATTCTTGGAGGAAAAATGATTGTAAAAATACACGCCGAAGGCCATCATCCACAAGCAATTCTTACCTGATAGTATGATGATAAAATTTCAACAAGTTTGACAGTTTATATAACAATACTGCTCCTGGTTCAGCTACAATGACTTGCTCAATGCGGACCTATAAAATCATGAATTTTAAAAAAGGTATCACGCATCAAGGAAAATAAAATAAAAGCATTTTTCCCAACTGTATCATTTAGTTAATATAAAATGTGCAAAACTGGTACATACTTACATACATAAAAGAATTAAAGCTCTTATTATAACAGAAAGGCTCTCGACAAAGTATTAATGTGTAGGGCTTGAATATTTATTCAAAAACTAACGTCCGAGTTTTTCTTCTTCAGTAAAATTTCTAAAGAAAATGATTTATTTTGACTTTGGAAATGTATTGTTACAGCTTAAGAGTTCACATTTAAATACTGAATGGATAAATATACTGTATATGTAGACATCTTTTGCTATGCAGAACATTCCGATGACTTTCAAGGGGATTGAATGCTTTTACAAACCACTGTATATGAATTTAAAAACATGACTATTAAAATCTTTTTTTTTTTTTTTTTAAATCTTCAACTAATACAAACATTATAAGACACATTGCAAAGGGCAACATAACATTAGGCACAAAATGTAAACTGACTTTTTTTGTCCTTAAAAAAAAATACACAATAATAGAATGCTATAATCTAAAGGTATAATAAAGCAAAAACAAATAAAAAAAAAATAAAAAAAAAATACAAAAATCATATTTACTTTATAAATTCAAACCATTGATCTTTGAAAGCTTGGGTGAGAATATTAATAAACGTTTTACACTGTATGTTTCATGTACACAGTTTAATGAATACAATTCTATATTTAATATAGTGAACTTGTTCTGTATAAATTTGCTAACTTTAGCTGGAAGTTCTTTTGTTTTGACTTACATTCACAACTCTTTTAGCAAAATGTGAGTTAACTGTTACTTTCAATAGATTTTTGTTTTCTATATTTGTCTTTGTTTATCAAAACCTTTATATTTAGTAACACTAACACATGAAATCTGCTTATCTGATATTAGTTTTTCAGTTAGAATGGAAAATATATCAAAAACAGGAATTAAATATATCTAATGTTATAATAAAATTAATTAATTTCTTGGTCGTGATAGTAGAAGTGAAGTAAGTATTTTAATACTTATTTTAATACGTAACACCTTTATACCTCAACTTTACTTATTCTTAAGTCAGCCTACTCACCTTAAGTGGTCTGCACACTCCTTCAGTTATGTGTCCAACAACTTCCTGGATATTTTCTTCTACACCTTTGACATTACAAAATAAAAAGTAAAAATATATACATATTAATTTATATATACTGTATATATCATACAAGGAAAGTACATAATCTATAAAGGAGCAGAAACACCCGAGTTTAGGTCTGCAAAGTAATTTACAAATAGTTTTCTCAAACTAAATTGTTTAGTAATTGTTTCAGCTGGTTCTGGGTCAACCCTTTACATCAATGCAAGGTTCAAATCCACAAACACATGGCAACAAATAAACTAACACGACAGAATAATATATGTCTAAGAAAGTTATTAAACTATCTAAAAAAGTTAAGATTTAAAAATTACAATACAAGTACAATACAAAACAATGAAGGCCACAAATGGTTTTAATGTATTCCTAAGGAACATTTTTCCAATAACATTTACACATCAGTAACGGATTAAGTGGAAAAATTAGTGTCAATGCTTAGAGGTAAGAAGTTATTGCAGATAGTCAAAAAGTAACATATTTAAAAAAGACAAATGAGTTTGTTTTCTTGCATAAGCAATTCTTAAATAATTATTATTTTTAGAAATATAAACCAATACACTGAAGTTGTAGTTTTCTACAGTTGTAATTTCAAATAAATTTAGGAATAAACACTTGAAAGTTGATATCAGAAAAAAAGCAAATTCTATTTATTTCCAACTGTGCCAAACTCTTTCTCACAGAAATCTACAATATTCTGCCCTTGTGACGTGTTCATAACAAGACTATACTACAGCTAGCTGGTGTAATAAGTTGCCATGCTTGGTCATTCAAAAAATAATTAAATAAACCAAGATTTTACCATATGAACAGGAACAGTCTGTAACACTGCTAAATACAGAGAAAAGTTTGTTTTTTGTTTTTGATCAAATTTTTATTGAACTACAAGTGCCATTCTATCTTCTGTTTTAATTAACAATATTAACACAAACATTTCTTCCCAGGTTAAGAGCCCGGGCGTCATTCTTGACAGTACTTTCTCTTTTTCTTTATATATAAGTAATGTTTCTCGGACTGCCTTCTTCCATCTCCGAAACATTTCCAGACTTCGTCCTGTTCTTGTGCAAGACAGTACTGAAGTACTGGTTAATGCCCTAGTCACATCATGTATAGATTACTATAATACTATTCTATTTGGCATCCCACAAAAACTTAGCAATCGCTCACAACTTACTCAAAATTCTGCTGCTAGGATAATAACCTGCTGTTCTAAATCCACTGAACATATTACGCCTAGTCTCTCTCAGCTTCACTGGCTCCCTGTTAACTACAGAATACAATACAAAACAAAATACCGCTCTTAACATTTAAAGCTCTCCACAACCTCACTGATCTCCTACAGACTTACACTCCTCTCGCTCACTCAGATCCTCATCTGCAGCTGTACTTTCTGTACCACACATCAAACTTTGTTCTATGGGGGCTCGAGCGTCCTCTCGTAGTGCTCCTCAACTCGGGAATTCTCTTCCCTCTGATATTCAAAACTTATCTTTTCAAACTGGCATATCAACTATGAATGTAACACTGTTACTGCCTGTTATCTTTGTATGTTTGTTACTACCTCTGTACCTTATTGCTTTTTATTGTTCTGTTTGTATTTATTTTATTAATGTTGTTTCATTTTACTGTTAGGTGACATTGAGTGTTAAGAAAGGAATCTATTAAATAAAATGTATTATTATTATTATTATTATTATTATTACAATTTTAAAGAAAAACATAAGCCTTTTTAACAAAACATAAAATAATAAGCCATTACTTGGCACCTATCCACCACCCCATAACCCTTTAAAACAATCAACCCAACCTGCCACAATTAAAAAATGAAAACAGTGAAAGAAAAGGATCCCCTGCCACTACTGACACATTCAAGGACTGAATGGTTTGGCTACTTTAACTCTAATCTCATACACTGACACAACATATTCAAAGACAAGTTGGGCATTTACTGGCAGTAAATGCACAGAAAACGTCTACTGTATGTATCCAATCTGGGTTTCAGTAGTAGTGATGCTTATAATCATTCATATTGTCTTAGCTTATAGGCTAATTCCATTAAAGACTACATTGGAAACTAAAGCTTAAGGATTCATCAAGTAGTAGGAAAAATATTTCCTCTCTTGGACACTGTTTGTATTTAGTTATTTTACTATTGTCTCTTTTACATGGGATCTACAGCATAATATATTAGAGTGCTACTTCTTTACATAGGATTCATTTATCAAGAATTTCAAAAACTGAAACACAGTGCACTCCTGTAACAAAGATGTAAAGTGTTCCATTTTCCCTAGAGCTCAGTTGTTTCTTCACAGAAAAATGCTCAGAATTGAGTATTAAGGTTTTCTACTTTCAAGTGCTGATTTCTGCTTTGTAAATGACTGTCCTTTCATTACCAATGCATTTTTGGGCCAGTTTTGTAATGCAGGATTAACATGCACCGATGTTCTTAACCCAAGGTGGAAATTGTAAATGAATCCAGTATGAGTGTACGGTATTCCAAGTGATGGGCACATGCTGGTAAATGGCCTGGCAATACATAGAACAAAAAAGTATCATGCTTACCAAGACTGGATTAATATTATTTTTATTTAATAAAGAAAACATATATATACACTGTATGGGTTTGATCTAGGGTCTCTTTCAGAGCTGCCTCTTGCCAAATGCTTCCTATTTACCTGTGGGTGAAACTGCCCAATGCAGGTTGGTTCCCTCTTTCCAAAAATGCCATACACTAATTTATGAACACATTGACTACCCAATAAACAAAGCCAGTTGAGAGTATTACCCCTTAAAAAAAGAGCTCTTCACTTACTCATGCAGGGAACAGTGTCAAGTGGTCCTTTAGTTCCAATACGAATTTATACATAGCTAATAGTAAAAGTTTAATATCAAAGCTAGTAAAATTATTTTAAAACACACATTACAAAACATTACACAATTTCTATGTGTATTTGGCTTAGCCTTTTTAACTGATGTTTTTTTGATTCAGTATTCAATTACTTACAAAAATTAGTGTTTTTGCCAATATATATTAAAAACAAATATTTACCCTGCATAGAAACTTGTTTTAGAAGTGCCTCAAGGTGCTCCTTTTCTGATGCTGTTGCTTGATGTAACCAGGCCAACATATCCCCAACATATCTAAAAAAAAAAAATCCAGATAATTTATACTTAATTAATAAATTGGTCAGTTACTGATGACCGACCACAATAAGGAAATCACAAATATTACAATTTAGGTTTAATAACATCTTCTGACCCAAAGACACCTTCAAATTCCCTTGTTCTTTCCATTTTCTGCCTTGCTGTAAGGGTGGCCTTTAATGGACTGGAATTGTTTCCAGCCTTGCACTGATGAAATTGTGATAGGCTCCAGACTCTTGCAACATTAAAATTATTATAAGCCAGTACAGAAAATTAACGCATGAATGTAAAATATGGTTATTTCTTAAGATACAATTAGAATAAAATTGAACTTGCTATTATAGATAAGCTTGGCAAAGCAATTCCCTTTTCAAATTTGAGCTCCATAATAATCCATTTAATTGTGGTTAGTAGATGGTAAATTTAGCAGGCAGTTTCAAAACCTTCATGAGTGCAAATGAAACGGTTTTTGCAAATGTTAAATTGCCTGATGAATTAGACAAGTAGGTAAACAAGAAGCAATGGGAGGGATTTTAAAGTATACTGTATACAATGTTATTTACATGGCAAAAAGCAATTGTAAACCTTAATGCTTTTCTAAGTGGATGAAAAAGGAGATAAAGAAATTCACTCTTTGAGACTAAGACTCAACCATGGGACATATTGACACAAGTACATCAGTTAAAAGGAAAACTGAAAATTGCATACCCAGAAATAATACTATGTACTCCTAATTTAGATTTTTTTTAAAACTGAAGTTAAAGCGTACTGTGCTAGTGGTAACTATTAAAACACAAGTCAGTTAACTTAACATGAGTCAAAAGAAAATTAACTGAACCAAAAAAATACAGGCAAGAATAACGTGATTTTTGAGTCATTTATGATTAAAAACAAGCACTTTGATTATTTTTTAGATACATCCAGTTGGATGCAATCCCATACTACCTTAATTATGGATTTTATATTTTATACAATTATACAGTTGCAATCCATACCTCATTGGGTCATGAGAGTGTATTTCAATTGGGCGCGGGGTGCCTCCGGGTCCTCCTCTGGTAAGGGCATCTATAAATCCTCTAACTACAGCACATCTCCTTGCAGTACCAAACTCATCCAAAGTGTACCTTAAAAGACATGAAAAGTAATCTGCATGGGATGAAGAATTACAAAACTAAAAACAATGTATAAATAAACACATTTTCAAGTAAAGATAACAAGATTATGAAAAACTAAGGATATTCTGAAATAAATGAAGAAACTTAAAATTACAATTAAATGAACAAGCAAACTTCTTTAGTATACAAGTTCACTCATCATTCAATGTGTACCCACTCAAAATCATATGGGATCCTTGCATTTACTGGGTTAATCAAACAATAATTACTGGCAGCACACAGAGTAAAATCTTTTTAAGATGTTGTGTAAGTAATTTGTTAGGTTTTTAAATTATTGAATGTACGCAGCATGCATTCTTTCATCATGTATCTTTCAGAACATTTGCAGCATATTCTTATTGTTTCACCTCACTTTTACAAATTTAAGTGTGAAATGAAAAACCAACATGGGTTATGAAGTGGTTAGAAAAATGCAATGGGATTTAAGCCCCAAATATTAGATCTACAAGGCTGTGTTGGGTGCTTGGGCTGATAGTGCATAGTCCCAAATAATGGGTATTGATCAATTTGTTATATTTGTAGGGGTATATTCTTCCAGGCAACTTTGATATGTAACCTTAACAAGCTATGGGTATAACTTTGAAAAACATTAAAAGTAATAGGCAAAGCTATTGACAAATTTAAGGCAGAGAAAATCACCTTAGTGCAATTTAAGGCATACAGTGGGTACGGAAAGTATTCAGACCCCCTTCAATTTTTCACTCTTTGTTATATTGCAGCCATTTGCTAAAATCATTTAAATTAATTTTTTTCCCTCATTAATGTACACACAGCACCCCATATTGACAGACAAAAAAA
>JANRMT010062834.1:42260239-42280408 GCA_026402145.1 Polypterus bichir lapradei | reverse complement strand
ACTTTTTTCTACCACATCTTGTCCTTCCCTTCGCCTCTCTATTAATGAGCTTGGACACAGAGCTCAGTGAACAGCCAGCCTCTTTAGTAATGACCTTTTGTGTCTTGCCCTCCTTGTGCAAGGTGTCAATGGTCGTCTTTTGGACAAATGTCAAGTCAGCAGTCTTCCCCATGATTGTGTAGACTACAGAACTAGACTGAGAGACCATTTAAAGGCTTTTGCAGGTGTTTTGAGTTAATTAGCTGATTAGAGTGTGGCACCAGGTGTCTTCAATATTGAACCTTTTCACAATATTCTAATTTTCTGAGTTACTGAATTTGGGACTTTCATTAGTTGTCAGTTATCATCAAAATTAAAAGAAATAAACATTTGAAATACATCAGTCTGTGTGTAATGAATGAATCTAATATACAAGTTTCACTTTTTGAATGAAATTACTGAAATAAATCAACTTTGTCATGATATTCTAATTTTATGACCAGCACCTGTAAATGCCACTTAACACAAAAAAACAGAAATTTACAAATTAATCAAGCTGATGGTATTCACTGTATCAAAACATTTAGATGTTCAGTGTTGTACAAGATGGTGGTGTTAATCATATTGGGCATGTGAAAAAATGCAACCCTACTTTTTAAAATCAACTTTATTTTCAGTCATTTGTATTCTGCTGATCCCTTATTTATTACTTTAACAGTGAAAGAGGGGCTATCAGTTCAAAAAAAAAAAAAATCACATAATTGGGGAAAAAACTGTAAAAAGCAACACTTCTCCTTGTGGACCGACTACTTAACTAGACAATTTACATGGCTGGATTTCATCCAGATATTTCTGTTATGTTGTTACAAACCCTTTTACTTTCTTTAATTAACTAAGTGTCCAATATAGTTGTTCATAAAATATCATTATTACCGCTGTTTATTACTAATCATCTTATTATGCCATTTTTCACATTACTCATGTATGTGCTAATCCTTATTATATCAAATTTATGAGGTGTATACATTACTAAAATATATACTTCAAGAGGTGTGTACCTGTATATTTTTTAATATTATTAGAGGAGATTCAGTCCTTTTTCATGTTAATCATTACTTCAATTCGTTCACATTTGGAAATTTAGAAAACTCTGACCTAATTAGGCTTTGTCTCTGCGTAGCCTAGGTACAATATCTTGTTGAAATGGAACATGGGGCGTTTGCATTAATAATTTTTAATTTTTTCTACTGCAAGGTCTGATAATGAGTACTAAATCTTGTCAGCGGATTCAGAAAGTATTCAGGCCCCTTCACTTTTTTCACATTTTACTATGCTGGAGTCTTTTGTTAAAATTGTTTAGATGTATTTTTTTCCCTTACATAAATTATACCCACAAAGTGAAAACAAGTTTTTAAAATTTATAATTTATTTAAAATAACTGAAATATCACATGGGCAAAAGCACTCAGATCCTGTACTCAGTACTTATTTGTAACCCCTTTGGCAGTAATTACAGCCTGGGCTCTTCTTGGGTATGGTGTAACAAGCTTCATACTCCTAGATTTGGGGTTTTTCTGTCTTTCTTTTTTCCACAGATTCTCTGAAGCTATGTCAGATTGGAAGGAAACCATCAGTAGATATCTTTTTTCAGGTCTCTCCAGAGATGTTTGATTAGGTTTAAGTCCAGACTTTGGCAGGGCAACTCAAAAGGCATTCCCAGTGCCTTTTAAAGCCAATTGAGGAGTTCCTTGTGTGAATTTTGGGCGATACAAAAATGCTTGTTGTTGTCCATAGGCCACTCCTGTAATATCTTTACTTTCTGCTTAGGGTCATTGTCCTGTTGAAAAGTAAAGCCTTGTCCCAGTCTGAGGTCCAGTTATTATTAAGGATATCTTTGTACTTTGCTGCTTTCAGCTTTCCCTTGACCCTGACTAGTCTCCCAGTTCTCGTTACTCAAAAATAACTCCACGTCATTATGATGCCACCAACATGTTTCACCGATGGAATGATACAGGTGATGAGTGGTGTCTGATTTCCATCAGACATGATGCAAATCTTGGTTTTATCAGACCTGAGAATCTTGTTTCTCACAGTCTGAGAGTCACTGAGGTGCCTTTTGCAATCACCAGGTGGACATCCATTTGTCTTTTACAGAGGATAGGCTTCTGTTTCGCTAATCTGTCATAAAGCTCAGATCAGTGGAGTGTTGCTGTGATGGCTGACCTTCTGGAAATAACCCATCTCAACGAAGATTCTCTGGTGTTCAGCCAGAGTGACCACGAGTTCTTGGTCATCTCTCTTACCAATGCCCTTCTACCACAATTGCTCCAATTGGCCAGCTCTAGGAAGAGTTTTAGCTGTTCCAATCCTCTTCCATTTAAGAAATATGGGGGCCAATAAGCACTGTTCATGATAACCTGCACCTTAAACAATATTCTATTTCCTACTATCGCCTGCTAGTGTCGTTATTTGGGATAGTTTTACATTTATTTTTCTATTGCTGTAGATTACCTTTTCTTACTTTCTTAGTTTTTAATATTTGGAAAGTTAGGTTTTGTGTCTTATTTTCATGTACATTTTACATTTATACATTAATTTTTAAGCATGCCATAATTTCATTCTCTATTCACAGTGTTCAGTTAATATATTGCTAGGGAGACAAGGACAGCCTCGATGACTCATCAGAGAAAGCCTAACTTATAAATTCCAGTGCAGCAACAAGTGCCCTTGGTTCAAGATTTCTGATTTTTACGTAAGTATGTACGCAAGTCCTGAGGAATGAGCATCTTTAGATTCTTAATTCATTAAAAAAGTCATTTTTAAGAGTGATTTTGTGGTGACAGTTCACCTTTAGATTACAGGTCATTTTATGTTTTGGATTTTGGTGGCAACAGCTCAGCTTCAATTCATAGTGCATTAATGGGTTTTGCTTTTTCAAGTGGTGAAAGCTCACCTTCCTTTTTAAAGTTTTGACTTTTGGAGTGAAAGCTCCCATTCCAGGTACAAAGAACTTCAGAGTTATGATTTTTTTTTTGCTGAAAGCTTTCTTCTTATCTCAGTGAAATGTGAAAGCTCATTTTCAAGTCAAAGAGAATTTCTAAATTTTCATTTTGTGATGATTGATTCCATTAACATTAGAGTTCATTCAAGCTTTGTTTTTATGGTGAAAGCTCATGTTCTAATTGCAAGTGCATGTGCATTTTTCAGTTTTTTCTTATGTGTTAGTTTGCCTTCATTTACTTGCATGGATTTAACTAGTGAACAACTGCAGTTTGATAACTTTGGTTCTAAAATTATAAATTTAACTTTTTTCGTTTCTTTTTAATTCTATTTTTAAAAAGGCCTGCATGTCTTCTTTTTTGTTGTTAATAGCATCTTGGCAGCTGCTATCACCTTTTCCCAGCAGAGTATTTGAGGTGGTTGGTGGGAGGTATAAAACTGATGTTATGCACATTTGCTACAGACTGGATGATCTGCTTTGGAGTTTTCTTTACTGGCATGACAACTGGTACCCAAAACAGAGGCAGACTTCTTCTTTAGTATGAATCACAAACCTTGATTAACTCATGCTTCAGTATCCTCAGCACCTACCTTCCCAAACTAAAGATTCCAAAAGAGATAATCTAAAGTTTTATTTACTTAATTTAATAGGAGTGTGCTTAACATGAAATGAGTATCTTCAGAAATATGAAGGTGAGTAAGACAATAAGAATGATATCCTTCTTATGAAAGAAACACAAATAAATACATAGGATACTTAACATAGAAGAGGGCATATGGAGTACACATTCCATATTTGTCTGATTAGCTAAAAGAAACAATTAGATATGTTTTTATATGCTGTCAGGACCTTTGCTACACCTGTAAGAACTGGCACTTGGGTATAAATCCCTACCACTACATGTGTGAAATGGGTCTCTTCTGTGTCTTAAATGTGCTTGCACTTAATTTCCACAAATGACTCTGAAAATGTGATTTGGTACTTCACAGAATCCATTTTGCACAATCAGTAATACTGATGCTTTTGAGACCACTGAAGTATTACCTTAGCACCTCTCATAATTCATCCTGTTCAAGATCAAAGAGGTTTAATTTTTTTAATGACTTGAATTAGAAATGCCTTTAATTCCACTTGGCGGTGGTTCTGTTTACATTTCCTAGGTCTACAGTACTCCTGATATGAATTTTGAAGCAAGGCATAAAGTTTCTTACTTTATACTAAACAAAATTATATATTATCTGGAATTTGATTTGACTTTTTAACAGCATCTGTTCTTTTTCTAGGAATGAGATAGTCATCTCAAAGTAGACCCCCCAAATAATTTTCAAAATTTAGATCCTGTAGGTCTGTCTTTACAGTTAAAGTTTTTTTACCTACATATAACAATTTGTAAGATTAGAAGAACACAGGCTATTGTACATAGTTTAATTGGAGACCTACAGAAAGAAGGATGAAAAGAGGAAAATGTATTAAAGGAAGATTTACTTAAGAGCAGAAGAGGACATCCAATTAAGACTTCAGTTGTTCTAACAACCAGTAGCCATAGGGGTTCCCTATGATCAGAATGGAATCATTTGTGTCTTTTGTGTCATTGTCTTATTTTGGATTGGCTATGCAATTTACTTATCTCTACAGAAAGTGCAATGCATGATGCATTATACTTAAATTACAGCTTGAAATTTCTGTGCAGTAGCAAGGGATTATAAACAGATGCAATTAAGATGCATCTTAAACTCATGTCACATTAGACGATAATTCCGGCAATTTTAATGTTGGAGCCTTCATTTACATAGTCTTAGCCATTTGGCAGCAGTCGGTGACAAGCTCCTAAGAATCTGATCGTCTAATGCGACTTTCCCAATGACGAAGACCAACTAGTCTGCGACTGGCTAAAACAAAATCAAACAGGTCTGGATTTGTCTTTGGTCAGAGGGTGGGCTCTTTGGATGAGAGTGTTGAGAATCAATAAGGATTCAGCTACAGGTACAGTGCATGGAATGCAGCAATGATGAATAAGGAACATGCAATGTTTTTGAACCTCACAAGCAGAAGAGAAGCTTGTCTGTCAAATGTCTCAAGTTTTATGTACTAAAAGCAAAATGGAAAAAAGAAATAAAGGGCCGAAACTGTGGCTATAAATGCATAGCAGCTATTAACCCTTCACTCATCTATCCGATATTTAGTATTTTACAAACCATAAGAGAATGGAAAAAATAAAGGCCTGAGATTGCTGCTGAATTTGCAGTGGTTGTTAAACCTTCGTACAGTGCTGCTGTCAGTAAGCAGAGAGAGCAAACTGTGCTAGAAGATTGGCTCTCACTTGGTAAATATGACATGCCAAGTAATTTGACTTGACGCAGACATGAGATTAGTGACTGCGATTGACAAACCTTACATACCCTATGACAAAAAGTCACACGATGTGTCATTAGATTTTGATAGGATTCTGACCTAAAGAATACTTACTTGTCAATGCCTCGTTATTACAATCTTAAGAATATTTTTCTCTGGTTCTTATGCTTCAGGAAAAAAAAAAATACATTTATCTATTCAGTAATTAATTTACTGAACCTTGTTATTTTAATCCAACATTTAAACTACATAGAGCAAGATCCTATTCCAGCAACATCAGGCACAAATGAGTAGATAGCCTTGGACATAAAGACAGTCCACCTCAGGTTATACTTAACAACAGTTAGCCTAACTTTGGGATTTGGGAGAAAAATCCTCAGGGCCCAGAAAAAGACTCATAACCAGTCTCGAAATACTATTCATTACACTGCAATATAATTCACATAATAACAAGGTATGATTATATTGAAATTAATATTAATATACGCTTACAACTAGAACAAAATTGTATGGGGTCTGCAGTACCATCACAAAAAAAAAAACTTAACTTAAGGATTAGTAATGTCAAATCATCTTCAGAATTATGGACACAGCACCTTTAGCTGTTGAAATATTTTTATAAATATATATGAGTGATGCCAAAGTGCCCAAAGCCATGGATATTTTTCTATTCCTAGGACATCAACAGTCATGAACCAAAATGGACCAGGGCAAATGAGCAGAAAACCAGAGGCATTAAAATCAAAAGAATAGCAAAGTTTATTAAAACAGAGAATCAAAGTACAAGAATTGTGGGAAACAGTGCATGTCAATAAACAGCTCCAAATAAATAAATCCACCAAAATTCGTGCAATAAAACAAAGTGTTTTTTGGGTGCAGATAATCCAATAAACAGAAATTCCAAATTCTTGAAAAGCACAGGGAACCCTTTTTTCTGTTACTTCTCTTCCTTTCTCTGTCCTTGTCAGGACTGAGGGAGTTTGCAACAATGGAGCCCGCTGAATCCCTCATCCACCACACAGACCTGAACTCCATCTTACAAATGCTGCCCTTTCTTTCCACTCACTTTCCAGCCTCTTCCTCCAGTGATTGTTCTCTTTCCAAAATAACTCACAAAAATGCATTCCTTTTTCTAGCGTTAAACTGCTCCCCTTTTATTTTACTTACAACCCAGCTTGTGTCTGTCGATTCCATTCTACATCTCGACTGGCAATCATATAATTAAGCCAGTGCATGCTTTCACATGCATGTTTTGCACCAGCACAACCTAAAAACAGATTGTGCTAAAATCAATTAAAATCATTCAAGTACTTAAACAATTAACACACCTTGACTTCTACAATATGTTTATAATCTCTTAAATGAACACAAATCTCAGTATAAATATGTAAGCTTATTGTAAACCTAAAGATGGAGAAGCCTCTTAAACATCAGTGCCACTGCTTTTCTTGTGAAAAAAGTGGGTTACAAACAGCACACGGAAATTCTGCCTTATTCAACCATCAGTCCAAGCAAAAATGAAATATTTTTAAAAATTCAATACAAAAAATTACTGAAACTATACAACACTGTCTCAGTCTTTCTCAAAATATGATTTAATACAGTAATATAGTATTAATTATCAAAGTAATATAGCAGCAAACTTACTAAATGAAGAGAGATATACACTTAAACTGTATGCATGTGATTAATTGTTCTGTGAAATTTGGAAGTAATAAAAGAGAATACTTTATTTATATAAAAATGTGCATGTGAAAATGCAGTAAATCAAAGAACATCTGACAGCTAATAGTAATACAGTACACTATTAACACAGGAGAAACAAAAAGTTAACGTTCTTATTTACAAACCCACATCACAAATATAACAGAAATTTAAAAATCACTACAGCTTAATTAGTCACTTTTTTTTAGAGAATGTTAACTATCAACTTGTGAAAACAACTCATTTTATAGGGTTAATTTATCTCTGCACAGCAGCTTTTCCATTGTGTTCAAACAAAAAAAAAAAGACAAAAGGAGCCATCTTGTGGCTAAATCAAAAATTAAACACATTTTCTTAAAACTATGGAAGAAGGATTTTTTTTTTTTAAGAACCTAAGGAGGAAAACCGTTTTTGATAAATAACTTTAAACTCATGAGGAAAAAGACAGTTGACTGCATGAACAATTTATCATTTTATATTACTGGGTAAAACATGTGTTATTGCTATAAATATTTATTTTCTTCTGTTGTTAAAAAGCAGTAATGGTTGTTTTTTTTCACATGCTTTGCCTTGAGTTTAGAGTTATCCTTTAGGAATAGATAAGGCAGGTTCAGAACTTTTGAATTCTCTTATTTTTTTTTTTACAATTATGCCATACATTCATTTACCCCCAGAAACTTTCTTTGTAAAATGAAATATTATTTACAATTTGAAAAAAGGACCCCCACTGTTTCTGAGATTGTACAAATATCAGAAAAGTGAACAAAGTTATTGTTTTGACTATTTATTTTTAGATAAACAAGCTCTTATTTTATACTGTTAATATGTCTAAATGCAAGATGACCATGTGTTTTGCCTCTTTGCTGCACCTTACCTGTTTGTGCCCAAAAATAGAAACAAGAAAATTCAACAGATCAACAAGAAGGGGGAGCGGGGAGAAAGGGAAAGAGACAGAACAGGTTAAAAGGAGCAGGGAAACTATACAACTTGTTCTAAGTTTTTATGTAAATACAGCTGGTGATTGGTGGTGCACATGTGGAAAATGTAAAATAATGCCCATCAAGGATGGATGCCTTTATAATTCCTAATACAGTAACTCCTATCAATTTCATATCTGATGAATGGAGTTGCTTAAGAGCCACTAGTCAATATTTACTTTGTCAGAAAATGACTGGCAGAACTGCACAGCAGTACTAGCTGTGTTAACTGGCTTTTCCCAGGAAACTAAACCAAAGAATCTAGTCAGTTATAGTGGCATCGGTTAATCAGATGTATCAGAAGTACTATGTAACTAAGTGCTTTTCTGTATAAACCTGCCTGTGCTCTAATTATAAAAACAAAAGAAATTAACAAATTTTATCTCAAATGTTGTAAATGACATTGGATAAATGCATTAGTCAAATTATAAGTAAAATTAATATCATTAGGTCACTGGAGCTATTTCTCTTGAACATGCTATACACAATTTTCCATGAGTAAAATATTCCTCCTTTTTTTGCTTTTCTAGTGACTTGGTAGCACTTGTTTATGGGCATTGCAATATTACAGGTAAGTTCATCCATTTAGAATTGAAATGGTTAATCAGTAGGAATTATGAGAATTTTGAGTATATGTTATTACCATTATTAGGTATTTACGATTTTCATTTCTTCACGCCATTCATTCAAGTAAAGTATTATAATTAGTGTTTTTCATCAGTTGTATGTAGTCCCCCTTTAAAGTCTGAAGATGTGAATGGATATGCAAAGCAGTGCTTTAAGTGGGTATACATAAGTGCTGGTACCCTATGTGTTACACAGAGTGATAAGCATGGAGCATTGCCCTGTTAGAAATGTAAATGTTATTATCTAAGACTTACGTTTCCCTGTATAGTGAGAAAACAGGATTTTGTTTGTGTGTGTGTGTGTGTGTGTGTGTGTATGTGTTCAAAAGTCAACAGTTTAAAAAAACAAAGTGATTAACAACTAATGAAACCCAAAACTACTCTAAAATGAAAAAAAAGAAAAATGTGTTCACAATGGTCAAGAAAATACAGTGCATTCGGAAAGTATTGACAGCGCATCACTTTTTCCACATTTTGTTATGTTACAGCCTTATTCCAAAATGGATTAAATTCATTTTTTTCTTCAGAATTCTATACACAACACCCCATAATGACAACGTGAAAAAAGTTTACTTGAGGTTTTTGCAAATTTGTTAAAAATAAAAAAATTGAGAAAGCACATGTACATAAGTATTCACAGCCTTTGCTCAATACTTTGTCAATGCACCTTTGGCAGCAATTACAGCCTCAAGTCTTTTTGAATATGATGCCACATGCTTGGCACACCTATCCTTGGCCAGTTTCACCCATTCCTCTTTGCAGCACCTCTCAAGCTCCATCAGGTTGGATGGGAAGTGTCGGTGCACAGCCATTTTAAGATCTCTCCAGAGATGTTCAATCAGATTCAAGTCTGGGCTCTGGCTGGGCCACTCAAGGACCAATTTCCTTTAGCCACTCCTTTGATATCTTGGCTGTGTGCTTAGGGTGGTTGTCCTGCTGAAAGATGAACCGTCGCCCCAGTCTAAGGTCAAGAGCGCTCTAGAGCAGGTTTTCATCCAGGATGTCTCTGTACATTGCTGCAGTCATCTTTCCCTTTACCCTGACTAGTCTTCCAGTTCCTGCCGCTGAAAAACATCCCCACAGCATGATGCTGCCCCCACCATGCTTCACTGTAGGAATGGTATTGGCCTGGTGATGAGCGATGCCTGGTTTCCTCCAAACGTGACGCCTGGCATTCACACCAAAGAGTTCAATCTTTGTCTCATCAGACCGGACAATTTTGTTTCTCATGGTCTGAGAGTCCTTCAGGTGCCTTTTGGCAAACTCCAGGCGGGTTGCCATGTGCCTTTTACTAAGGAGTGGCTTCCGTCTGGCCACTCCATCATACAGGCCTGATTGGTGGATTGCTGCAGAGACGGCTGTCCTTATGGAAGGTTCTCCTCTCTCCACAGAGGACCTCTGGAGCTCTGACAGAGTGACTTTCGGGTTCTTGGTCACCTCCCTGACTAAGGCCCTTCTCCCCCGATCGCTCAGTTTAGATGGCCGGCCAGCTCTAGGAAGAGTCCTGATGCTTTCGAACTTCTTCCACTTACGGATGATGGAGGCCACTTTGCTCATTGGGACCTTCAAAGCAGCAGAAATTTTTCTGTAACCTTCCCCAGATTTGTGCCTCGAGACAATCCTGTCTCGGAGGTCTACAGACAATTCCTTTGACTTCATGCTTGGTTTGTGCTCTGATATGAACTGTAAACTGTAGGACCTTATATAGACAGGTGTGTGCCTTTCCAAATCATGTCCAATTAACTGAATTTACCACAGGTAGACTCCAATTAAGCTGCAGAAACATCTCAAGGATGATCAGGGGAAACAGGATGCACCTGAGCTCAATTTTGAACTTCATGTCAAAGGCTGTGAATACTTATGTACATGTGCTTTTTCAATTTTGTTTTTTTTAATAAATTTGTAAAAACCTCAAATAAACTTTTTTCACGTTGTCATTATGGGGTGTTGTGTGTAGAATTCTGAAGAAAAAAATGAATTTAATCCATTTTGGAATAAGACTGTAACATAACAAAATGTGGAAAAAGTGATGCGCTGTGAATACTTTCCGGATGCACTGTATGTACTCTGTGGCAAAAATAAAATATCCACTCAAATAGATAATTTTGCATGAAAAGAAAGGCTACAAGTGGTTATTTTAATTGAGTAAAACAGCACAATACTAGCAGATAAAAGCAGTTGAACTGAGAAATTTAGGTACTGAATGGTGCCTTGTGTTGCATACAGGTTTTTGCAACAGTTCTATAGTTAATATTCTACAAAAAGTGTGAAGTGGGCTATAGATTGGTAGCTCAGAATGTTCTAAATATGATGCTTCTGAGGTAGCTTCAAAGACACTGTTGTTCAGAATGTTGTGTTAATATAAATGGACATTCCTGCAAGACTGAGTTGCATGGGTATTGTTCTTCGGAAAAAGACACTTGGAAGATCTACCATAAATGTTTGCAAGAAAGGCAACAAGACATCTGTTGCAAGGTAAGACTCTCTCTAATAAGCAGCAGAAATAACTGGCTAATGTGGGTGATGACACAAGTTTCAGTACCATTGGAGAATACTGTCTGGATTGCACTAATGTACCTGTTACACATATGAAGGTAATGCAGACAAATGTGAAGAAAGATTTATTGTTGAAAATTACACTGTTACTAGTCAAGACATGTCTGGCAATCCACTGAGACTACTACATCTCTGTAGAAGGTAGAAAAGTGTGACAGAGGCACTGTGGCAGTCGTTTGTGCAATCTGTAGATACATCTGTGAAATTATGGCTCTGACACACGCAGTACCTTCTGAATGAGTGTGAAAGCCTTTCTGGAAGCTTCCTCCAATAGCCACAACAAACCTTGGCAATCATTAGTAATGTAATTGTTTTGAGATCACCATGGCCCTACCTGAGTGCAACATCCTGAATTCTAGTGGCAGACCAACAAAACTGACAGAAATTTGTTGCTACCACCTCCATACAAAAAAAATAAATAAATAAATAAAACAAAAACACACAAGTGTGTCTGAAATAACTTTAAACTGACAAAACTCACTGGCACACGCAATTGTTTATTCCATTTTTAACAAAAATTAGACTTTAGAGTGAAGAGAATACTTCAAATAACAACACAAATGAAAATGGCATGGAGAAAAATGATGGGACCCTTAACGTAATATTTTGTTGTACAACCTTTACAGGCAATCACTGCAAACAAGTGATTCCTGGAGCTCTCAATACAACTTCTGCACAGATCAAAAGATAGTTAGGCCCACTCTTCATAAGCAAACTGTTCTAGCTGTGTCAGGTTTGAAAACATTCTTCTCCAGACTGTAGTTCTTTTTCAGTTCTTTCCAAAGATGTTCCTTAAGATTCAAATCAGGGTTCATAGAAGTCCACTTCAGAATTGTCCAATGTTTTGTTCTTTTAGCTGTGTGTCTGGACTCACTATCTTACTGGAGGATCCATGACCTCTGACGGAGAAAGAACTTTCTGACACTAGGCTGTACGTTTCACTCCAGAATTTGAGATTTCTTTGTTCCCTGCACAGACTCAAGGTACCTCATGCCAGATGTAGATCCAGATGTTTCCCAGTAGGTATGCTGTTATTTTCTTTGAAAGCTTTGTAACTAAATATCTTTGTAGAAAAAGTAATACTTGATCTTTTTTCACACTTGCTTTGCGTTACTCAATGACATATCAAAGGTATGTAGGGCAAACATAGGATTTCTATTCATTTAATCATTTTTCAGGGGGTATGTAGCACTTTTTCAATGAGCTGTAAGGGTACTAACAAATTTGTCCAGGTCTGTACACTTGTGTTCATCACCCTGTGATCTGCCATTCTGTTTTCATGTTGTTTGGAAGACTGCACTTGGGTGCATCGGTTTTTTCTTATTCCTAAATGTACTTTGCAATCAAGATCAACTTTCAAATGACCACCTATCAGGGACTAAACACTGGCCCTCATTCTCATACCTTTCTGATAAAAAAGGAAAGAGAATTAACATGAATGGCTAACCTAGAGCTCATACTCAAGACCCTACAGTGGGGAGCCACTGCAATCAATTTGACTTTTCCCATGTAACACAGTTATCATAAAGATATAAATGAATAGCTGAAACATATTTGTACTATATACAATTAATTAAAAAATATCAAATATATGTTATAAACTCCATGTTATGTGTATCCACCACAAGAAAAGATCCGGTACTGAACCACCTCAGAAACAAGATGAAAAACAGCAGTGCAGCCTCCTCCATTCTGTGCATCGGGCACCAATTAAGAGTAAATTATGCTATTATCTGCACAGGGTCTATACTACGGTAAATAAATGTGGACACCTTTGTAATGTCCTAGATTAGTGACTACTTTGTTGACAGACTAGTTTGTAATGTTAAAGAGAAGGGGTGGTCAGCAACACAGGGGATCCCCAAGGGATAACATCCTGGCTCCCTTCCTATTCACTATAATCATGTTAGACTTCAAATACAATTGTTATATATGGTACTTGTAGAAATTCTTAGGTGACTGTGCAAGGGTTTAAGTCCGTCCTATTCAAATGGCAGCCCACAGGCCACATCCAGCCCAGAAGCAACCTCTGAGTTGCCCACCACATGGTCCCGCCAGAAACACAGTGAAAATCCTAGAAAAGCACATTTTACAAGCCTTCAGAAATTCCTACAGTAATTCCTACAGTAGTACAGACCATAAATGCAATACTCCACATAGCCCAGGAACATTCAAGCCAGTGCATTCTTGTGTCTCTAGAAGAGGTGGTACTAGTCTATGATATAGTGATATATATACAGTATATATATATATATATATATATATATATATATTATTTTTTTTTTTTACTGTAAGTACTGTGTACGGATAGCTGGTGAGTGCCGAGTCTTAGCTGTATTCCATCAAGTGAGTGCAAACATGGGTTTTTGTAAATGAATCTAATTGTTACTGCAATGATAGCCTTGTTACTGACAAGCACTGTCTCTGCACTTCTCTTCATACGATTGGTAGGCCCTCCACTCACATCCTTTGATCCTGCAGATTCATGGCTCGTAACAGTTCGTAAAGATCAGCCACTGACACTCAAAACAAAGAATGATTTTGAAAGACGAGTTTTGATGAAAACATGGAAAAAGTTTGGAATTTCTTTAAAACGATCAAATTCAGCACAGATTGCTTTGCTGGACATAACTCTTTTTGAAGAATGAAGAGCTCATTATTAACCTGCAGTTAATATTCTTAAGTTTTGGAATTTCTGTGTTTGTAATTTTAAACTATCAAGCATGATATTATGCAGTACAGAACACCAAATGCAGGTGGTGTAATAGTAGGGCTGCTACCTCGCAATAAGGAGATCATGGGTTTGCATCCCAGATCCTCCCTGTGTGGAGTTTACAAAGCACTTAGAATAGTGAGTAAAGCTCTATATAAATGTTAAGAGTTACTGCTATACTTGACGATATGTCAATTTCAAAATTTAAACTTCATATTTTATCACCAAATAAACAAAACATGTAGCGCTAGGACTCTTAGCCTCTATATACCTTCACAGTACTTCAAACTTGATCCAAACACAGTGTATGTATACCAGCAATATTTTGTTTACAAAAAAGGCACTGCTAATCACATATGTGGTGATTTAAAATGAACGTGTGGTCCCTTAGTGTGCAATAGACGTTGTATTCATGTGTGTCAATTACTGTTAGTATTAGTAATGGGTTTGTGCACTGGCAGCTTTTTGAGTACATTCATTTGTGTTGGTTTAAAATGTATTACCTGCTGCTGAAATTGTCTGGCCTATCTAAATTTCTTGGTTTGAAAATTTCGTCCAAGGGAATGTGTAATTGAATAACCCTGAGTTAAGTGATGGACAGGAGAAGCAACACAAAGTCATTGCAGTTTATTTTGAGTTGTGCAATCTATAGTTTAAGAAGAAAGTGATGGACTTATAAAAACAGCAAAGCTTCCTCAACTCTCATTTCCTCTTTCTAGTGCACCTGGATAATGGATTAGCAAACACACACTGTACCCAAAAAGTACCTGGTCTGTAGGTCGCATCATTCTGTGTTGCAAGTTTGGGCTTTTCACAATGGTGTGTTATAGCAGAAAAATAAAAAAGGGAGCTTCATACAGATTTAAGAAATAAATCAGAAAAGTTCACCCTATTCTTGGAACTGGCCTGAATTCTTAGGAAGCATTAGCACAAAGAAGAATGTTAACTATGCTGCAGACTGTTATGAACAATGTCTAATGCATCATCTTTGTATCTTTTAAAAGTAATCTTTACGTACCCGTTTATCTTTTCAAAATGTACTGTATGTCATACAAGTTAGAACAAAATAAGAATATCAGAATATTGAAATCTTACTTTTTTCTCCTGATCAATATTTAATTCTATTATTTGTATGTCACAAAGGTTAGATTATCATGCCCATTATGACAGTTATAATTGTGCCCGGATCATGGCATTTTCTTTTGTTCTTATAACAATGATTAGATTAGATTAGATTAGAATAGATTAGATTAGATTAGATTGATACTTAATTAATCCCAAGGGGAAATTCACATAATCCAGCAGCAGTATACTGATACAAAAATACAATATTAAATTAAATAGTAATAAAAATGCATGTAAAAGCAGACAATAACTATGAGTAATGTTAGCATTTACTCCCCCGGGTGAAATTGAAGAGTCGCATAGTGTGGGGGAGGAATGCTCTCCTCAGTCTGTCAGTGGAGCAAGACAGTGACAAAAGTCTGTCACTGAAGCTACTCCTCTGCCTGGAAATGACACTGTTCAGTGGATGCAGTGGATTCTTCATGATTGACAGGAGTTTGCTTAATGCCCGTCGCTCTGCCACAGATGTTAAATTGTCCAACTTTACTCCTACAATAGAGCCTGCCTTCTTAACAAGTTTGTCCAGGCGTGAGGCGTCTTTCATCTTTATGCTGCCTCCCCAGCACACCACCGCGTAGAAGAGGGCACTCGCCACAACCGTCTGGTACAACATCTGCAGCATCTTATTGCAGATGTTGAAGGACGCCAACCTTCTAAGAAAGTATAGTCGGCTCTGACCTTTCTTACACATCAGTATTGGCAGACCAGTCCAATTTGTCATCTAGCTGCACTCCCAGATATTTATAGGTCTGCACCCTCTGCACACAGTCACCTCTGATGATCACAGGGTCCATGAGGGGCCTGGGCCTCCTAAAATCCACCACCAGCTCCTTGGTCTTGCTGGTGTTCAGGTGTAAGTGGTTTGAGTCGCACCATTTAACAAAGTCTTTGATTAGCTTCCTGTACTCCTCCTCCTGCCCACTCCTGATGCAGCCCACAATAGCAGTGTCATCAGCAAACATTTGCACGTGGCTGGACTCCGAGTCATATTGGAAGTCTGATGTATATAGGCCGAACAGGACCGGAGAAAGCACAGTCCCCTGCGGCGCCCCTGTGTTGCTGACCACAATATCAGACCTGCAGTTCCCAAGACGCACATATTGAGGTCTGTCTGTAAGATAGTCCACGATCCATGCCACCAGGTGTGAGTCTACTCTCATCTCAGTCAGCTTCTCTCTAAGGAGCAGAGGTTGGATGGTGTTGAAGGCGCTAGAGAAGTCCAAAAACATAATTCTTACATCACCACTGCCTCTGTCCAAGTGGGAGAGGGATCGGTGTAGCATATAGATGATGGCATCCTTCGCTCCCACCTTCTCCTGGTATGCGAACTGCAGAGGGTCGAGGGCGTGGTGGACCTGTGGCCTCAGGTGGTGAAGCAGCAGCCGCTCCATGGTCTTCAACACATGTGACGTCAGAGCAACAGGCCGGAAGTCATTCAGCTCACTAGGACGTGACACCTTTGGGACTGGGGTGATACAAGATGTTTTCCAAAGCCTCGGGACTCTCCCCTGTTCCAGGCTCAGGTTGAAGATGTGCTGTAGAGGACTCCCCAGTTCCAACGCACAGGCCTTCAGCAGTCGTGGTGATACACCATCTGGACCCGCTGCTTTGCTGGCACGAAGGCTTTTCAGCTCTCTGCTCACATGGGCTGCTGTAATTGTGGGTGGGGATGTCTCACCTATGCTGGTATCAGCAGAAGGATGGTTGGAGGATGCAGTACTCCGAGGTGAGAGTGGGTTAGGGTGATCAAACCTATTAAAGAAGTTGTTCATTTGGTTTGCTCTCTCCATGTCTGTCTCGATGGTGGCACCCCGCTTCGAGCTGCAGCCAGTGACAATCTTCATCCCATCCCACACTTCCTTCATGCTGTTGTTCTGCAACTTCTGCTCCAGCTGTCTCCTGTACTGCTCTTTCGCCGCCCTGAGCTGGACTCGGAGTTCCTTCTGCACGCGCTTGAGCTCATGCTGATCACCACCTTTAAAAGCCCTTTTCTTCTGGTTCAAAAGGCCTTTGATGTCACTTGTAATCCATGGCTTGTTGTTAGCATAGCAGTGTACTGTTCTTACTGGAACTACAATGTCCATACAGAAGTTGATGTAATCAGTTGTGCATTCAACAGCCTCTTCAATGTTCTCACTATGTGACCCCAGCAGTATATCCCAGTCTGTAGTTCGAAAGCAGTCTCTCAGAGCCTGCTCTGCCTCAGGGGACCACTTTCTGAATGAGCGTGTGGTTGTAGGTAGTCCTTCACTCTTAGTTTGTAGTGAGGCTGTGTGCGTTACTTTGTGTTATTTTTGCTAAATGCTTGGTAACTGGATGCATGGATTGTGTATACTGTGGTCAGGAAAGTAATGAACATAAAAATGTTTTCACACACTCTAGTTTTATTTGTAATTGCCAGCTTTATTCTAAATTGATGCAACTTATTTGGACTTTTACACAATAAAAATAAGTGCAATGAGAAGTGAAGCAAAATAACAGCTTTTATTGGCTAACTAAAAGATGACAATCTGTAAGCTTTAAAGGCAGCCCACGCCCCTTCTTCAGGCAAGATGTAATCAACCTTTTTAGTTAGCCAAAAAAAAGGTGTTACTTTGCTTGACTTCTCACTGCATCCATAATGGCTGACATGAAATAACACCCTACTACTACAGATAACAAAAATAGAAAATAAATATACACTCACTAAGCAAACTATTAGAAACAATAGTACAGTAATCCCTCCTCGATCGCGGGGGTTGCGTTCCAGAACCCCCTGCAATAGGTGAAAATCTGCGAAGTAGAAACCATATGTTTGTATGGTTATTTTTATATATTTTAAGTCCTTAGAAACTCTCCCACACTGTTTATAAATATTCTCCGCACAGTTATACAGTAAACCCTCGTTTATTGCGGTTAATCCACTCCAGACAGATAAATGAATTTCCACGAAGTAGAATTCTTTATTTATAAATCTAATATTTTCGCAGTTAGAGCATAGAAATCCTGTTTACGACCTTCTAAATACGTTTTTTAACATTATTAGAGCCCTCTAGATATGAAATAACACCCTTTAGTCAAAAGTTTAAACTGTGCTCCATGACAAGACAGAGATGACAGTTCTTTGTCACAATTAAAAGAATGCAAACATATCTTCCTCTTCAAAGGAGTGCCGTCAGGAGCAGAGAATGTCAGAGAGAGAGAGAAAAGTAAACAATCAAAAATCAATAGGGCTGTTGGGCTTTTAAGTATACGAAGCACCGCGATAAAGCGGCCGCAATGAAGGGATCAATGTGAAGGTAGTCTTTCAGCATTTTTTAGAGGAGCGTCAGTATCTTCTAAGCAAACAGTCTCTGTGCAAACAGCCCCTCTGCTCACACCCCCTCTGTCCGAGCAGAGAATGTCAGAGAGAGTGAGAGAGACAGAGAAAAGCAAACAATCAAAAATCAATACGGGCTGTTAGAGCTTTGAAGTGTGCGAAGCACCACGTGGGAAGCATATCGTATATCATTGAAGAGTTTTATATAATACGTAATACGTGCTCTGATTGGGTAGCTTCTCAGCCATCCGCCAATAGCGTCCCTTGTATGAAATCAACTGGGCAAACAAACTGAGGAAGCATGTACCATAAATTAAAAGACCCATTGTCCGCAGAAATCCGCGAACCAGCGAAAAATCCGTGATATATATTTAGATAGGCTTACATTTAAAATCCGCGATGGAGTGAAGCCGTGAAAGTCGAAGCGCGATATAGCGAGGGATCACTGTACACCTGAGTATCAATTATCAATTGATTGATTATATACAATTATCAAATCGGTCAATCATGTGGTGGTAATGCAACAAACAAATATTCAGCAAGAGGCAGTTTAATGTATGGAAATGCCTTGTTGATGATTGAGGTCAGAGGAAAATGGTCAGGCTGCCTTGAGTTGACAGAAAGGCTGAGGCAACTCAGATAACCACAATGTGGTGAGCAGAAAAGCATTTCAGAATGCACAAAATGTTGAACCTTGAGGCGGACGGGCTACAATGCATTATCACATCAGGTTCCAATTCTGTCAGTCAAGAACAAAAAGCTGAGGCTGCAGTGGGCACAGGGTCCCCAAAAATGTACAGCTGAAGACTAGAAAATACATAGTCTGGTCTGCTGAGGAACACAGACGGTAGAGGCCGAGTTTGATGCCAATAGCTTGAATTGTACCCAAACTGCCTTGTGTCAACAGTCCAAACTATTGGTAGTGGTAGGGAATTAATTTATGGCACACTTTGGGCTTGCTATTACAAATCAATCATAGCTTGAATGCCAATGGCCTTTATGCGCACTGTTGCTGAATATATGCATCCCTTTGTGGCCACAATTTACCCATCTTCTAACGTCTACTTCTAGCATGATAATGCACCATGTCACAAAGCAAAAGTCATATAAAATTGTACTCATAAACATGACAAGGAGTTTCAGTGTTTTTCAGTGGCCTTCCCAGTAACAAGATCATGGGATATGGCATAACAGGAGATTTGCAGCATGAATAAGCAGCTGACAAATTTTCAAAAACTACATGATATAATCGTGTCAACATGGCAAAAATCCTCACATGTTGTAGAATCCAAGCCTCAGCGAACTGAGTCTATTTTATGAGGAAAAGAAGGCACTACCTAGAATCAAAATATTGTTCTAAAACAATTGGTTCAGTGAGTGTATGCTAATTAACTTCAAGCATGAGAAAATACAGTGGTGTGAAAAACTATTTGCCCCCTTCCTGATTTCTTATTCTTTTGTATGTTTGTCACACAAAATGTTTCTGATCATCAAACACATGTAACCATTAGTCAAATATAAACACAAGTAAACACAAAATGCAGTTTTTAAATGATGGTTTTTATTATTTAGGGAGAAAAAAAATCCAAACCTACATGGCCCTGTATGAAAAAGTAATTGCCCCCTTGTTAAAAAATAACCTAACTGTGGTGTATCACACCTGAGTTCAATTTCCGTAGCCACCCCCAGGCCTGATTACTGCCACACCTGTTTCAATCAAGAAATCACTTAAATAGGAGCTGCCTGGCACAGAGAAGTAGACCAAAAGCACCTCAAAAGCTAGACATCATGTCAAGATCCAAAGAAATTCAGGAACAAATGAGAACAGAAGTAATTGAG
>JANRMT010062834.1:42233388-42259839 GCA_026402145.1 Polypterus bichir lapradei | reverse complement strand
TTTTCACACCACTGTATATATGATAGAGAGAAAACAAACAGGAAGCAAAAGCAAAAATTAACTGCTGTACTATTTTAACATATGTTACCATACATACTGTACTTGAAGAATTAACGATATACAACATTGTCTTCACTTAACTTTCATCCTGCTTATCCTGGTGAATGTCACAAGGTACCATGCTGCGCTAAAACTTTGTGTCATTGGAATTTTGCTAATTTTCCAGCATGTTAAGAAGATAGCACACAGAAGGATGGCACAAAAGAATCTTTTAAGGAGTGTGATCCTGACTGCAGAAGAGGGTGTGCTACTTTAATCCTTCCATGATATTCTTACACATACAAACGTCATTATGAGCTTTAAGTTCAAAAAGGTTTGAAGACAATTATAACCGATTTAGACACATAAAGAAAGTGCCAGATATACAATGGAATGCTTTACAAAAGCATTCAAGTTATCACAATCAAAGATATAATAAGGCTTTAACTGCATTCTTACTTATTTTGCAATATAAATATTCAGCCTACACACGGTGGCATTACTCACTTGTATAAGACTGGCCTGTCTTGAAGAGATTCCATGGCTTGGGTTAGTACTGGAGAAATATCACACGATTCTTGGGTCAGGGCTCGGCATTCATCTGTGAAGAACAAGTGGTTAATTAAAATGAAAATGATTAATATTAGTGACAGCTGTCATAATTTAATTGAAATGAATAGCTTTTTTTTTTACATAATCATGGTATTATTTCTTCATTTTTACACATTTCAATGAAAGATATAAAAGACACACTGTGTGATTATATGTATATTGTTCAAAGATGAATGTTCATTATTATATATAATAATCCAGTACACCTGAACTGAACAAACACCAAAACCAATGCCTAAAAGTTTTCTATTTCAGGCATGAAACTGTGATAATTGTAAAGCGTATTAAAATTGAAATACTAATTTTTTGGCACAGAGCTAAAATCCAGACTAACCTGATCTGAATTAATAATAGCCTTAGCTTAACCTGCAGAGAGTGGTATAAACAAATCCAACATATACAGATAAACCTAAGCATAAAAGAAGAATAACCACAATAATAATATTCTTAAATATTTTAAACCTGTACACAGACCCACATTAATATTTCTGTATTTGTGTTGACAGAAACACACTTTAGATAACATCTTTATGTCTTGCAAATCAAATAAAAATCTTTGACATTTGTCAGACAAAGAGTTTAATATTAATACATTATGTCTAACATTAAAAATGTTATTATCTAGCAAAATACTGATGCCAAGTCACTTCACTTGGATTAGATTGTTCAGTGTGCATTCTGGCATACAGTAATAGACATTTAGCATATTTTAAACAATACCTTATTTACTTCAATGCCTCTGTAAACAATATTTCTATTACTTTAACAAAGCAATAATTCTTTCATTTACAGTTTTACTTATTTAAGCCAAGGAAGAGTTTATTATATTTAAAGTAACCTAGGACTTCTTGGTGGCCTTGATTACAGGTTCCAGATACTCCATTTTAAGAATAACCCTTCTACATACAATTCTTTTATATGTTTTGTATTTTCTGTTTTTTTATTACTTCAATTTACATAAACACTGAGCGCACAACACAAAACAACTCTGAACAGGGAGCAGATTTGTTGTAATTCAAGCAATTTCACTGTAATTGCTTGTTTTTTTTTTCTTTTGGGCCAATTGGTTATTTAGGTATTTTAATATAAATTGATAGAGCAATGAGTAATTTTCCATTTTTAATATTTAATTTGCACAGCTATTTAAGGTGTAGATGTACTCATAGATATCAATCTCTGTATTTATACCGTAGCCTACTTGCACAGCTTAATCAAATAAGGCCCACAGTAGGTACAGTTTTTATTTTAGCCATTCTCACATGTTTACTCGTTTCTGAATGCCTCTTTGATGAGCTCACTATGCTCTCTTTAAGCAATTTTATAATTGAGAAGTTAAATTCAAATATAATATTTTATAAAAATATACACTAGCTGTCCCCCACGGCTCTGCCCGCATAGTATTGAAACAGGACAAACATTAAAAATCAATTTTAAAAAATGTAGTAATTTGTATTGAGAAGAATTTATATTGATAGCTTTTGTATCCGAGGGCCTCTTGATATATAATATTTTTGGTTTTGCTATCAGGGGCGAGAATGTAGCTGTGTAAAAAGTTGCCAAGGTATCTCTGGCCAAATCGAAGGTAGGTACACTCCAACGTCAAACATTGCCACTGTATCTGATCGTGTTCAGCTCTGACAGGAGAGTATCCCCCACGTGGGAAGAAGAGCACATGACTATGATATCTCTGCCAATTAACAGGTATCCTCTAAAACCCACATAGCTGTAATCTCTCTCTCAAAAACGTCAAACATTACTCTTTAACAATCACTAAATGAAAATGTCTGCTGAACAAACAGGTATCGCTAGCTAAGCGAAGGCAAGGTTCTCTCCAACACGTGGGAGAGGCACAGCAACTCGAACAGAAGCTGGCACATGAGTGAGGTTGGCCCCGCCCAGCTCCCTAGTCCTGAGTTCCTGCCTCCCCCTCCCCTCGGCTTGCAGCCTGTCTTTCAAATTCGGGCGAATAAATCAGTGCCACAACCGAAATATGATACTTAGCATGATGAGCGAAGTCTCAAAAATCAACCGGAATGTTCAAGCAAATTATATAAAAAAAAACCCGATCTAAATCCATTAAGAGGTTCTCTCGTGAAAAGCGGACAGACATACAGACACACATACGTTTGATTTTTTACATGGTGGGCAAGGGACTGTAAAGGAGAAAAGGTTTTTCAACAAGACCCTAAATGAGAGAGAAGTTGAACGTGGAAAGAGCAATGCAGTGCTCCTGTAAGACATTAAGGAACAGATGTCAGAGACCCTGACCCTTTTTAGATAAAGAAGGTGAGGCCATGATCAGTTAGTTGGCAGGGAGTTAAAACAACTCTTGAGCTATCACAACAGCACATGGTCAAGCTTCTGAACTTCATATTATAAAAAAGTATCCCTGAAAAGAGTTTGGTTCTTTCTTTTTAGTCCATTAGGAAGCAGCAATGTTCCACAGGAGTATTAGTGGAATTGTATATTCCCTTTAAATTAAACAGTCTAAAGCCTTCCTAAGGTACTTGGTCCTTTAAGGACTACAGAAAGGATGGGGGTGCCTTAGCTTCCAAATTTGTACGTGCCTTGGTGGCTCCAAGACTTTTACTCATCTACCCCTGACTCCATAAGCGATTCCAAACTTAGATGGAAGTACCTGGTAGAGCTTAGGCTCAGGAGGTGAAAATGGACAAGAGGAAGACAGCCCGACAGCGAGAGAGCATAAAGGAAGGTGAGAGGAGTTATGTATGGTATTTTGTAAAACATAACCAGGCGCCCTTCCTACTAGTCAGGAATCAAGACCCACTAACAAAAGGAAATCTTTTAACTCAAAATTATGTGAACCACCTCCACATGCCCATTTAAGTGTACTAATAACATTTGCTCAACAGCACAGTGTAATGGTACTACACAAGCAGTACACACTAGAAGTAAGGGGAAAACATAAGCAACAGATTGAAGCGTTTTCAAGGTGATATATTAAATCATTTGGGATACTGAGTTTTTGTTTTCTTTTTCTGTGCCTTGTAAATCTAAGCAGGAGTGGCAAAGTTTGTGATGATCCAGCTGTTGGAATGAAAAGAAAACACTGCACTGTACTAGCACAAGCATAACAAAGTGCACATACTGCAAACATTGGCACTGCTACAGAGAATCTCAAATGCTCTGTCAAAATTTAACTGAAGCACTTGGGTTGTTTACTTTTCACAATGTTAAGCAATCTATATTAGATAACAAAACAATATTAAGTGGCACATGTCCTGGAACTGATATATTACATCATCATACAAGTTATGGAACCAGAGCAAACAGGAAAATGATTCTTCCTTGGTTTATTTACTCCAATATAAAAGCAAATACTAAAATGCCTTTAAATGAAACAAAAGCTTCTGCAGCAAAATTATGTGGCAGAAAAATAATGCTACCTATTTAAAATTGCTATGTACTGCTAATTTAAAGTTAAACTTTTCAAATATATTTAACTTACTCTGTGCCCATCTATAAAGCTGTTCATATGATGTTTCTTGAAGAAGAGCCATCTGTTCCATGATCTCAAGACTACAGAAACACAAAATGAATTGATAATCCTCAGCAGAATGTACTGTATAAGTCATAAAACAAGAGTGAAATGAGTAGTCTACTACTTGAATGAATCTTTCATTCTTTATTTCTTGGATGACTTTATTTAATTAGACCTTTGAGTCAGTGAATAACTTTTCATGCAAATATTGTGTCTATGAGAGGAATCCATATCACCTAGTTTAAGTCCATATAAGCAAAGACAGAACACATACAACTCCACAAAGACAATGACACATGACATTACTAACTCGCACTGGAAATTTAACCCTGCTTTTACAGAATTATGTCAGAATCATCCACATATTTAGAAGGATTTTAATAATCAATTCTAATCTAAACCTGAAGCCACTTCCACTACTATTACTTATTAAAACAAGGTCAAAATAAAGCTGGTAGTGCCATTACATTTTAGAACATAACAGAAATGGTTTCATAGGTAGGATCCAAAATCTGTAAGCATAATAAATTAAGAATCATTTGCATCAGTAAGTTTCAATTAACACTGTCAACTCAATGTAATGGAGAATACAGGCAGTCCCCGGGTTATGTACAAGATAGGGACTGTAGGTTTGTACTTAAGTTGAATTTGTATGTAAGTCGGAACAGGTACATTATTTTAATAAATGCTATTGTTGACCGACTGTAACCAAGTGCTCTTGGTTGATGGAGTTTCACCTCTCCCAGACCTTTTTTATTATTTGTACTTTATTTTCAATGCCGATGGTTTTTCTCTTCTTTACTGCATCACCAGCACTTGCATCAGATTTGTGTTTCAGAGACATTGTTGAAGGGTGAAAAGGTTAAGATGAGCTCTTCTGCACAGCACTGTACACGCTATCACAGCAGGAAGGCACCCGTCTGATGTGCTGACAAGAGACAACTTCCTGCTATGTACGTAACAGTATAAGCAGGCTTGCTATTGAGAATGAATGGGGCGGCGAGGGGCAGTTCATCACCAGCCCACCTCACAGTCACCTCTACTACAATATGCTGCCTGCAGTGTCCGCCCACCGAGAACAAACACGGTGCGGCCAAAGGCTGGTAGTGAATCGCCCACCACCGCCCCCATTCAATAGGGGGCCATCCGAGACACACTACAATGCTACCTCCTGCCGCCCAGTTCACCCTCAATGGCCTCCGTTCAGCCACAACTGTGTCACCGCTTGCAGCATTACCAGCCGTCCACCGAGAACAGGGCAGCCATGTGTGATGGGCGGGCAGTGAAACCACTTGCCGCTGGGAGCTGCCCGAGGGACACTACACTGCATGAGCAGCGAAATTGCCCCGCTCCAGCCTCCATCCAGCCACCACTTGCAGTGTCCCCAGGCTGAAGATGACGGAGCGGCAGTTACTGAGGCGCATGCGTCGCAGCTGCGGCCTCGTTTGTAAGTCGTAGGTCAGATGTCCGTAACCTGGGGACTACCTGTATATCCTTTCTTGTTCACTTTTATTAAGCTGAAAAACTCACCAATACAAGCAAAACACAATTCAATCAAAAGTACACAATGCAAGATTTCAGAAAGTTATATTGATAAAACCATAGCCAACATGTAACACCCCACCCTAATCAATTCAGAAAGCCTTACAGACCAAAAACCCATTATGAGATCATTCTTCATGTATATTAGGACATCAAACGATCACAAAACAACGGCAGAGGCCCGAGAAGCTATTTCAGAAGACCATTAAAAAATTCTTACTAAATTTTGAAAAAGATGTCTGCAATCCTGTAATAAGTACATAAGTTTAATATGTCATTGTGCTCTGTACAAAATAAATCTTCTCACATGTACAGATAACACAAGGCCAGATGTAGCAGGGGCTCATTTAGAACTGCTAGGCAAACATTAGAAGACAAGAAAGGGACAACTGCGAAATGGCCGTTGTACAATTTCTGTGTGTCAGAGTCAGCATGACATTGGATCTTCTTTTTCTTGTTTGGAATGGCATGATTTACCTAAGTGAGGGCCTGCACATGATGAAAGGGTATAAAGCCTTGAAACATTGCCCAGCACACCTTTGAAGCTGACGGACGGATGGGAGATAACGTCATCTGATCCTAAAAATCCTTCCAGCGCATCGACAAAAATGGCAGACTGCATATATCGAGCTCCCACTTCGGTAATAGTCTTGTCATGGCTTCCTCGTCTGTTATGCTGTGTAAGGAAGCTAAGTTATTTCTCTTATGTTATTTCTTACCGTCATATAACTAAGGGTAGGGTATCGCCTTTCAATATTATATCTATATAGTTTCGGGTTATGTAACATGCCGCAATTACAAAAGAACGTATTCTAACAAGGGAGCTAGCACCCCTTGCTGGATAGAAATCCCCACATGAAAAATGTAACCTTTTCTAATTTTAAAAAATGAAAGACTTCATTTTCTTAATGACTTATAAATGGTGGGTTAGGCTCCTTTTAATTACACAATATATATCGATATGTAAAAAGCATACTATAGGAAATCACCACAGAGGTATTGCTGCATAATTTTATTCCAACTGGT
This sequence comes from Polypterus bichir lapradei, assembly GCA_026402145.1. Classification (NCBI taxonomy): domain Eukaryota; kingdom Metazoa; phylum Chordata; class Cladistia; order Polypteriformes; family Polypteridae; genus Polypterus; species Polypterus bichir. The sequence goes on along the minus strand of JANRMT010062834.1, from coordinate 42,253,118 downwards.
CTTACTCCATCATAATTATCATCATATTTGGACTACCTGCCATATTCCAAGTTTAGCCAGGTTTGCCTGTTACCCCTCCAAATCTGTTTTCTCCACAGTCCTAGGCACCCTTTGGGTGACTCCAGATAATGCTATTAGGGGATTATCAGAATTTTGACAGTGCACAATTTAAGCAAAGTATTTATAAACCAAAGAACATATATGTTATGTGTAACTTAATTCCATTCTTTATCAGAGATATTAATTGAAAGGTCCCTTTCCCTGCACTATGACCACCTATGGGCGCATACCTTGGAATCAGTTCATAAAGTATGGAGATACTAATGATATTTTCAAAATTTCTATGTAAAATATTTTCAAATGTTAATACTAAGAGAAGATTAGGTAAGTTGGTCAAGATTCCTTTTGTCAACCAGCCAATTATAACCAAAATTTCAGTCAACACCTATAACTATCACTGTCCTTCTTGCACCTAGCTACTTTGTAGGGCAACATTTCATCATGGTTTAAGCTAGGTATTTTGGATGTACATTCAAATGATTCCTGTATGAATTTCTGAAGTAGAACTCTAAGGTACTGTGTATAAACCAGATTTTAATAATCCATTTTAAGAATCCATCTTTCATGGGTTATATTATCTGCAGCAGAACAATAAAATCTGCAAGTGACAGTCACTCATCAAACAGAGTTTCGGATAAAACAATGCATTAGACAAATCTAGGTGGAACAAGGTAAGAAAACTAGTGCAATAGATAAAGTCAGAATTTAAAATGATAGAACTCGGATGTACTAATTTTATAAAATTCCCCATGTAAGTACTGGCAAACAATCTCAATTGGTCATGCTTATCTTTATTATATCATTAAAACTCTATGCACATGTCTCTTTAATGCAAGAGAGGTTTCTATATTAGTCATTATGAGGCTTTCAACTAAAGAAGGAGTTCTTTTCATCTGCAGACTCTTTCTCAATTAATCATCACCATGTCACCAAGTATGCACTTATTCACTTATAAAAGGAAAAAAACCTTATGCAGTACATTTATTTATATTTTATTAGATACCTTAAATACTATTTAAAGGAAAGGATGCTTACCCTGCTGTTTGTTGGTTGGTCCTCAGGAGAATTTTGACATCATTGTGAATATGCTTTACTCTTCCAAGAGCTTTGAAGAAATCCTTAAAATAAACAGAAAATCTACATAAATGGAATCAAGTAATGCTAATGTAAATAAAATTATATGGTCAAATTTCTAATTCATAAGAAAATCACACGACTTAATGTAAGAATTGATAGCAATCTTACAAATCTGCCACTTATAATTTTATAGTAGAGTTTAGTCTTGTCTTATGACAAATTAGGAATTCATTTCTGTGAAAAATTAGCAGTTATCTTATGTACACAAGGTAAAAAAAATTATAGCTGCTTCTTCAGCTATATTCGAAACTGTTATATAACACATTTTTTGTATGATTTTCTACATATATATATCTATACATATATATGTGTATATATACACACTAATGTGTGTTACTAGGCACAACGTTTGCAAGAAATCCCTAATGTTACTTAGAATTGCAACTTTGCAGAATACAGAGTTAACTGCACTTTTTTCTATGATTAAAGAATGTTTATGTTTAAACTGGAGGTATAGCATGAACATGTTAATAGGAAAACAATTCTTAAAAAAAACATTTTATTATTTTTTTGTGCATCTGGATCAGTAATATTAGCAAAAGAAAGTATACGTTATACATTTCTAAAGATAATCTCCAAGTTTACTCATGAATCACCACAACTGAGTTAAAATTCATCTGTCATTCAATGTTATGTTCAGGTTTTAAATGCTTATATTTCTAGTGCTTATGAATTTCTATTTGCATTTGTTCTCTATTAGTTAGCCAATAAAAAGTGTCATTTTGCTTGGCTCTTCCCTACATTCATAATGGCTAACACGGTACAACACCCTAGTACTAATGTTTAACTTACAACGTTTCCCAAATGAGTGTGTCAATGAACAAACATAATTTTATACAGAGTTCTAAAAGATTAGCTAATGTCTATATGATGTTTATCTTTAGTTATATATTACCTTTCTAGCAAGTGTTTAAGGAATCAAGAGGGAGGCCAAGTCAAGACATGTCATACTACCTGAGAGATGGTAAATCATACTAAGAAATGAAGAACAGAAGACAGAGTACAATGAAGGAACTGGCAATCACTAAAAAACAACAAGTAAATGTTCATTCATACCGTGTCTTTAACACAGTATGGGGCAGCGTTTGGGATATGGAGTTTTGTTGTATGGATTTGGTACATAAATGTGAATAACACTGAAAAAGCTGTAAAGATTAACGGTGGAGATGGGAGTATCTGTCCACAAGACCACTCAAAGCTGTACACTCCACACTTGGCAAGAAAAAAAAAACAGTGAAAAGAAAAAACACGTTTGGAGTTTCCCTAACAGCATGTGGTGGACTCCACAAACACATGAAAATAGATTCTCTGGTCAAATGAGACTAAAATTTAACATTCTGACCATCATGGGAAATGCTGTGTGTGAACTAGGGGAGAGTTCTCTACCACCCTGAGAACTCCATTCCAACAGTGAAGCATGCTGGTGGCAGCATCATGCTGTGGGGATGTTTTTCATCAGTAGGGACTAGAAATCTGGTCACAATTGAAACAAAGACGGATGGCACTAAATACTGGGAAATTCTTGAAGAAAACCTGTTTCAGTCTGCCAGATTTCAGACTGGGATGAAAGTACACGTTCCAGCAAAACAATTACCCTAAACATATTGTTAAAGCTCCACTGGAGTGGTTTAAGGGGAAATACTTAAATGTCTTGGAATGGCCTAGTAAAAGCCCAGACCTCAATCCAGTTGAAAAACTGTCACATGACTTGAGGATTGCTGTACACCAATGCAGCCCATTTAACTTGAAGGAGATGGAGCAGTTTGGCCTTGAGGAATGGACTACAATTCTAGTGTCTAGGTGTGCTAAGCTAATAGAGACATTCCCCAAGAGACCTGCAGCTAAAATTGCAGCAAAAGGTGGCTCTACAAAGTATTGACTTTGCACGCTCAGGATTTCTGATTTTTTTTGTCTCAATTATTGTTGTCACAATAAAAAATATTTTGCAATGTCAAAATGGTAGGTATGTTTCATAAATCGAATTGTGCAAACGACCCAAGAGTCCTATTTTAATTCCAGGTTGTAATGCGACAAATTAGGACAGATAACGAGGGGGGTGAATACTTTCACAAGGCACTATATGTGGGGAGTGAATACTTTCACAAAGCACTGTGTGTGCAAATACCAAATAAAAAATATGTAAATCATAAAAAATATGTACAATATTTATATGTACAGTATCATGATCTGTTGTGTGTAAAGTATTGAATTAAGAGCTTTGACTTTTTTATATATACAGTACAGGCCAAAAGTTTGGACACACCTCCTCATTCAATGTGTTTTCTTTATTTTCATGACTGAAGGCATCAAAACTATGAATGAACACATGTGGAGTTATGTACTTAACAAAAAAAGGTGAAATAACTGAAAACATGTTTTATATTCTAGTTTCTTCAAAATAGCCACCCTTTGCTCTGATTACTGCTTTGCACACTCTTGGCATTCTCTCGATGAGCTTCAACAGGTAGTCACCTGAAATGGTTTTCACTTCACAGGTGTGCCTTATCAGGGTTATTTAGTGGAATTTCTTGCTTTATCAATGGGGTTGGGACCAGCAGTTGTGTTGTGCAGAAGTCAGGTTAGTTGGACGATCATTTATTTTTCAACAGGACAATGACCCCAAACACACCTCCAGGCTGTGTAAGGGCTATTTGACCAAGAAGGAGAGTGATGGAGTGCTGTAAATGGTCTTGAAAATAAAGAAAACACATTGAATGAGGAGGTGTGTCCAAACTTTTGGCCTGTACTGTATAACAGACAGATTGGGGGGTTGTGGGGGGAATAGAAACAAACAGAGAGAGAGAGAGAGAGAGAGAGAGAAGGATAGAAAAAGGGACGGATAGTCAAACCCAGACAGTAGCAAGGGCAAGCAAGGTTTTGAACGCAATACATACAATGTAAACTCAAAAATAAGCACATGAGACAAACATGGTTTGAAATACATGCTATATGAGAATTTTCTTTGACTCATGGTTATTCATGAAATTGTTGCACTTGGGGGGGGTAATGTTTCCTTTGATAATATTTCATATTACTAATGTGAAACATATCCCAGTTTTATGCTATATATGATGCTGACCTTCAGTCTTTAAAGTGTTTTGAGAACATATCAAGGTATATCAACTGTCACACTTTTGTTCAAAATAATCACTCAGACCTAAGGTACCATTACAATTTTTACCTGTTTAGGATGCAAATCAGATTCTACTTTTTTGCACAGATGACAAAAAATACCTAGATACCCTTTTTGTCTTTATTGCATCGTATGGCGGTTTGCTGTGGTACAAAGACTAAACACCTAATGGTTTTTTTTATTCATTTGCAATTTCCTCAGCCATCTTAAAGAGAAGGTGTCCTTGATACTTTTTCAGGAGAGCATCAGAAGGTATAAAGCAGGTTGCTAGTTACCTGTAAATTTTGTAATCTAAAGCAGATAACTGTTTCTACTCTTGCTCCCTTGACACTGACTAAACAGTCCCATCCTTTCATAAAGTTTCATGTATTCTAAATCATTTATAAAGAAAATGACTAATTCAAAAAAAGGCTGGATAAACTTTAAGCTCTGATGTGTGTGTCTTAAAGAAATGAAAGTTCCCCGCACATGTATAAGTTATTTTACTGAGTTGTTTAAAATGTGCATAGCATTTCTTGCCTATCTCAGATATACTCTATCTCCTCTGAAATCTAGCATCCCAACAAAGAAACAGCTACATCCCCTAAAATATATACATTTTTAAGTCCAGCAGCAATTCTGTAGTAGGCTGTAATTAATAAACAGTACCTTAGCTTGAGTGTGTTGTTTATGAAGAACACCATATATTCAATGGGTCTGCAAAATCAGAACTAGCAACAAATGCATTTCATTGAAATGTGCCCAGTCACGATGACAATAAAATCATCTGAATTGAAATGCTGCAGTCTGAATCTTAATTTTTGTGGCAGGCAGTGCCTTTATTTTTAGTCATACAACTTTCCACATAGCATTTAATGTACTCATTAAGATGACTGTATAAGTGTTTGATGAGGATCCAGTCAGCTTACAAGGAAGTCTGTTTGATTTAACTCAGCCACTCCTAGCCAGCATTCATGAAAAATGGCAGCAATTGTAGTCAAGCAGGCACTGTGTGATCTTTAAAAATGTATATACTCTTTATATTCCCCTTTGATGTACATTCGTGTTTTTGTTTATGTTGCCTTAACTGATATATTTGACTAAATATGTTTCAAAGTCACAATTATGCTAAAATGAGAAATAGACTACAAAACAGCTGAAACTAAAATGCAGCTTCTCATTTTCAGGTGGTGTTTTACATTTTTACATGAGGTAATCTATAAACAATGACCACAAAAACTGAAATGACCTGTGACAGAAACATTAATATTAGTGCAGGCTTTTGAGATGCCATACATCATATCCACTTTGTTTCTGTGGATCACTACAGAAAGCTATGTGCAACTTTTTATCACAAGAGTATGCCACATGGCAAACTTCTCTCTCGAGCCTGCCCAGCTCTGCTCATACAGACCAGTTACATGAGCAGTATGCTTCACAGCTCAAGTATCTGTCAAAGATCTGGATCATTTTTTTGTTTTCTTTATTGTTCTTGACAGTGCTCCATATCTCAGTTACATTCTTTAACACTTACCATGTGCCAACAACACAGGCAAATATAACTTAATCCAGAGAATGTGCCAGACGTCTTGGTTACTGAACAGACAATATACTATCCTGTTGTCTCTCCAATAGAAAAATATGTTAACGGCAACAGGTACAGTGGCAGTGTAAACCTCTGTACCTATCATAGTGGCATTTATTGCAAGACAAAAGCCAATCATATATAGAATGGTAGTTGATCATAAAGCACACTCAAATGGCAGTTTACAGTAAGACATGGTCAAATACAAACCTAACTCCTCTTCACATTAAGGCAAGTTGTAATCACCAATTAACCTAACCTAGCCAGCATGCCTTTAATTTGTGTCAGAAAATGAGAACATCTGGAGGAAATTCATACAAATACGGTAAGAATACACACACACACTCCTCAAAGACATTGGCATGGCTAAGAAATAAACACTGAAGCTGGGAGGCAACAGAACATACATTTCTGCTACCATAACACCTGAAACCTAATATTCATAAGAAGTTTGTCTAAATTATATATTAACTTACTTCAGTAATTGGTCCATCTCTAGCTGCATGCAGTGCACTCATTTCTTCAGATGTCAACTGAAATTTAGCTAGAAAAGCATTAGCCACTTGGGCTCTTATTTCAAGTTGGTGGCTGTAAAAAAAAAATAAATAAATAAAAATGAAGTAGTCTGTTTTAAAAGATTAATTAACGATTAACTAAAACTTAAATTACTAATGACCTGATAAACCATCCATCCATCCATCATCCAATCCGCTATCTCCTAACACAGGGTCACAGCGGTCTGCTGGAGCCAATCCCAGCCAACACAGGGCACAAGGCAGGAGCAAATCCCCGGGCAGGGCGCCAGCCCACCGCAGGGCACACACACACACACCAAGCACACACTAGGGACAATTTAGGATCACCAATGCACCTAACCTGCATGTCTTTGGACTGTGGGAGGAAACCAGAGCACCCGGAGGAAACCCACGCAGACATGAGGAGAACATGAAAACTCCACACAGGGAGGACCCAGGAAGTGAATCCAGGTCTCCTAACTGTGAGGCAGCAGCGCTACCACTGTGCCACCGTGCCGCCAACCACATGGGCTTTATTACTAAAACTTTTAACCTTCCAGTTACCAAACAGTTTAAATACTGACATCTCTTCAAAATCATTCACTTATTAAGATGATATCATTAAAAATAAATGTTTAGTAGTGTAAAAACATGCTTGCATATAAGAGACTCAGAAAACAACAAATGCTGTAACACTCTGCTTGAAACGCATGAAAAAAAGTTTTTATTTTCATTTACATTTAATTGAACATTATGCTTAGAGAGAATACAGCAGCATACTTTTTCTATAATTTTTAACAAATGATCACAATAGACGTATTATACTGTTGCTAAAATACAGTACTAACCAAGGAAAAATAAACAATTATACTGAAATACTGCAAGGGGAAATACTCCCCATCATCAAGATTGTAAAGTTAATAAGTGTACATCATATCTCTCTATTATAATACAAAAAAATCCTGGGACATCACGAGACTTTTTAACCTGGGATGAGATGTGACTTTTTCAGAGAGATACTTTCACATCTCGCGAGATGAGACTTTGTGCCAAGAGATTTAACTACGCCCGGGGCTGGAAATAAAAGACAAAGAGTAGATGACAAAGTAGAACGTTGCAAAGAATTCAAAAACATTGGTGTGATACACATGCAGAGCAGGCTAGAGATAATGAAATTTGAAAGTTAAAAAAAAATGATAATAAAGATCGCATTAGAGCAAACAGAAATTATTACTCGGTGAAATAATGGAACAGCAAAAACAGATCAAATATATTGTTCAGATTTAAACTCGGAGACTTGTACATCGTCTAATTCGTGTTGCCATCAAGGAAAAGTAGTGTTTCTTACCAATGAAGAGGCGTATCCGCGAGAATTAAAAGATTTGTTGTTTGGTGAAAGTGAAATCCACAAACACGAGCGGCATAGATGCAAAGTGGCTGGCGCATTGCGCAGTCCAGAGGGGTTGGCTAACGAAGCGAGCAGGGGGCAAAGCCCCCTAGTAACCATTAAGATAATGAGCTGAGTAACTAGCAGACTGTAACTCGACTGAAAAAGCTGCTAACATTTTCCTCAAAAGTGTGGAATTTTTATTTATGCTGTAAGAATGTTATTTTAGCAATGTACAGTATATAATTTTATAAATCACAACCACAGAAAATTACTTAAAACTAAGAAACTTACACATGATTAGGAATTAGTTTACAACATAAACCAATAAGAACCCAAAAAGACCAATTATATGTTACTTCGGTAAATTAGTAAAAAAAAAACAGCCAGCTTTCTTACAACTTAAAAAGTCACTTTTAATAATTAAAAAACATTTAGCAACATAACATTGGCAACCAATTCACAGTCACATCCAGGTCTAAGGCAGCGGACAACACCTTCAGATTTTAATTGAGATTTTAACTCTCTTTTTAAAGTGTCACGTTTAAGAATTTTGAACAACAGTTAGTCATGGGTTCTCCTCAACCAACAACAGCACATAAATCAAATCACTTGAATTGGACTCTGCCATTTATGAAGCTAGCTACAGGGGTATTTGAGCTATGTTTTTAACTACATAACATTTTAAACTGCTGTTAAAAAGCATGTATTTAATTTAGTCTGCTAATTAATGTAATTGCAATGTTACATATGTATGTCAGAGGAACACCTTCTCGGCTCATCACAGGTACTCAATACCCCAGCTGGAGTAAGAAGGGGCACTGTCGTTAACAGTCTCGCCTTTTCTCTCCTCTGCAGCAGCGTGATGTTCCTTGAAGGAAATTAACCCAGCCTCTAGACCCGAACTTGAAGAAAGAATGGAGGTTCATATGACTGACCCTCTCTCAAGAGTCAAATACATCTAGGAAGCGCCATGGAGGCTGCCTTACTTGATTTCTGTTTTGTGCCTTCAATCGATGATTTTCATTTAGAATTATTTAAGAATTAAAAGAGGTCTCCCCCTATTGGCATTACAACACTTTTGGGACTAACCCTACAGTTATTCACCCATTTACAACCATGTACTATATGAAAATGAAAAAAAAAAGTTAATAAAATTAAAGCTTTCAAAGCAGCTAACTAAATCCACAAAAGCACCTGAACATTATTCCATGCATACATTTTCTAACTTCTTTGTATCACTGGCTTCACTAGTATTAATTTATAGACAGAGTTGTTTCTAAATGAACACAAACACTAGGTGGCAGCAACACTCTATGTAACTTAAATGTCATTTTGCATTCATTCTGCAGCTTTGTGTAGATAAAAAGGAGCTAAATTATGCTTGGCCTCATTGTTCATGTTAGTTATTTGATAACTTCTGACAATGACTCAACATGTGAGGTTTGCTTTCAGAATAGAGGTTTTATTTGTATGGTTTTCAAGCATAATTTTTCTAGTTAAATTTACAATTTTTTTCCTTGAAGATAATTTTCCATCATTTTATTTTATTGAAAATTCACTTTATAAATAATTTTTCAATCACTTACAATGACATCCCTTCTGGTTTCAGGTCATTTTTTGTTGCTGGGATCCTTCCCCAGTGTAGTGTGGTCACTGTACGTATATGAATCAATTGATGATGCATCTTGTAAGAACAAAGAGCTGCAGGAGCTAACTGCCTGCACTTCACATATAAAACAAAGAGCGGACTATGAATCTAAAAGAATAAAAGAGAACCATTGTGAATAAGATTTTTGCTATCCATTTTATTTTATTTTGCTGCCTTGACCACAATTTCTAGTTCAGCCCAGGATAAAGAATTTCATCCATTTCAATCTATGACTTTTCTTTAAATGCACCTTGGGGCTGTCACAAAAAGTAATTTCGTTGTGTTACACAATGACAATAAAGTGCTTGAACTTGAACTAGTGACATGCAAAATTTTGGGCATCCTAGCTCATAATGTCTGTTACTGTGACTACTTAAGTGAGCAGAAGATGAACTGATCATCAAAAGGCATAAAGTTCAATACAACACATTTCTTTTCAGTACTTTATACAAGATTAGTGTATTGTTTTGTTTTGTACAAATGTACAGTGAAATAAGGAAAAGGGGGCACCATGCAAAAGTTTGTGCACCCCAAGATATTTGACCTTTCCCCAAGATAGTTTCAGACCTTCATAAGCTCATTAGGGCTATCTATGGATTTATCACAGTCATCGTTAGGAAACCCCAGGTGATGCAAATGCAAAGCTGTAATAATTCTCTTGATTCCTCAAACCTTGTCTCAACAATCAGCAGCCATGAGCCCCTTTAAGTAGCTACCTAGCACTCTGAACAATTAAATAATTGATGGTCACAAAGCAGGTGAAGGCTACAAGAACATAACAAAGCCTTTTCAGGTAGCGGTTTCCTCAGTTCATAATGTTATTAAGAAATGGCAGTTAACAAGAACAGTGGATGTCAAGTTGAGGTCTGGAGGACCGAGAAAGCTTTCGGAAAGGGGTCCTCGTCAGATTGCTAAAAAGGCAAATAAAAACTGTTTTGAGTGCAAAAGACCTTTAAGAAGATTTAGCATATTCTGGAGTGCTGGTGCTCTGTTCTACTGTGCAACAATACCTGAACAAATGTGACCTTTATGGTAGAGTCAGCAGAAGAAAACCTTTCCTGCATCCTAGCTACAAAATTCTGTGCCTTAAGTTTACAAATGAACATCTAAATAAGCCTGATTTGTTTTGGAAACAAGTCCTGTGGACTGATGGAATCAAAAGAGAACTTTTTAGCCACATTGTGCAAAGGTATGTTTGGAAAAAAAAAAAGGGGGCCAAATTCCAGGAAAAGAACACGTCTCCAACCATTAAGCATGGAGGTGGATCGATCAGGTTTTGGGCTTTTGTTGCAGCCAATGGCACAGGTAACATGTTATTGGTAGAGGGAAGAATGGATTCAAATTAATAACAGTAAGTTCTGGAAGCAATCATCACACTATCTATAAAACAAAGTTGAAGTTAAAAAGAGGATGGGTCCTAGAACAAGATAATGATCCAAAATACACCACAAAATCTATAATGGAATACCTCAAGAGGTGCAAGCTGATGTTTTTGCCATAACCCTCACAGTCCTCCAATCTAAACATCACTGAAAATCTGTGGATAGATTGCAAAGGAGCAGTGCATGCAAAACAGCACAAGAATCTTTTAGCATTAAAAGCATTTTGCAAGGATGAATGGTATAAAATGCCTCAAGTAAGAATTCAGTAAAAAGTCAAGCAAAATGACACCTTTTATTGGTTAACTGAACAGATTATTATATGGAAGCTTTCGATGCAACTTAGGCCACTTCTTCAGGCAGTTTGTAATCAGTAATTACTAACTGCATCCATATTGGCGAACACGGCAAAACACCCTACCACCAAGTAAGAACTGAAAGACTCTTAAGCTGGCTACAAAAGTTTATAAGCTTACTAAGTACAGACCATGTCGGGTGCCCACACTTTTGGTTCAGGGCCTTTTCATTGTTTTGGTATTTTCTTCCTGTGAATGATGAAAATAAAAATATAATATTGCTTAAAATATTAAAGAAATGTCATCTTTAACTTTATGCCTTTTGGTGATCAGTTCATCTTCTGCTCACTTAACTATTTACAGTAACAGATGTTTTAAGCAAGGGTGCCCAAACATTTGCATGCCACAGTATTTTATAATTGCAAATTCAAGATTTGTGTTCCTGTTTCTTCTCTCTTCAACCAACAAAATAAAATAACTGACATGCTCTTATGTCATGGAACGGTGCTGGCCACAGAGCTATAGGTAGCTGTAATTTATTGTTTCTTCACTCTGTAACTGATTAAGTCTTCCTGTTAAAATATACCAACACCTTGCCTAACAGAAGCAAGTCAATTTCCACTTCTTTGTCAAGTCAGGTGTACTGAGAGCTAGTTTCCCTCCTTTACAATAAAAATTAGCTTGAATATATTTAATTAGGGGAACACAAAATGCAATCACAACTATTATAGGATATATACAAAATTTCAGCCATACATCTATAGATGGAAGCTCAAAGGTCCTACAAAGGCACAAGAAATTTGTTTAGATGGGTAAAGCATCCCTCTTTCGCTTCTGTGCATTCTTTGACACAATCTTATCAACTGCAGTTCTATTATCTTTAGATCACACAATATTATTCAGTTTTTGTTTGGGGCTACCTCTCTTGCCTATTGTTTGACTTGCAGAGAAACTAGATCTGCAATTTTCTTTGACATGTTTTTGATTCTAACCAGAAGCAATTATCTGCACCTCTTAGAAGCCTATTTATTTGGCAAGTAAGACTGACGACTCTCTAAGCCTTGCCTTTCCAATTATTTTCCTTTCCTCAGTGCCAAAGACCCACATATCTACCCATTTCGTGTAGCTTTATGGCAGCTTCTATACTTTATTATGCCAACTGCCAACTCTTGAGATCAAATGTTTGGATATCACTGTTTCATGGACACAGACTAACAAACAGGGTGCACCATTTGGCAGTTTAATCCTTTTCAAGCCAGGAATAGGGTACCCTGCTCGTTTATGATTTCTCTGTCCCACATTTAGTTAACCTGGCAGGCATGTGGTTTGGATGTGTGAGAGCACTTTAAAATGAGTCTACAAAAATTGCCCCAACGGGACAAATAAAGTCAGACAGTTAGTCTATTTATCCATTTGTCCGTCCGTCTAAACGCATACCAAAACATGACTTGCATACTATTTCAACACCACACTTTTTAAATTGTACGGTCTTGACACTCCATTCTTCTTGTATTTCTCCACATTCACATCTCTGAAATGAAGAATTTGTTTGTTTGTTTTTTTTTTTTTTTTAAATATTCCATGCTAAGGTGCAGTGTTTAGCATTGCTGCCACTCAGCTCTGCAGTCCTGAGTTCAAATCCATGGCATGGGAAATGCATATGTGCACTCTGCATATTCTCCATGCTTCTGTGTAGATTTTCTTTCAGGTTGTTGTTTTTTTCTTCCACATCCCAAACATTATGTGCATTAGGTTAACTGGTAACTCTACATTGGCCTCATAAGAGTTAGTGAGTGTGGACATGAAAGGTACTTCCTGCGTATGCCCATTGCTACCTGTGTACCTGTGTATGCTCCGGCCTTCAAGACCCTGAAATGGAGTTCTAAGCCATCGATTACATGGAACTTTTAAAACAAACCAGCAGAGTTTACTTCAATATTGTTATCCCTTCAGACTAATGATTTTAAGCAGTTAAAAAGGAAAGTAAAAATGGAAGCACAAACATAGCTGAATAAAAATTAAACAAGCTAAATAATTTGTATTAGTATCTAAATATTCAAAAACAAAAACTTTCCTAAAATGGTTTTAGTTAAAGTATAAGCAATCTACCATACACTGTGCATTTCAGTTCTGTCTAAGCTTTAAATTAACCTCATGAAAAACTGTTTTGGAATAGTGCATTTTGTAATGTAACTGGATGCATTCTGTCAGGCTAAGCATCATCAGGAATAATTAATTTCTGTTTTAAATAGGAGAATATCCGCAAATAAGAAAAAAAAAACAAAAAACACAATGATGGGATTTAGAATGGTGGTACTGATATTGACAATACAGACAGCTTAACAGAAACCATGTACATGGTGAAACAGAATTCTATTGTTTGCTCAAGACTCAATGTTAAGCTTATATGTATATGACAAAACACAAATATTAATCGTTAATAACAGTATTATTACTTAATCTCATTTTCCACCTTACAAATAACCTAAATATTTTGCAATAATGTCTAAATATTCAAATAATGAAACTAACAACTTTTATATAAATGGTTTTAAATGATAAGGCAAAAGCAATCAACCATACATTGTGCACTTCAGTTTTGTTAAAGCTTTAAATTAATTTCATGAAACAGCCAGTTTTAAAATAGTGCAAAGTGAACTGTTAATGATTAACACTTTGGCTTAACACCTATCAACAAATGGCAGTCCAAAATGACTCAAATGTTTAAAATAATTTCTACATAAAAATGTATGCTTTTAGATTTTGAATTGATGAGCCACAACAACATTAGTACAGCTAGGTGTCAGTTTATGGCTACAGTGCACAGGAGTGGGACCAGTCTCATTTATGTAGGTTAACATGGTTTTAAATGACATGGGTTTTTTTCTTTTATTCGGTGACAAAGTTCAAGAGCCAAACAAAAGGTTCAGTTTGAAACACATCACTAGTTTTAAGTACCAGAGATCTGGAGAGGAGGAGGAGGAAATATAGAGACAATGTAGTCAGAGCATGGAAAAGATACTGAGACAGAGGGGAGAAGTTGAGGGCAATCATAGGTCAAAGGAGCACTCCAGGTTTGATGCTTTAGTGGCCTCGCTAATGCCAAGGATGACAGCAAAGTAAGCAAACGTTTAGGGCTGAAGTGCCAGAAAACCAATTGTCATTCGGCTTACTGGGGGCATTGTGATGAGCGTTTTCCTGTCTAAATTTCTGTACTTATAATAGACCTTACCATTACATAAACCTGCTCAATCAAATTCAGAATTGAGGGAAGGTGTAGATGACCTTAAAGTCTCAATTCCTTTGATGCTAAACATACACCTCTGGGAACATTTGTATTTGTGAATTTAATAAAGAAAAATAAAACAATTAGAAACAAAAAGAAATAATTCAGTCACACTTTAAGTATTACTCTTAAAAATGGTTATTACTGCAACATTTTATTAAATTGTGTGCTAAGTGTGGACATATGTAATGTGATATGATACAATTTCAAAAGATAATCTGTGACTGTAACTGACTACTAAAAGACAAAAATCTCCTAAACATTATTATGGTTAGATGTATATTACTATGTTTATCTTAATCATAACAGAATTATATATTAAATCGATATAGGAAAAACACTCCTTGACAAATCTCCAGTGGGAAATGCCAGGGACTTCATGATTCAGTATTATTCTGATACTTTGGTCACAATTCAATAATTATTTATACTTTTTTAATATGTTAAGAGGAGAGAGAGAGAGCGGTTAGGAGCACGCACTGATACAGCGCATTGCCGCACCCACCACATAACAAACCAACTCAGGATCCCAGATTAGGACCCGAGTATAGCCATCAACGGGTGACACCTCAGCACCACACTAGTTCAGATGGGAGTGGAACTAGTGTGAGGTTTTTTTTATGGTGGCTGGAGTGTGGAGACTGCCACATAATATGTTAAAATGCTAAGTATAATATTGCTATGGAATTCAATTGTGCAAAATATTTAAATTTATTTTTCACTTTTCATTTGATTGAAGTCAAAGTAGAAACCATATTACTATAACTAAAAATTTGTCAATCAGTTACAATGAATAATAAATAAAATTGGCCCGATTCATACCAATTAATCTGCTTTTTTAAATTTATTGTGGAAATCAACTGCAAGTATTTTGGCAATTTCCACAGTAAGACTGGGAATATTTTGGGTCATGCATGTTATTTGCATCATCAAAATTTAGCTATGGATGAGCCTTTATGTTTGTAGCATGGTTAAAAAATAATAATCGAGGTTAGGGTTGTCAAACAATAATTGGGATCAGAATATTTCACATTCAAACACTTGTTTGAATATATGCAAAGGTGCATTTTAAATTTTTGGGGCTATATACAGTAATTACATATCGAAATGACATACACAAAGACCATTAATGAAAAGTGTTTATAATAAATTAACTTATTAAACAAGTAAACCTGGTTAAAATCTAATCAGTTCTCAAATACTTATAAAAGTTCCAAGTTAATTACCCAAAGGGGTGGGGGGTTCTTTTTTGAGAACATACCATAATCCTCATGTTCTTTTTCAATGTTAAAGGAATATTAACATTCTTTTCTTTTGCTCACAGAGCTTTGCTGCAGCACAGTTTTGTAACTCACACAGAGATGAACTTTGAACAGTCAAGACAACAGCAAACAAAGCATCCACAGAAGCTTGCAAATACTGCTGTCAAATGTGACGAACGATTTTAGGTGAAGTTGCTTGCTTCTCCTCTTTCCTTTTGGATAAATCAGGTTTTCGCATGCAATCATCACTGAATTCAGTTGAAATCAAACTCTAGCACTGTTGTCAGCTGAGAATGAACAAAGAGTAGCTAATTTTGATTTTAATATGCCAGTCTTGAATATTGCATGTTTATAAAGTAAGGTCTATTTCAAGATAACATTTTGAAAACTAAAATGTACTCAAATTAACAACTTAAAATGTAGACTGAGCATTTGACGTTGAAATCCCACAGCCCTCCTAACATTTGTTGTGTGCCACGTATGGGAAGTCAGACATAATACATAAGTTATGCAAGTACTAATACACTGCATTGATTTACACTGCCATATACTGTATATGGCACATCATCTTCAAAACAAGTCCAATATGCCAAAGACCTTTTGCAATGTATCATTGCACCTGAAAATAATATTTGCAGGCCTCTTGAATAAACTGTCTCCCCATTGCTTGATCTTAGACATTTTTCTGATTTTCTTGTTTTCTCAAATTCATCACTTAAAGAAATATATATATATATCTTGCTGCCTCAATCTATTTTGGCACATGGTTTCCTAGTCATTTTGTACTGACAGGAGGATGTGAAACATTTCAAAATTAATTCTCTTATATTGTTTTGGTTTTGTGACCTGATTAGTGCTGACTGCCTGCTTGCTTTTTTTCCTATGTCCCAGGACAGGTTTCAACCATTCATGACCATAGCTATTGATTATGGTGGCTCAGCAAATAGATGGCTGGATGCTTGAACAGGTATTATTTTAGGGTTAGTTCTTTCCTTGTCACTGGGATTGATTCCAGGCCCCCACAAAGCTAAGAACAAATTAACTGCCTTAAATTGATGAATGGATGGATGAATGTAAATTGTTTAAAACAATATCCATTGTCATTACATTCTCATCTGAAAAGATATCGATAACCCATATTATTAACATGTGTATTAAAACAGTTCTATGCCAAAAATAAAGCTAGTATGTGATGCATTATGTGAGGCAGTTCTGATGAGCTGTATAGTTGTTCCATGCTGAAAGGACACTAACAATTTAGGTGACAAAGGGTGGGGAAAAAAAAACAAAAGTTAATGCTTAAAATATCAAACTCGATCTCCACTTGAAAAGTCACACACATATAAACCCTTAACACCTAGATGGCTATACCTATGTCATCTTCTAAATAATATTAAAAGAACTCTGCAATCAAACAAACATCACGAAAAGTCGAAAAACGTTGCCTTTCATCTGCCTGCTGAATGCCAGCTCTGAAAAGTTAACATCACAGAGCTCAGACAATGCTCTGGGGGGGGGCACACCAAGTCAGTAAAAAAAAAGTCTATTCAAGTTGAACGTCCAGGGAATGTGGAGAGAACACACTCTGCTTCATTCAGTATACAATGCTGAACATTACTGAGAAGACATAAAAGATCAATGCAGAAAAGGGAATAACATTAGTTGAATTCAGATTAAAAAAACAAAACTATAGAAGCACATCTTATACTGTATATGCAGACAAAAAGAATAAAGCATTCTTTCATTCTTCATTCTAAAGACTAATTGGATGAAAAAGAATTTTGCAGCATTGTGCCGTCTTTTAAAAAGAACACTTTCGAATTTGATGTAAAAATAGCCATTTTAATATAGTATTACACTTCAGATTGCATTTACTTCCTTTTTGGATGTATGTTAAAGTAAACGTAAATATTCCATATTGTTTTAAAGCAATTTCATGTTTTTAATAAAAAGACAAGAAAGCATAACAGACATATTGGGAGAATGGGTGCACAGTTCAAGTAGCTTCTATAAAGCCTTTTTAATACAACCTTATGGACAAGAGAGTCAAAAACTCTCGGCACTCAGTTCAGACTGCACACATAAACTTTGAATAATATAGCCAATGAGAACTAAACAGCACTAATACTAACTAATTCCACTTTATGACTGAAGAAATGAAAGAGCCACATCTAGCCAGCTTTATTTTCCCAAGGGTGAGGGAGACTTGGAGGCGAGGCTTCTTGTTGGCAACAGTTGCCGTGGTGACAAAGCTTCTCTATGAAACAGCTATTTGGCAAATAACACAAGGCCCCTCTCTGCTTTGTAGAAGTAGCAACAAACTCAGACTATTACTACAAGTTATCTTTGGACAATCATGTCTTAAGTAGAAAACTTACACAATATAAAGACCAATACTCTATTTTGAGCTCCATTTCTTCAATTGCTCTCTGGCTAATAAAGATGTAATATTTGTAATGTATTTTCAACTAAACTAATACATGATACTGAAAAATTAGTGTTTTTTTTATTCACTTTAAACTTTAGTAGTGCTGACTTCATTACTGCAATTAAATATAAATGGTATTTAAAATCTCTATGGAAATCATAAATCATACAACATACACAGTGAAGGTCAAAATCTTGCATTTGGATTTTCTTGTTTCAAAGAGCAAAATTCAAGTAAGTCTCTGTCATACATTTCTCCGGGACCTTTAAAGAAGGAAGATGGAAACAATCCGAAGATATGTGTAAATCATGATTAAGAAGAAAATAATAAATAAATTAATTCTGCTGTGAGCAATGAACCAGACAGATGCATAAAAAGCGCACATTTTCCACTTTAAAAATCTCAACAATTTACGGCAAACATTGCTATTTCTAGAATGTTTAAGAAAGAAAAAAAAGATTTTTCAAGCAGGTAACTGTCCTTACATCTACCTACTGTAGCAAAAACCTTAAACATACAATAAAGTAATATACAATATGGGCTTTTACTTTGGCAAAAGTGTTTCTGGCACAAGACTGACTGATTCTTGTAACAATCATTAATATAATAAAATGTTACTGGGGTGGAAGTATGAATCCAAAATAATAATAAAAGGAATATATAAGTTAATACTTTTTTTTTTTTTTAAATTTACTTTGAAGTTGCAAATCAAGGTCAGAACATAGAAACAAGATGAGCTTATAAATACATATAAATAAGTGTATGTGTGTGTGCGCATCTATATATATATATATTGTAGAAGACAGGCCCCCGGCACAGACAGACAGACACCGTATGTCCAAAACACACACACATTTTATTCAATAGTCCTGCACACAACACAGTGCTCCAACCACAGTACTCAGTCCTTCTCTGTTTTCTCTCTCCTCTACTCCTTTCTTCCCAAGCTTTGTCCTCCTCCTCCCGACTCTGGCTTTTGACTGGAGTGAGACAGCCTCCTTTATAGTGCACCTGGAAGTGCTCCAGGTGCCCCTTGATTAATAGACGCCAGCACTTCCGGGTGTGGCCAAAGTGCTGTACCGGAACTCCACTCCTCTTCTGGCAGCACTTCCAGGTGTAGCGGAAGTGCTGCGTGTCCAGACTCTGGAGCCGTCCAGGTGCCCCCGGTGGTGGCCACGGACCCGCATCGGGTTGAGCTTCTAAGCTCCAATTCCGTGGTCCCGATGTAACCCAAGGGGGCTGCCATCTCGTGTCCCGGGGGAGGTATTCCTGGCAGTATGCCCATTCCCCCGGTCTTCTCCTAAAAAGGACGTCCCATCCGGGCAGGATCCCCGGCTGTCCATCACAATATTATATATATATATATATATATATATACACACACACACACACATATATATCCATCTAATATCTCTCTCTCTATATATATCTATATCTGAGGTGGGCTGGCGCCCTGCCTGGGGTTTGTTTCCTGCCTTGCACCTTATGTTGGCTGAGATTGGCTCCAGCAAACCCTGTGACCCTGTAGTTGGGATATAGCGAGTTGGAGAATGGATGGATGGATGGATATATATATATAGATATAGATATAGATAGATCTATATCTATATCTATATATCTATATATATATCT